>JASAOG010000121.1:985000-1462500 GCA_030265305.1 Biomphalaria pfeifferi | reverse complement strand
ATTTTTTTACACGAACTGTCATAGCACTTCTATGACAAAAGTCAAGGGACCGATGAGAAGTCGTGCTATACTAATTGCCTTATACAAAAAAATTCAAAGAAATGACTTAAAAAAAAAAGGGTACTCTTTATGTACTTGTAATTCTATGTATGGATTAAAACTAGAGACTAAACATGTTTACCCCCCCCCCCCCCCCCCCATTTTTTTTTAGGAGCATTGTAATCATGTACTTGGCTTACCTAAGACAGGTGGCAGAGATATGATTCCCGCCCACAACCACACTAGGATGAGGTGACATTTGGTCCGAGCGTCGTTGAAGACAAGCCTGAAGATCTGATGATGACAGATGTGAAGATAACGGTTGAGGCTAATGCTGACCTGAAAGCAATTTCAACTGAATTTAGTCTATATGTCAACAACTAAAGATTTATTCTTTCAATTCTATTATGCAAAGGATGTTGGGAGTGCCTATAGCGCACGTAAGTCTTAAGACGAGATAATCTTCGTGTTAAGTTAGAAGTCTTGCCGCGAACTTACTAGTTTTTCGTCACACAAAGTTGGACAACTTATTGGTGTTAAACATTTAAGAAAATTTTGACCATTCTGACCATTCGAGGATAATTATTTATGCTGAGACGTTTTGAAATGTCTTCTTTAAAAGTTTTGAATCAATATTGTTGGTTACGCTCTCACGAAAACGGCAGACACTAGACTATAAAAGGTCCTTATTAGAAGATGATTCGTCAATTACGTAGTTTTTAACTTACAATATTTTAACTTTTTAAGCATTACTAATAACGTCATTTTACTGGGTTAATAATCAACCGATGATTGATAGCTACAATGAACAATATATATATATATCCTCGTAAAATAATTTTAAAGGGTTTCGCCCCCTTTCCATTGGTCAGGATGTCGTGCCGCCGATCAGAGAACGTCGCACCCCCATGGAGTGCCACCCATTGTTTCAGAAAACAAGTTAGTAATTGGCTTATTGTCATAAGATCATCCTTGTCTTGTTCTGTTCACGCAATAAACGTCAATAGTACAATTGTACTTTTGGGATTTTTAATTTCGGGATCTTTGGGCGCCTCTGAGTCCACCCAGCTGGGGAAAAGTAAATGCGATTGGTCGTTGTGCTGGCCATATGATACTCTTCTTAACAGTGGGCCACAGAAACACATGACCTTTACATCATCTGCTCTATAGATCGCAAGGTCTCAAAGGGAAACTTTACGTTTGAACGTTAGTCGGGAAAAATGTCGCCGTTCTACAGTAAAAGGGAGGTAACATAACTGCGTTAATGACACGGCATTATAATGTTTTCTTATATAAAGACCCTTTTGAATAAATCGTGTTGCTTAGGTAGAAAGGTTCCATTTAGAAGATGAAATAACGGCACTTAAATTAATAATTTAATTTCTTATACTTTGTTAATAATACCATTTTTACCTGATTGATACTAAAATATAAAATAAATACTATGCTAATACAACTGATTTTTTTTTGTAAAGAAAAACTACATTTGCACCACCTTCTAGGATTATGAACAATAGTGCGAACCCAAAATATAATAAGCCTCAAAATTAAATATATAGCTCTAGAGCACTACATGCCAGGTATGTTTGGGTATATAGCTAGATGTTTTATTTTTTGATGTGTCTACTTTTGTCAAAATATAATTTTTCCCACCTGGGTGTCACCCTCAAATGGGCGTAACCCGGTGCTGACCGCTATCCCCCCCACACACACCCTTTTAGTGACGCCGCTGGATTGTATCACTTGTTTGGACCAGTTGGAAAGAAAGGGGGTGGGGTATCTGGGTCACTGTGTAAATATTAACGTGATGGTTTTTAAATACATTGTATAAAAAAGTTATACGACTTCATTTCGAATTGAAGGTCTCAAGCCTTATCAGGCCAATACACTAACCACTGTGCCGGTGAAGTGCTTATGTTTATGGTTATCTATTTTATTGTTACCTAATTCTCCACGTAAATTATAAAGTGGACAAATTCCATTTATACAACCACATCTGTTTAGTACAATTTCTTTCCCTTATTTTCATACCAAACAAATACTTATTTACAAGTAGTTAATTAACTAAGTGTTAATTTGTCTAAATTGATTCTTGCTTTGTCTGATACAAGAAATAATTGTGCGAAATTTCAATTAGGCCAAGAATGAGTGTGGAAGAAATAACTTGTACAAACGTTTTACAAAACAGAGAATGAGTTGATAGAAGCTTTGTACCAGACAGAGTGAGTTGATATAAGCTTTGTACCAGACAGAGTGAGTTGATAGAAGCTTTGTACCAGACAGAGTGAGTTGATAGAAGCTCTGTACCAGACAGAGTGAGTTGATAGAAGCTTTGTACCAGACAGAGTTAGTTGATAGAAGATTTATACCAGACAGAGTGAGTTGATAGAAGCTTTGTACCAGACAGAGTGAGTTGATAGAAGCTTTGTACCAGACAGAGTGAGTTGATAGAAGCTCTGTACCAGACAGAGTGAGTTGATAGAAGCTTTGTACCAGACAGAGTGAGTTGATAGAAGCTTTGTACCAGACAGAGTGAGTTGATAGAAGCTCTGTACCAGACAGAGTGAGTTGATAGAAGCTCTGTACCAGACAGAGTGAGTTGATAGAAGCTCTGTACCAGACAGAGTGAGTTGATAGAAGCTCTGTACCAGACAACTCACTCTGTCTGGTACAAAGCTTCTATCCACTCACTCTGTACGAATTTCGAACACGTTATTTCTCCTTCTCATTCTAGGGTCAAGATGAAACTTTTCACAATTATTCAATGTACCTAACAACTCGTGTATCAATAAAAAACAAGGTTACAAAGACAGTTTGTGTGGAAACACAAACTCAAAGTCGGCCCCGAAGTGGTCCACCTAGGCAGGTAAAAAGGCAGTTATCAATATTTTTAGAAAGAACATCAGAATAAAATTCTATCAAAGACAAATGACAGAGAAGAATGGAGAAAGAAAATTGACAGATCTTGTGTGGTGCCCCAGCTGTTGTTTTGTAATTGGTCAATCCCTTATCTCCTTTCTCTTAAAAAAAAAGTAAACATTGCTTTTGGGTAAATGTAGCAGTTAGTAGGACAGAACTTACATATCGTAGCAATACAAATGTAAAAAAAAATATTTTTTGACAAAAAATCTAAAACCACTTGCATAAATTTGTAAAAAAATATAGGCAAATGGTTACCCCCCCCCCCCCCCACACACACACACTAAAGAACCTCCCGTGTTTGTTACTATTTATAGTGAATAGTTGTAAAAGTTGTGTATTTTATGAAAAACTGCTTGCATACGTGATTAAAAAAATTAGATTTTTCGCTTTTAGAAAAGAAAAAAGTAGCCGTTGCGTCAGAACTTTGAATGGACTAAAATATTATGATGACGGATTTTCACTATCTTTTATACTTAACGAGATCTAAACGGGACAGACGGACAGACATTTCACACAAAACTAATAGCGTCTTTTTCCCTTTCGGGGGCCGCTAAAAAAGATTAATAAATTATGCAATAAAAAATTGGTAATTAATTAATTTTATTTGATATCGAAAAGGGAAATATATATTACAATATTGATATATACGGCTTAATAAATGTAAATTGTCCCCTTAAATTAAATAATATATTTTTTCAAATTATTTTTTTATATTTTGCTTGTTTGGTGTTGTTTATTTTAAGGGCCTAAAATATGTTTTTGGCGCGTTTTAATTATAGCAACTATTCAAACTAATATTAAAACCCTTCAACTAAAAATCAAACAAGTACAGCCTAAAAGTGCATTCGGAAAGTTTTTATTGCTTTCAATAAAACGCAATATCATTTCTAAACCCGTAGCTAACTCGAAATTATTGTTGACGAGTTGTCATGAGATCGTTGGTCGACATTTTAATTTTTAATGAAGCTCCCTTTGATCTTATTTATCGTCTGGCTTTGAAACTTTATCAGCGAACTTCCATTTCGAATACACTTTTGGTTTATTTCATTTGCAGAAGTGTATAGAGAAAATGACCCATTGTGAACACTTTTCGTGCTACATAGTAATCCAGTTCTTATTTGACGACAATCATACTCAGTTTGTAGAGGAGATTTTCAAATATGGCGTAAAAGCCTAATAATAACAAGCTTTTTGGTGTATCCGGTGTATGCGAAATAGGAAGTTTAGATAAGCTTTGCTTTTTAAAATCATTTACGGTAACTCTTGTGTAGTTTTTAGCTCGCGGAATCAAGTTGTTCCAGCTCTTCCATTTCTAGCACTAAATAAACTCGTAATGGAGGACTCATTAGGCTGTTACGACATCGTGGCACAACTCAAAACTTATTTAAAAAACAAATGGGCAACTAATTAGTGGTAATAATGCAGAGTTGATACGAAGATCAACTGAGTTCTAAAGAAAAACTCTCAGGAATGTAAAGTTAAGATTAATGTTGTCAATAAATTAGAATTAGATCTACATCTAAACTAAGTAGCCAACTTGTCTTTCATTCACGAAATAAACAAAAAAAAAATTACGTCGACATAATAATTTATTTTGTTTAGCTACAAGAATATATTTATACATCAAACTTATCTGAAAAGAATACAGGTGCATTGAAAAACTAATTCAGAGATTTATTAGTAAGTTATTACAAATTATAATATGAGGACAGTTTCACATCTTCAAGCTTATAAAATATAGTTGACACACGGATGTGTATTATAGAATTATAGGTTGAGGTATTCATAAAAGAAAAAAGAATTTTAGAACTTTTCTTTATTATTTAGTTGGCAGCATTGAGGGTCACTTTAGCGTCCTTGACATTTTTTTATTTCGTAATAAAGTTCATCAGAGTAGTCTGTTCTTTGTTTACATTTAGATTTTTCAAGATTCGGTTGACATTCTTAAGATTCATTAAAGCTATACAAGGCAGTGAAAGAGAAAAAATTTATTAAGCGCGATTTTAAAAAATGTGCGCGTTTGGAAAATGTAAGAAAATAGAATGAGAATTAGATAGGAAGTGGTTAGAATGAATGAACTAGACAACGAAACCTTTCTCAACGAGGCTACACTGAAAGGTCACTGTTGACAACTAAACAATGAACATTAGTTTATGCTAAAGGCCGAAGAGCTCAACACTAATAAGTTCACTCTGAAGGGCTGAAAAGTGCACGATAACTATTACTTGCTTTTGAAAATACTTTTAAACACATTGTAGCTTTTATATAGCGCTACTTTCATGCTTATAGCATGCTCAAAGTGCTATGATCCAATCTCATTTGTGGATCAAGGGGGGGGGGGGGGAGGATATCTGGGAGAAATTTTTCCGTAATGCCTTCGGGCGCTAAGTAAACGCAACTCTGCACGATTCGGGTGTCGAACCTCAAGCCCCCTTCATAGGTAGCCAAGCCAAGTTTAAGTGCTTTAAGTCTCTCGACCACGCTTCTCATGCTTTTGTTATTAATACTTCCGTATTTGCTACACCAAATCCCTAGGCTGGGGGGGGGGCGCTCTATTTAAAACAAATAAATAACATGCGACAAAAATTAGTTTTGATTCCACGAGCATAATATGCATTATCTGCTTTAGAAAAGGCTTAACTTAAAACATACTACATGATTCGTAGGCAGAATACATCAAAGACGCCATTTATTTTAAAAAATCTCCCATTTGGAGGGAGTAACTGATGCGAAGAAAATTGGTTTTTAATTCATAAGCACAAAATATACATTATTTTATAATACTTAACTTTTCGTTTTTCCTCTCATATACAAACAAACTTTTGTTTATAAATACATGGAACCATCTAGTATAGAACAACATCGAATGTGTAGTTTGATAAGACAGACTGATAAGCCAACAAATAGTCTACTAGAAAAACGTATCTGTAACTGTTTGAATACGTACCAATGTCCAAAGACTGGACATGTAACACACCACAACAATATACCCATTGATAACACAGTTGGTCATATCTACAACTGGATGATATCTGAAAGAGATAAGAAATGGAAACAATTGGAACAAAAATATTTACACTTAATAATTATTCATAAAATCAACTGATAATTAGTACTGCATCTATCACATTTTTTACTAGCTCAGCCTATCAATTACACTAAATCAACATTGCTTCTACTATTTACACTCTTAGACAAGCTAGACAGAATGTCTCCATTTGACGAGAGCCAGAATGAGTGCATTGACTCATATCTACTGAGATTTGAGGATATAGCAACAGCATGCAACCTCCAACAGACAGAATGGGCAAGAAGCCTCATGGGGCGCTTAAAAGGTAGATTGGTCACAGGCGACATCTGCAACCTTTTCTTAGATAGTGGGTTTGAGATCTTATCAGAAAAGGTGCAACCTGTTATCAAGCGGGGACGACCCTGTTTTCCTTTTTCTGTCCTGACTTTTGGGGAAAGTGTTTCTTTCTTTCTAAGGAAATGTTTCGTGACTCTCATAAGTAAGAACTGTTGTTTTGTTATTTAGGGAATACATTTTTATTCTGATATCAATAACAGTCTTTAGACAAACAGACACACAGTAGTGGCGCCTGCACCAGTTTGCAAAGTGACGCAAAGACGATGAAGTGTCTAAGAACAAAAGGGTTGACAAACAAAATAACAACAAAAGAAACTTTTCAAAAGACAAAATACTTCTTTATGAAGCTGATGAATTTTTGTAACAGCCATCACGTTGTTCTTAATAACTAATGAATGATAGATTTTTTTAAAGTTACATTTTTTAACCCGCCCCAGTTCTTCACAAAAAAAAACAAAAAAAAAACTGGTTACGTTCTTATATAAATCTTCTAGTAAAGTTAAATAAAAACACACAAAAAACTTTATAAATCTGCTCAGAATATAGAAAATGTCCAGTACGGAATTATAGATTTAGACTTACAAACATAACATTAAAAGGCAGTAGTCTACTTGAGAGGGTGCACAAAATGTTCATTGACCTTTTTGAAGATATATAGATCTCCAGACCAAATTTAATTTTAAAATCGCTATATTTTTAAAAACATTTATGGTCAAACCAGAGTTTTCCCTATGTGGCCAATAACCAAGCACGTAATTTTTTTTCCTAAAGATATAATAAACTGTCGAATTTAAGGAAAATAATTAAAACCATTTTTAAGATCCTGGTTTTGCCAATAGAGAATTTTCAATTGGATAAGAGGAACCATGCACCGGAATCCTTATTTTCCAACTGCTTCATTTACTTTTTTCTTTAAATATAACATTTGAAGGGCTGCCTGGTCGTGTGGCATGGGCTCTGGACTGTCTTCTCAATAATCCCGGGTTTGAATAATCTTCAATTCTGAATGATCCTCCAAAACACGTAAAATATATCAAAACGTTCCTAATCATACTTAGGTAGAAAGGTGGCTGCATGGACCATCATCGACTGCCCATACAAAGATATGGGGTTCAAGTTCCGGTAGAGACCTCGAACTCGAATTAGTATTCTGGAATGATATCATTTATAGTGGCCGAACTTCAATTGGTACCTTCAGGGTTTAGTAAAGAGTGATGGTCATTATGCTGGTCGCCAAACATCCTCGTATTTGATTCGCCGCATAAAATGATGAATTAGCTTCACCTGGCACACTGACCTCCTCAAACAAAACTTTTAACAGTGTCTCATTTAGTTTGGACATCGATTTCTCTCTTTCATTGTTGTCGCTTGCAATGGTTCTGTTAATAAGCCTCATTATTCTTTTGTTGTGCCAGAAACAAAAGAGTTCTCTTACAATGCGTTATTTTTAGACGTCATTGACGCAGAATGTCTTTAAAGTTAATGCTGCTTGGCGAAACTGGGAAAAGATTGACGCAAGAAATTTACGTTCTTTGGATATATTTTCTACCTTTTTCTTTCCTTTCCATTTTATTTTCACTTCATCTTTTTCTTTGTCTTGCAAGCTTTATCTAAAATCGTAGGATTATAGCATATGACTAGAATTCAACAGTAGGGGAAAAAATTCCATTGTTTATTGGATTATGACATTTCATCAAATAATTTTAAAAAATAAAATCTCACAAAGATTTTCAAAGAGAATCTTCGGGCCACTTCTTTTCAAACACACACTACATTTATTATAGACCTTTTTGTTTTTTAGCTTTTCGAAAGGGCGAGAGCAGCGTGACATGACTTGTCGTAAAGTTTTTTTTCCCCAGCTCAATCTTGTCAAAGGTTCTCTATTAAATAAAAGCATAATTACTGCAGACAACTGAGCTGTTCGAACCCTGTGGCACTGTTTTCGAAGGTTAAATTATAGAGTCAAGTTATAGTGTTTGTGCAGAAATGTCAAGTATGGTGATCTTAGACTGCGCTTTTCTGGTGTTCAGTGGTGTGCCTCAATGAGAGTAAAGTACTTTGGATTGTAGTCGAAAATTGTATTTGTAGGCTAAATTAGACAGATATTGGTCATCATATAGCTTATTCTACACGCTGAAGTGTCTTTAACTTTAGGATAATGAGAGTTATTATTATTATTATTATTTCGCTAACTTTCATCCCTAGTTCTAAAGCGGTCATCGTGGAAATTATTCTTCCATATAAGCCATTGAGCGATGAGAGGAAGCAGGAATCACAACACATTTTTAGGGGGCAGGAACTTCGGTTAGACATCGACCAGGCCACCAAGAAAATAAAACTGGAATTACACATTAAATCGATACAAAATGAACTTTTTAAAAATATAAATCTGGAAACCAACGTCATAGTGACCTCGATAGTATTAGTTCTTATTGTTTTCATACCAAGGAAAAGTGCCAAATAAAGAAATGAATGGGCCTGTTAATGGAAAGGATTCTAATCCTGGCCAAAGTCAGAGAAATATAGAGAGAGACCCTCAACAGATCATGTGTCTAAGGGACGGATGAAAGTAATTTCCTAGTGTCTATTTCTATGCTCTTATCTTACCAAACATCACATTTCAACTAATGATGTCTTTGTTTCTTTTATTGTCCACGGAATTCATCACATTTCAACTAATGCTGTCTTTGTTTCTTTTATCGTCCACCAAACATCACATTTCAACTAATGATGTCTTTATTTCTTTTATCGTCCACTAAACATCACATTTCAACTAATGATGTCTTTGTTTCTTTTAACGTCCACCAAACATCACATTTCAACTAATGATGTCTTTATTTTTTTATCGTCCACCAAACATCACATTTCAACTAATGATGTCTTTATTTCTTTTATCGTCCACCAAACATCACATTTCAACTAATGATGTCTTTATTTCTTTTATCGTCCACCAAACATCACATTTCAACTAATGATGTCTTTATTTCTTTTATCGTCCACCAAACATCACATTTCAACTAATGATGTCTTTGTTTCTTTTATCGTCCACCAAACATCACATTTCAACTAATGATGTCTTTGTTTCTTTTATCGTCCACCAAACATCACATTTCAACTAATGATGTCTTTGTTTCTTTTATTGTCCACGGAATTCATCACATTTCAACTAATGCTGTCTTTGTTTCTTTTAACGTCCACGAATTCATCACAATTCCATTGGCCACTGATCAACACTTGAACTCTATAGATTTTTTTTCTATAATTAAGTCATCGTCAGTAGCAAGGGCATTAGTTGATTAATCCACTACTGCTTAATTCTCCAACCAGATCCATTATTGTCATACCTAAAGTAATGCCTCGAAGTCCTGTTAATTCACTCTACCACGTCCAGTCAGGCGGTCAGCTTCTTTCTGTTTAGGCCTACAAGTGTATTACTATCTAATGACTTCTCTCACTGACTCACCAAATGCTAATTCTCCAACTTTGTAGGGCATAGAAAAAAATGAAACTAAAATAGCCCTATAGCTGTCAGCAATAACTTTCACAGAACAATATTTTTACAAAGCTTCTATCAACTCACTCTGTCTGTTTGTCTGGTCAAAAGTTTGTGCAGGTTATTTCGTCCCCCACCCAAATCTCAGGTCAAGTTGAAATTCAGCACAATTATTTCTTGTACGTGACAACACAAGAATCAATTTCTTAAAAATTTACCATTTATTTAATTAATTATTGGTAATTAATTATTTTGTTTGTTATCTCAAACAAGGGAATGAATTTGTACTTGACTGAAGTGGTGGTATAAGCATAATCAGTCCCTTTTATATATCGTCGTCTGACTCTTAGTGAACATGAAAAATAGGACGAGACTATAGAAACAATAGATAACTATACAATCTTCCATATTAATAGGCTCGTTTCCCTTTTTTTTTTCATTTTTATAAATGCTTTTTTATTGTTAGTCTAGAACTATTACAAATTTAAGCAAAATGGTTGGCACGTCGTCCTTAGAAGGCATGAGCCACGAGTTTATTATTTTTTTATTTTTTTTTTGTAAATGCTTTTAAAAACCAATTGTGGTAAAATCCACCCAGATATCCCATTCTTTCTACCTCCCCCCCCCCCCCCCCCCATTAACCCAAGTGGTCCAGATAAGTGATAGAATCATAGCGTATTGAGAAAGCTAAAATCATGAAATTGCGCTAAACAAAAACATTTGGTAAACATATCGCACAGATTACAATTATTTTGAGTCTAGACCTATTACAAATTTATTTACATGACTGATCCAAACTAATTGATCCACTTAATATAAGCTGTTTTTTTTTATAACTTTTTGTTTTATTTAGCTTGTTGTGTTAACGTTTTAAGTTATGAAGATGTTAAATGACATTTTAGGCGCTAGACTATTTCGTGTTTTTTTTCATTAACCTGATGTTTTTCTCTTAAAGGCGTCGTAGATTCTAGAATTACATTGTCAAAATTAACAGTAACACCTCGCAATTACATCGAGGCCAATTCATCAATAGCAAGCTCTCTGTGTATCCGGTGTACAGAATAAGAAGTGTTGCTAAGCGAAGTATTTTAATAACCCATATAATAATTTCTGTGTACGTTTCAGTAGTGTAAAATCTTTCGCTTGTAGAACAAAGTGATTACCCTATACTTAGTTGGCAAATCAATGTGACGTCATTGACATTGTTTATTTTGATTACAGAGAGTCCTACCTTAACG
This sequence comes from Biomphalaria pfeifferi, assembly GCA_030265305.1. NCBI lineage: Eukaryota > Metazoa > Mollusca > Gastropoda > Planorbidae > Biomphalaria > Biomphalaria pfeifferi. Next base: position 1,451,441 of record JASAOG010000121.1, on the reverse strand, counting down.
ACGGGTATGTTTAACGACGACTCGAAGTTACAACAGACTCTCAAGAATGACCACTAATTCTGTTCAAGATATACGACCAAATTTCAAAGACATAACGGATGGCCGAGTGACACTTTTGAAGTTCGGTCGGAGCAGTAGCAGCACAGTGGTGTGTTGTGTACGATGGGCGGAGACAGTTCATCTCGGCAACGCTCTTTTTCACACCATACGTGCGCACGAGAACTTTGTTTTTTACAATTTTACGATCAAAACGTATCCCATCAACACGGCTGACTGAAGGAAGAGTACAACTCCTACAGGATGTTCCGCTAAGAAACCCAGAAAAACCTAGACACAAAGACGAAGAAAATAGAAGTACAAAGGTCAAATTTCAGCTGTGTTTTCTTTATTCTTCATATGTAACCTGGTGAAAATATTGAATGTAATTTCAGGTGTATACAGTACTGTATCTTAAGAAAAAAAAAGTTACTACATACTCTAATATTTAAAAAATATTAATACCTAACCCTAATCTAGGATCACACTTAACAACGAAACACAATTAACGACTTTCTGTCCCCAACCCCCGTGTATTTCACGGTATTTCAAAATGTCCTAGTCCTCTTTTCATTTCTTTTTACTCTTTCTTTTTTTTTTTTTTGTAAGGATTCATTTTATCACTATTACATTTTGTCATATCGATTTTCTTCTTTATCCACTTTATTAAATTCTATGTTGCTTTAAGAATGTAGACAGAATCTTAAAAGGCAAAGTGTAAACAAACAGCAGATTAATTGGATTTAACTTTTGGTGTGAAAAGGCCGAACAAAAGCAAATAGATATAAAAGTTTCCTTTTTACAAAGCGTATGTCAACTCGCTCTGTCTGTCTGTTTGTCATGTAAAAAGTTTGCACATGTTATTTCTCCGACACCAAATCTTGGATCAAGATAAAATTTTGCACAATTCTTTCTTTTACCTGACAACACAAGAATCAAAAACAAAACTTACCAATTAGTCAATTAACTGAAGTGGTGGTATAAGTTGAGTTATAGGTCACCGCTCTAAATTGTAATGAACACTATATAACTATACAATCTTCTCTGTTCAAAAGTGGTTTGCCCGAGGGGAGGCGTGAGCAAAGAGTTCGTATTTAGCTCGTTCCCATTTATTTATTTTTAATTTTGTAAATTATTTTAAAATCTAATTACGGTGAAATCCACCCAGATATCCCTTTCTTTTTTCTTTTACATGTTTCGAATGTTTCTTCGGAGTTGAAGATAATCTACTTCCTAGTCTTAACCTCCCGCAGGACGACTGGGGATGGCGGATGGCAGCGTGCTGGAGTATGAAGCCGGGACCATCGAGATGACAGAACGATAGTCCAGCGCGCATACAGCACGACCAGCCAGCCATTTAGACGAATAGGTGGTTAAAATCATATTATAATGATAATAATAATGCCGATGTCTTCGATTTTGAAGATTAAGGACTAATGCAGTGTAAAAAGTACATATATATATACATGGGCGTAGCCAGGATTTTTTTCGGGGGGTGGGGGTTAGGGGGGGATTTTTTTAAAACCCCCCACCACCCCCCCTCCCTGGAAAAAATATATTTATATGTATGTATGCGTGTGTGTGTGTATAATCTTTATTACATTCTGACCCATCATTCTTTCGGAAGACGCTTATTGTGCCCTAGAATAGGTTCTTTCTGGAGTTAGTGGAAATTTGTAGACTCCCCGCCATTGCTAGCAATGGGGTCTGGGGAGCGCCACAAGCTGCCCCACCGCCAAGCACTATTTCTGATATTGAGAGCCAACAAAATGCATATTCTGAGGTATCTACATGCATTTTCCTGCTATTAAAAAGTTTTGTTTCAAAAACCTTATGCGCTATTCTTACTGATATAGACCCTCCCGCGCATTTGCCGTCAAGCTGTTTCCACAAAAATCTGTAACTGGTAATGTCTGAGGCCTCTTCCCACCTGCTCTGAGGACCTCCATGGATGTGTGGCGCCAAGTTGTACAAGGATGTCATCGCAACTCTTCTTATGCCTAATTCATTTTGTCGGAGAACATGTCCCGCAAACCTCATGCGACGCTCTGTCACAATCTTACTAAGGGGTCGACTCCCAGTTTCGCATAGGATTTTCTTGATTTAGACTCGATCTCTATAACTGATTCCTAAAATCTGTCTTAACCATCTTTGTTGAGCCACATTTAGTATTTTATTCACTGCACTTTATTAATTGAGCCCCGCCACTGGTAGAAATGTGTAACCTCTCTTGAATACGCTCTTGGAATTAAGTGACTGTAGTTTGCTTTAAATTTTATATCGAAAAGTGAAGTTTTATCGTCAAAATCATCTGTTGGGGCGTTTTAAACTAAAAAAATCTGGCGTTATGTTTTTTTTAAAATTCAAAACCCCATTTAGCTACGGTCATAGAATTTAGTAACTGTAGTTTGCTTTAGAATAATATTGAGGATAGAGGTTTTCCACCTCAAAACGCTCTGTAGGGGGATTTTAAACTCAAAACCATCTGGAGGGGTTTTAAACTTTTTATAAAGCCATCTGTAGGAGAGAGATTTTAACTCAAAACGCCCAATTGGCTTGGCTACGCTCAAATAATTTTAGTGTGTAATTTGCTTTTTTTTTTTATATTGAAGAGGTATTTTTTAGCATCAAACCCCTCTGAAGGGGGGTTTAAACTCAAAACTCGTTTTGGCAACGCTCATAGCATTTTGAGTGCGTAATTTGCTTTTATTTTCTATTGAAGAGGTATTTTTTAGCTTCAAACTCCACTGGAGGGGAGTTTAAACTCAAAACCCCTTTGAATACACTCATAACATGTTGAGTGTAAAATTTGCTTTATTTTTAATATTAAAGAGGTATTTTTTTACCTTCAAACCCCGCTGAAGAGGGGTTTAAACTCAAAACTGAGTCAAAACCCATTTAGCTACGCTCATAACATTTTGAGTGCATAATTTGCATTTTTTTTCATAATGAAGAGGTATTTTTAGCTTCAAACCCCGCTGAAGGGCGGTTTAAATTCAAAAGTGAGTCAAAACCCATTTAGCTACACTCATAAAATTTTGATTGCGTAGTTTGCGTTTTTTTATACCGGGTATTGAACAAGTATTTTTTAGCTTCAAATCCTACTGAAGAAGGGGTGGGGGTTAACTCAAAACCCCTTAGGCTACGCTCATAGAATTTTGAGTGTGTAATTTTCTTTTTTTATATTAAAGAGAGGTTTATCGTAAATTTTGGAGGGGATTTAAAAATCAAAATCTTCCTTAACTGTGCGCGTGAAATTTGGGATATTGTCGTTTGCATTTTTGTTTGTTTTGTGTTATAAAAAAGGGGAATTTAACTTCGAAAAACCCTGGTAGGGGGTTTTAAACTCAAAAACCCCTGGTGGGGGGGGGGGGGGTAAACTCAAACCCTCCTGGTAGGGATTTTAAACTCAAAACCCCCCTGGTAGGGATTTTAAACTCAAAACCTCTTTTGCTGTGCTAGGGCAAGTGATAGTTTAGTATTAAAATCTCATCTAAAAAACAAAATAAAAGCAAAAAAAAAGTCACTAAATTTCGATCCCACCCCCCTTGAACCCCCAACCCCCCCCCCCCCCCCCCCGGTTACGCCCATGTATATATAGATCTGTGGCAACAGCTTATGAATTTTACCCAGCATAGGAAAAGTGTTCTAAAAAGTATTAGATCTACATGCTTTTTTTTAAATACATAGCTTATCTATATAGAGACTCCATTTATAAAATCCCACATCAATGTTATAATTCCAAGTTCTGTCGTATGATTATATTGATATGTGTGAAACTATTGATACGATTTGAAACAAAGAGAAAGGCTTGATAAGTTGCAAGAAATCATTTATAAGAAATGGGATGGATTTCACCTTCTGGCGAATGTGATATGTTTCTTTGTAGACGTCTTCTGATTGAGAAACGGTTCTAACGACAGAATATATGAATCTAGGATAAGCTTAACAAAACCGATCGATAAGATTGTTTAGACAGTTGTAAATGCACGTTTTGAGACATGGCGTTGATATTGTGTGACGTGTATTACTATTACACACATGAGGGACTGGTCACTACTACTGTGTCTCGAATGCTTAGAATGCTGGGTTCGTGCTTCCTGGAGTACCCTTGACACGTGACAAACATAGATACTACAGACTGACTTATGTACATTTCAGCAGACAAAATATAAAGTTTATTTGATAACAATAATAGTAATAATGCACTTCTTGTCAGTTACACAAGTCAAGAAACAATCCTATCCGCATAACAGCGTATCAAATATATCCAATACGTTAAACTCTCCAGAGTAGATTACATAGGACTCGGGACTTTCCTTAACCATTTGACGACGAAATCTTACTTTATGGGGCAGTTTTGTTTACAAAGCTTATATCAACAATTGATTGTCTCTAGCAACACAGAAATTAATATTAAAAAAATAATTATTTAATCAATAAGTCGTAATTAATTAATTTTGTTTTATAAAGAGAGTCCTAAATAAGGGGAGATAAGCCTTGTGTAGAGAATTGATCGTCGCCTAAAAATTTTAAACTAACAATAGATAGGAAGCTTCTTGAGCCCTTGAGTTTGAATTCAAGTCAGGCAACTTTTTTTTTTCAAAAATGCTTTTATAAAGCCTGCACGAAAACCTTCTCCAGGATACCATCCCCCCCTCCCCGAGCTGGCCCACACAAGTGATTTTACCCTAGCGCATTAAGCAAGCTAAAACCATGAAACAGCGCTAAACAAAAACAATTGCTACAAATATTTCCAATCGCACAAATTTAGTATTGTTATTATGAAACTATTGCAAATTGATAACATGACAATTACCCAAAGCTTAAGTCCATTTTCAAAGCCCAAGTCCATCCTACCCAAAGCTTAAGTTGAATCTACTCACCCTATGCTGATGTCCAGCAAGAAAAACGTAGCGAAGTAGCTTTCGATGACCAGGTCAGCCACCGCCAGGTTGCCAATGAACAAGTTGTGCACGGACCTGAGGTCCTTGCAGGTGAAGAGCGTCGCTATAATGACGATGTTCCCGAAGACGCCGTTGATAACCAAGGGCCAGCCCAACACCAGGAAGACGTCTCTATCCAGCCTTGGCAAGGGCTCGCCTTGGAAAACTCCCAGCGCCAAGACAGTTTCGTTGAACGGCATTTTGTTTCTTAGTCTAAAAGGCAGCAAGCTGACCTACTTTCTCGTCGGTAGATCTCTTAGTACTTGAATTGTAGAACTATAAGATAGGCCCAGATCCATTTCGTCTGGCCTTATCGATGTTTCTCAGGATAAATTTCATGTCTGAAATCAGTAAAATAAAAAAAACTGTTATAAATGCCGCCAAAAAGCATAAGGTAGTTATTCAGTGTTAAAAGTGAGTTAAACTGAGTTAAAAGTGTTGCTTATAATGTAAAGTTGCATTTTTATGACTCTTTTCACTGAACTTACTAGGAAAGAAAAAACAACTTTGCTCTCTAAAGTTATTTCAACTTGAATAATCTACCTTATTTTTTGCATAGATAAAAACTTTGGACAAGTCTGTGGATGTGCTAATAAACAAAGATGATCTTGAAAGAGACGGATGTCTGTCTTTAGTATTCTGAAACTTCTTTGCTTTATCTTATGTTAAATCAAATGTTTGCAACAGACCACCAGTTGATCAAGTTTCTTATGATTGTTTTGGCCTCTTCCGCGATTTGATCCCTTCATATAGATCTAGTAATAACATTTACTTCAGGGGATATAATTTGTAATAATGTATAGTATTAGTGCATCACTTTCAAATGTTTAATGCGATCTTGTTATTTCTTTATTACTCATTCTCTAATCATAGTTAAAAAGTAAAGTTCCCCTTTTAGACCTTGCGATCTATGGGGCAGACGATTTTAAGGTCATCTGTTTCTTTGGCCAATGGTAAAAGAGCAAGGTGTCATGTAGCCAGCACAACGACTTTCGCCATCTAAAGTCAGGTACCCATTTGAGTTGGGTGTACACATGGACGCCCTAAAAAAATAATTCAAAATCCCAGTCTTCAACGAGATTACAACCCAGGCGACTTACGGTGTTTGTTGTAGACTTGCCGATTGCGAATTCAACATGTCTAGTAAGCTACCTGCTTTAGACGTGAATGGTAACAGGCGCCCTACGCGCAATCGAAGGATTTGTATATTGGACTTTCAGAAATGGAACCTCTCATGTCTTTCCTCAAACGGGGTCTGATGATAATGCTAGATAGTAGGTTATCAGATTCAAGACAATATCCACAAATATTCTGGTCAACTATGTACAAGATTCTATAGTATTGAAATATAAACACTGAACGATGATTCAACCCCATTCTACCAGAAACACACAGAAGCATGAGTAAAACACATACACACACAAAACTACATTGTTTACCAGAGCCGGAATGGAAGATGGGGTGCTGGAGGAGGTTAGGCTTGCAAAGAGAACAAGAGAGTGTTGATTGCCCAATGCCCCTTATAGCGTCACTAGATCTTACATATTTTGATGTAATCTTCGTTGGAGCTTAGATGGACATAGGTACATTATCACAGATATTTATCTATGGTCTATTTCAGTCGGGAAGCGGCAATGTGTCATCTCGTAGAAATGAGATAAACGTCCAGCGCCTTTAAGGAAACAAAATAAGAAACAAATGAAAATCAAAAGTATAAATGGTAGAGGATAGTGCAAGCGCTTTTTCTTCCCTTGTGAAATTACGGGTTGCCTGAATCAGCCAGGAAAACCAATACCTTTTCAGAGTCTGTAGCTAACATGCACGACAAGACTGACAAATGAATACGCTTAGGACGTAGTTATCTTCCGTTAAGAATGAACGTGTGTAACTTATAAGATAAGATACCATCCAAAGTAATTAATTAAACTTTAAAAAAAACAACTTCAACTTCAAGACAGACACTGAAATCAAAACCTTGAAATTGAGCTGAAATTCCCTGGCAAAGATTGTTTCGTTCTCGTCTAGTTTGTCTGGAGAAAGTTTTTGTTTTGTTAACAAAGGTCTAGCTGAGTATCGCATAGAGTTTGTTGTTTGTTTAAAGTAAAAGTTCGGAAAGAAAACTTGGTGTTGTTCGAGTAGTCTCGATAATAAAAAAGGGATGAGGACTGTGTGAGTGACACGTTACGAGTGAATATATAAGAAAAGGCTGTGTGTGTGTGGGAGGGGGGGGGTATTGAAAGCTTTGCTAAATGGGATAGTTCTGAGAACATAAAAGCGTAATTTAAGATCTCAGGTCAAGGTTGTTTTGGTTTTCTTCTCAGATTTAAACCAAATCCTTCCAAACAGTTTGAAAAGTTCATGCCCTTGTGAAACTTAAAACATCCATTCAAACTATTTAAAGAGTCACACAATAAATGTGAAACCCAGTGAATCTGTTCACATTCTGGTGGGAATGTTTTGCTCTCTTTAGTTATGTTGTATTTGAAGTAATGCACACATTGTAAGACAAATGTCCTTATGAATAATAAAAATTATTATTATTATTATGTTAGAAACGAATGGGTATTCATTCTCTAGCACTGCCAAGGTCGAGCTTCGTTAAAGAAAAACAAAATTCATTGTACTTTCTTTGTCATTTTCCACTGAGGAATTTTCTGGTGATGTGGCAGGTCTGCAGACCTTGAAGGTATCTTTGAGGTCAGTTGTTATTATCCCCTCGGTTGATATAATAATGAGATACCGGTATATTGTTATTTTTGATAACTTTCATAAACGCTTAATCTCCAAGCCTAGGTTCCCATAGTTTCTTTGTTTTTCCATTTCAGTTTTTCTTATATTATAATACAGAAATTTGATTTTACAGTGCACACAAAAAATATCGTAAACATTTTCAAATTCATAGATTTTACACTTTCTCTATTCTCTTCACCGGATGTACCCAAAAAGCTAGCTATTTTAAAGTTATCCCCCACAGAAATCTACAAGAATAAATAGGCTAGCTTCATTTCCAATGGACTGGAAACTTTACGTCTCCAATGTTGTCTCAGAGTAGAATTATTAGTGATAATATCTTTTTAAAAATCATCTAAAATAGTTAACTCAAGATCTTTAATGCAATCGAATGCGGGCTTTGCACATAGACCTTATTAGCATTATGTCGGGGCACTTTACTAGGCGAAGTCGTTTTGTCAAGGTATGGAATTACATACCTAACAAAACTGTCAATCGTAATCTCAAGCGTAAATTGGCTCAGAATTTCACCCACACGCCAGATGGAAGAATGCCCAAAGATATCCTTTATGCCACGCTTGCAGAGAGATTTGATCCCACGGACGTCTAACCTATAAAGATATCTGCAAGTGGAATCTCGGGACTCAGATACGTTGGAGGACATTGACCAAGATCGGACAGTAAGGAAACACAACGTCCGAGCTGGTAAAACACTTCATCATCAGCATCATCACTCCTTTGAGTTCCTCGTGGAACATAGGGCCTCGACAAAAACACGCCACTCTCCACGGTCTCTTGCTAGCTTTTTGATGGTGTCCCAGCTCTTCCCGGTCTTCTCTGCTTCTTCAAGTACACTGCGTCGCCATGTTCTTTTTGGTCTTCCTCTGCGTCTTGTTCCATGAGGGTTAGGTATTTTTTTGTTGTGGCTTCAGTTGTTCTCCATGTTTCAGAACCATACAGTAGGATATCCTTGACATTAGAGTTAAAGATTCTTAGTTTAGTCTTGTTTGAGATGTAACCTGGAAATCTCTTTACATGGTAAAACACTTGCCGAAAGCAAAATTATTAACGTGGCTTAAGGCTGGAGAAACAGCAGAAAGCTGTCTTATCTGATAGCTTCAAATCAGATGCATTCTAATGCACGGAACTTTGACAATGTTTGCCGCTCCGCAATCGGCTTGTTTATTCTGCAGATTCTGTTCCGAACTAAGTAGAACCGACACCAGTAATTCCTCTAGTAATAGTCTTTCGAGACAGAAGGAGCCAGAAGAAGAAAAATTAGATGGCTACAACAGAAAGGGACAGAAGAAGAAGAATCAGATGGCCACAACAAAAGGAGCCAGAAAAAGAAGTAGATGACCACAACAGAAGAAGCCAGAAGAATAAGTAGATGGCCACAACAGAAGGAGCCAGAGGAAAAAGAATGAGATGGCCATCACAAAAGGAGCCAGAAGAAGAAGAAGTAGATGACCACAACAGAAGAAGCCAGAAAATAAGAAGTAGATGGCCACCACAGAAAGTCCCTGAATAAGAAGAATAAGATGGCCACAACAGAAGAAGCCAGAAGAAGAAGTAGATGGCCACAACAGAAGGAGCCAGAAGAAGAAGAATCAGATGGCCACCACAGAAGAAACCAGAAGAAGAATTAGATGGCCACAACAGAAGGAGCCAGAAGAAAAAGAATCAGATGGCCACCACAGAAGGAGCCAGAAGAAGAATTAGATGGCCACAACAGAAGGAGCCAGAAGAAGAAATAGAAGACCACAATAGAAGGAGCCAGAAGAAAAAGAAGTAGATGGTCACAACAGAAGGAGCCAGAGGAAGATTTAGATGGCTACAACAGAAGGAGCCAGAAGAAGAAGTAGATGGCCACAACAGAAGGAGCCAGAAGAAGAAGAATTAGATGGCCACAACAGAAGGAGCCAGAAGAAGTAGATGGCCACAACAGAAGGAGCCAGAAGAAGAAGAATTAGATGGCCGCAACAGAACGAGCCAGAAGAAGAAGAAGTAGATGGCCACAACAGAAGGAGCCAGAAGAAGAAGAATCAGATTGCCACCACAGAAAAAGCCAGAAGAAGAAGTAGATGGCCACAACAGAAGAAGCCAGAAGAAGAAGAATTAGATGGCCACCACAGAAGGAGCCAGAAGAAGAATTAGATGGCCACAACAGAAAGAGCCAAAAGAAGAAGAAGTAGATAACCACAACAGAAGGAGCAAGAGGAAAATTTAAATGGTTACAACAGAAGGAGCCAGAAGAAGAATTAGATGGCTACAACAGAAGGAACCAGAACAAGAATTAGATGGCTACAACAGAAGAAGCCAGAAGAAGAAGTAGTTGGCCACAACAGAAGAAGCTAGAAAAAGAATTAGATGGCTACAACAGAAGGAGCCAGAAGAAGAAGAAGTAGATGGCCACAAAAGAAGGAGAAAGAAGAAGAAGAAGTAGATGGCCAAGACAGAAGGAGCCAGAAGAAGAAGAAGTAGATGCCCACAACAGAAGGAGCCAGAAGAAGTAGATGCCCACAACAGAAGGAGCCAGAAGAAGAAGAAGTAGATGGCCACAACAGAAGGAGCCAGAAGAAGATATAGATGGCTACAAAAGAAGGAGCCAGAAGAAGAAGTAGATGGCCACAACAGAAGAAGCTAGAAAAAGAATTAGATGGCTACAACAGAAGGAGCCAGAAGAAGAAGTAGATGGCCACAGCAGAAAGAGTCAGAAGAAGAAGAAGTAGATGCCCACAACAGAAGGAGCCAGAATATAAAAAAGTAGATGGCCACAACATAAGGAGCCAGAAGAAGAAGTAGATGACCATCACAGAAGGAGCCAGAAGAAGAAGAAGTAGATGCCCACAACAGAAGGAGCCAGAAGAAGTAGATGGCCACAATAGAAGGAGCCAGAAGACGAAGAAGTAGATGGCCACAACGGAAAAGCCAGAAGAAGAAGAATTAGATAGCCACCTTAGAAGAAGCCAGAAGAAGAAGAATCAGATGGCCACCACAGAAGAAGCCAGAAGAAGAAGAATCAGATGGCCACAAAAAAAAGGCAAAAGAAAAAGAATTAGATGGCCACAACAGAAGGAGCAAGAAAAAAAAAATTAGATGGCTATAAAAAAACGAGTCAGAAGAAGAATAATCAGATGGCCACAACAGAAAGAGCCAAAATAAGAAGAATTAGATGGCCACAAAGGAAGGAGCCAGAAGAAGAATTAGACTGTCACCACAGAAGAAGCCAGAAGAAGAAGAAGTAGATGGCCACCACATAAGAAGCCAGAAGAAGAAGAATCAGAAGGCCACCTCAGAAAAAGCCAAAAAGAAGAATTAGATGGCCACCACAGAAAAGCCAGAAGAAGAAGAATTAGATGGCCACCACAGAAGGAGCCAGAAGAAGAAGAAGTAGATGGCCATCACAGAAAGAGCCAGAAGAAGAATGAGATGGCCACCACAGAAGAAACCAGAAGAAGAAGAAGTAGATGGCCACAACAGAAGGAGCCAGAAGAAGAAGAATCAGATTGCCACCACAGAAAAAGCCAGAAGAAGAAGTAGATGGCCACAACAGAAGAAGCCAGAAAAAGAAGAATTAGACGGCCACCACAGAAGGAGCCAGAAGAAGAATTAGATGGCCACAACAGAAAGAGCCAGAAGAAGAAGAAGTAGATAACCACAACAGAAGGAGCAAGAGGAAAATTTAAATGGTTACAACAGAAGGAGCCAGAAGAAGAATTAGATGGCTACAACAGAAGGAACCAGAACAAGAATTAGATGGCTACAACAGAAGAAGCCAGAAGAAGAAGTAGATGGCCACAACAGAAGGAGCCAGAAGAAGATATAGATGGCTACAAAAGAAGGAGCCAGAAGAAGAAGTAGTTGGCCACAACAGAAGAAGCTAGAAAAAGAATTAGATGGCTACAACAGAAGGAGCCAGAAGAAGAAGTAGATGGCCACAAAGGAAGGAGCCAGAAGAAGAAGAAGTAGATGGCCAAGACAGAAGGAGCCAGAAGAAGAAGTAGATGACCATCACAGAAGGAGCCAGAAGAAGAAGAAGTAGATGGCCACAACAGAAGGAGCCAGAAGAAGTAGATGCCCACAACAGAAGAAGTCAGAAGAAGAAGAAGTAGATGGCCACAACAGAAGGAGCCAGAAGAAGATATAGATGGCTACAAAAGAAGGAGCCAGAAGAAGAAGTAGATGGCCACAACAGTAGAAGCTAGAAAAAGAATTAGATGGTTACAACAGAAGGAGCCAGAAGAAGAAGTAGATGGCCACAGCAGAAAGAGCCAGAAGAAGAAGAAGTAGATGCCCACAACAGAAGGAGCCAGAATATAAAAAAGTAGATGGCCACAACAGAAGGAGCAAGAAGAAGAAGTAGATGACCATCACAGAAGGAGCCAGAAGAAGAAGAAGTAGATGCCCACAACAGAAGGAGCCAGAAGAAGAAGAAGTAGATGGCCACAACAGAAAAGCCAGAAGAAGAAGAATTAGATAGCCACCTTAGAAGAAGCCAGAAGAAGAAGAATCAGATGGCCACCACAGAAGAAGCCAGAAGAAGAAAAAGTAGATGGCCACAACAGAAAAGCCAGAAGAAGAAGAATTAGATAGCCACCTTAGAAGAAGCCAGAAGAAAATATAAATGGCTACAAAAGAAGGAGCCAGAAGAAGAAGTAGATGGCCACAACAGAAGAAGCTAGAAAAAGAATTAGATGGCTACAATAGAAGGAGCCAGAAGAAGAAGAAGTAGATGGCCACAACAGAAGGAGCCAGAAGAAGAAGAAGTAGATGGCCAAGACAGAAGGAGCCAGAAGAAGAAGTAGATGACCATCACAGAAGGAGCCAGAAGAAGAAGAAGTAGATGCCCACAAGAGAAGGAGCCAGAAGAAGTAGATGGCCACAACAGAAGGAGCCAGAAGAAGAAGAAGTAGATGGCCACAACAGAAGGAGCCAGAAGAAGATATAGATGGCTACAAAAGAAGGAGCCAGAAGAAGAAGTAGATGGCCACAACAGAAGAAGCTAGAAAAAGAATTAGATGGCTACAACAGAAGGAGCCAGAAGAAGAAGTAGATGGCCACAGCAGAAAGAGCTAGAAGAAGAAGAAGTAGATGTCCACAACAAAAGGAGCCAGAAGAAGAAGAAGTAGATGGCCACAACAGAAGGAGCCAGAAGAAGAAGTAGATGACCATCACAGAAGGAGCCAGAAGAAGAAGAAGTAGATGCCCACAACAGAAGGAGCCAGAAGAAGTAGATGGCCACAACAGAAGGAGCCAGAAGAAGAAGAAGTAGATGGCCACAACAGAAAAGCCAGAAGAAGAAGAATTAGATAGCCACCTTAGAAGAAGCCAGAAGAAGAAGAATCAGATGGCCACCACAGAAGGAGCCAGAAGAAGAAGAATCAGATGGCCACAAAAGAAAAAGGCAAAAGAAAAAGAATTAGATGGCCACAACAGCAGGAGGCAGTAGAAAAAAAATTAGATGGCTATAAAAAAACGAGCCAGAAGAAGAAGAATCAGATGGCCACCACAGAAAAGCCAGAAGGAGAAGAATTAGATGGCCACCACAGAAGGAGCCAGAAGAAGAAGAAGTAGATGACCATCACAGAAGGAGCCAGAAGAAGAAGAATGAGATGGCCACCACAGAAGGAGCCAGAAGAAGAAGAAGTAGATGGCCACCACAGAAGAAGCCAGAAGAAGAAGAAGTAGATGGCCACCACAGAAGGAGCCAGAAGAAGAAAAAGTAGATGGCCACAACAGAAGGAGCCAGAAGAAGAAGTAGATGACCATCACAGAAGGAGCCAGAAGAAGAAGAAGTAGATGCCCACAACAGAAGGAGCCAGAAGAAGTAGATGGCCACAACAGAAGGAGCCAGAAGAAGAAGAAGTAGATGGCCACAACAGAAGGAGCCAGAAGAAGAAGAAGTAGATGGCCACAACAGAAAAGCCAGAAGAAGAAGAATTAGATAGCCACCTTAGAAGAAGCCAGAAGAAGAAGAATCAGATGGCCACCACAGAACAAGCCAGAAGAAGAAGTATCAGATGGCCAGAAAAGAAAAAGGCAAAAGAAAAAGAATTAGATGGCCACAACAGAAGGAGCCAGAAGAAAAAAAAATTAGATGGCTATAAAAAAAACGAGCCAGAAGAAGAAGAATCAGATGGCCACAACAGAAAGAGCCAGAAGAAGAAAAATTAGATGGTCAAAATAGAATGAGCCAAAATAAGAAGAATTAGATGGCCACCACAGAAGGAGCCAGAAGAAGAATTAGACTGTCACCACAGAAGAAGCCAGAAGAAGAAGAATCAGATGGCCACCACAGAAGAAGCCAGAAGAAGAAGAATCAGAAGGCCTCCTCAGAAAAAGCCAAAAAGAAGAATTAGATGGCCACCACAGAAAAGCCAGAAGAAGAAGAATTAGATGGCCACCACAGAAAGAGCCAGAATAAGAAGAAGTAGATGGCCATCACAGAAGGAGCCAGAAGAAGAAGAATGAGATGGCCACCACAGAAGGAGCCAGAATAAGAAGAAGTAGATGGCCACCACAGAAGAAGCCAGAAAATGAAGAATTAGATGGCCACCACAGAAGAAGCCAGAAGAAGAAGTAGATGGCCACCACAGAAGGAGCCAGAAGAAGAAGAATCAGATGGCCACCACAGAAGGAGCCAGAAGAAGAAGAAGTAGATGGCCACAACAGAAGAAGGTAATAAACGTAAGAAAACGTTGAAGTGAAAAAAAAATATTTGTAAAAATTAATGCTTATCTAAGTGGAAGAACCGCAAAATCACGACCGTATATCTCAATATAGTGCAGGAATTGGATTTTAAAAATTGTTTCATGTATTGCCATCAACTATGAATAATTAGGCTAACATTCAGCTTGATCTGAGAACTCTAAGAGGGAGAACAAAACGTGCAATAAGGAAAATAACTCCACATATACAGCAACATCTCTGTCAGGTTAGCAAAAGTGGCGTGTGTTTGGCGCGTTTAATGTCTAGAGGATGATTATTTTTGAAGCTATCACACACCAACCCGTCAGCATATAAATCGGGAGCATGCACGCAACGAGACAAGCAATGAAAGAGAGATACAAAGTTAGAAATTGAAGAATATTTATATACATAAATATTTACATAGAAGAATAAAAAGGGTTTGCATCTATCTCTAATCAATACTATATATAATCATCACTCTTGCACTTAATAAGAGAGTATGTCACTTTGTCTTCTGAACTTAGCTGGTTGTCCTGCTTGGGTCGCAGCTGGCTGTGTCCTGGCTTGAGGTTTTGCAGCTGGAGGTGGCGCTCTAGCGGATAGAGGGACGCCGTTGATACAGTTCTTGTGGAGTCTCAATCCAAAGTTCTGATATCTGTAGTGGGTGGGTGGCCGGCTACCGTGGGCACAAGGGTACTGTGGGCAGAGCTGATCTGCAGTGGGCAGTGTAGTTAGCAGGATAAGTCCAGTGAGTTGCGGAGGGTTTGGCGTAGCTATGACGTCTCGCACAGACTTTGGGTCAATAGGGGCGTCGTACCTAATAAGTTGACAGGTAGGCTGTCGAATAGGCAGGCAAGTAGAGCCGATAGCGCCAAGTAGTAGAGTTGAGTAGATTCACGTAGGCAGTGGATGATACTCAATAGCAAATAGACAGGAGTGCAGTGCTGAATAGCACTAAGTATATAGGCAATAGGCAATTGATCCGATAAATAGGCAATTGACTAGGCAGACAATGCCAAATGAATAGGCAGGTGATCCAAACACATAGGCAGACACCTAAGGGAGGCTGCGGATAAATAAAGACAAGTTAGGACATGTCTCTCATGCATCTTGTCGATGCCCTCGACCGGGGTGCATTCGTCAGATTGGTAAAATTGCTTTAGAGCACAATGGGGAGATGATGACAAATGATAGAGAAATGAGCGGGTCTGGTTTGATTTAATCTACCTTATAAAGGTCTTGAAAGAGGTGGGCGGAAACAGGAAATGGGATTGACCAAAGATGATCTCTCATGTGGGTGAATCCGACAAGAGTCGCACCTTGGAGTGTCACGAGGCGTGTTGACCCGAGTAATCTCTTTGATCAAAGAAAAACGTGGGAGAGGGGGGGGGGGCAAGAAAGATTGACCCAAGGTGGTGTCAACTGCGGCCGTTATACATCCGGCGGGTAAGACCAAAGAGACTGTGTGTTTATCTTTCCCAGATCAAGGGAGATGTGAAAGCCGTGGCCATGTTATTGCCAAGGTGGTGGACTGAGTCTAGCCTGAAGAGGGAAAGGTGGGGCGGATGATGAACTTGGGGATAGAACGGGGAAATAATTAAAATAAAATGAATAAATAATAAATAAAACATAATTAATGCTGTGATAAAATTGAGTGACTCTGACAGCAAGCTTTTGACTTGTCACAATCTCAATAAGTAGCTTTTATTTCCAAATTTCGAAACCGATACCAGGGTGGAGTGTTGTTTGCAACTTCGACTTGTGGTAAGGCTACTTTACATATCTTAGGTTCACCGCTAGTAGTTAATGAACAGTTATGCCAAGTTTTATCAAGATAGTTCTGCTGGTTTTGATTTCTGTTCAGGGCATACTGTACATGAGCCAACAAAAAAAAAAGACTTAATCAGCTGTGACTTGAGACCTTTTACAACCGATAGTTCTAATTATCGACTAGAATCGGTGCTTTTATAAATATTTATATATCTATATAGAGAGGTTGACCAAAAGTAGGTTTACAGTTATTAAACTACCTGGTTGAAGTTATTTACTTAGTAATATCAGCATAGAACATTCTTCAGAGTATAAATCTTGACACCGATGGATTTTTTTTTTTTGGCTTATTAAGAACAAGGTTTATGAATAGAAACCCAAAACGAGAAATGATTTCAAAGGTTACATTCATCTCGTAGACACAAGAGCATCTGAGAGATTCAATTGTTTCATGTTCACAGGTACAACAAAGTTCCCGCTGTTCTGGTGTTGAACACTCAACTAAATAGTTTACGTGAGAACTGTAGACCTACTTTTGGGCCACACTGATATAGATATATTCTTGGAAAGGCTGATGGTGTTGACCGCTTATAGCATCATCTCATAGCAGGCCCGACGCCGTGAGGAGTAGGGGAGTCGAATTGAAGGTGGGCAACTACACGCTTTGTTTATATGCACCTCGTGTACGTCTTTGAAGGTTATTGGTGTCTGGAGGGGGGGGGAAGGGCCAATAGGGCCGGGGAGTCTGGGGCCCATATATTTCTGGCCTGCAAAGAGATTCACAAGATTTACGGTAAGATCTCAGACAAATCTTAGTTTGATTACCTTTTAAAAAATAGTGTTTTTTAATAGTTATATGTTATGAATCGAATGTTATATTTAGGGCCTAACTATTTAATTGTTAAGGAATATCCATAATGTACTTACCTAATTATTTTTTTTACTTAAGACACGAATAATGACTTTGAAAGTGGCACATTTTTTTCCTTCTACTTGCTACATGAAAACAACATCGAATAGACATCTTTATATCGGCAGACTACATGACCTTTTATATCAAGAATAGAATATACATAAGACTTTGATTTTTTTTAAAGAAACAAAAAGTGCCGTATTACCTTACCATAAAGCAGAAAGTGACAATGTTTTGAATGTTATACAGTTTTGCACAAAGAAAATATCTCTGATAAATAAATAAATGAAAAAAAAAAAGAATCCTATAATTAGCGAACGTATGAAAAGTTATTGATGTATTGAAATGAGAACCTAGCCGTAGTGGACTTTTGATTTGAAAGTTTTGAGAACAGATAATTAACTCCCTTGTTTTAACCATGGCGCCATGATTGGTACTCTCGCTTGACCAGGCCCGTTGAGGCACGCGGGAGAGTCCTCCTAACATGTCTAATCTCCTGGTGAAGACTTTCTTCTCCGAATGTAAAATATATCGGCAGGAAATGAAATAAATGCAGTCATTGGGATGAGTGAGCTATTTTTAGTGGCCCCAGAAAGGGGGAAAGTCCGCATGCTACATTTAAATTTAAAGAAAAAAACGGGAAAAGATAGTGAGAATTCGAATTCATGATAATTTTCAGCTGGCAACGTTTAGGTGCAAAGACTACTGATTATCTTCTAAAGTCGAGCCTTAATTATATATATATATATATTGTTACGATCTCTCTTACTATCCAGACTCTCTGCTAACTGCACCACATGACACAACGAATTTAAAGAACCTCACAACTCAGGGCTCCAAAGTATGTCAATTTAATTTCAAATACATCTCAATTGGCAACAATATTAACACTGTCTTTACAAAAACCTAGTCTTGCTCCGCCTGACTTCACACACAGTGCTGGTTCTTGCCTCGTACTGGTCACATTGCGAGGTAATGTGAAGTCTTTTTGATTCTGACACACTCGCTCTTATATAGTGTCTCTACTGGCCTCGAAACTTCTTGACCACTCCAGTTGATCACTTTCGCCGTGACTTGCGTGCGTAATATTTACGACACTGATCGTTGCTGAACTGGCGTGTACTGTCACTGGTCACAGTTGACCGCTCGTCCTGCGCTGGACTGGGGGCGATTTGGGAAGGCTAAGAACACACACAGTACTACCCCCATCTGTGTCACCACCAGGTTTACAACAATATATATATGTATATATATATTATTACGAAGGCAGTTTGTGTGGCTAAACAAATTCAAAATCGGCCCCCGAAGTGGTCCACCCAGGCAGGTATCAATATTTTCAGAAAGAACATCAATATTAAATTCTATCAAAGATAAATGACAGAGAAGAATGGAGAAAGAAGGTTGACAGATCTTGTGTGGTGCCACCAGCGGTCCAGCAGACCAAAGGATAGGTGAATGTGAAGTGAAATGCTAACCTGGCCTAACTGATGTCTTATATTGAATATAATTGTTTTGTAAAGGGTCAATCTCTTATTCAAATCCTCAAGAAAAAAAAAACATTTCCGTAAACAAAAAAAATTCCTTTAGTTAAGTGTTCTTCAGTTCTATGACTGCAATGCAGTTCACGTGATAATATGAACAACTACTTATTAATTGTTGTTTTAAATATGTCCAAATTATATGCATACTAAATAAATTTGTTCTCTTTCAAAAAGTTTTTTAAAAAATTTGTGTAAATATAGTAGTAAGCATGACAGAACTTATTTAACTTAGCAATACAAATGTAAAAAAAAAATTGACAAACAAATCTAAAACCATTTGCACAAATGCGTTATGTATTTTATGAAAAAAACCTGCTTGCATAGTTGATATTAAAAATTGAAATTTTCGCTTTCAGAAAAGAAAAAAGTAGTCGTTGCATCATAACTTTGAATGGTCTAAAATATCATGATGTCAGATTGAATCTTTTCTAGTTGACGAGATCTAAACAGGACGGACGTACAGACATTCCACACAAAACTAATAGAGTCTTTTCCCCTTTCGGGGGCCGCTAAAAATTACCCAGTTAATGGGGCCTAATCAATTAGTCGCATAATCTTGTTTTATATTGAAAATGTAGCCTACTAAACTTAGGGGTGATAAGCTTTATGTAGAGAATTAGATCGTTCTCTAAAAATTTTAAACTAACAAAAAAAAACTACTTGAATAGCTCAGAGGCTAGCATGTTGGCTTTCCATCGAGGAGGCTCGATAACGTTTGAAAAGGCAGATCGGAAACCTTCTACCAAATACCCTACATAAGTCATAAGTTATATAAACCGCACTGCTATATTCTGCATCTGTTCTAGTTAAGAGCACATACCACAAGACAAGGCAGCTGAGGAGTCCCAAACAGAGCACACATATTCTAAAATTGATCAAACCAAAAAGTTAAATAGAATTTTAGTTTTTAACTTCTTGTTGTTTTTTTTTCATAATTTCATCAATATGGATTCTGAGAATTATTTTGATCTTAATGTTGGAATCCCAACATCAAGACTAAATGTTGATTTCACTTTTACTGGACGGGTCAATAAACAGAATGATAGAAATATATTTTTATATGTTTCAAATGTCCCATGGGTAGAACTGCCTCATGGTGTCAAAGTTTTCCTCTAACGAATGCAAAGTAATTTGTTCAAAACATTTAGGTGCTTTGAACACATTAAATAATTAATGTTTCTGAATTACATGTTTGTGTGTGTCATTCCTTGACATTCAAATTGCAGGACACAACTTTTAATAGAGAAATATAAACTTTGCACTCCCATTAACTTGTTCCAGAAGTGCTCATCTTTATATGCTGCATACAAAAGAGACATTCGTACAAGTGCTCGTCCTCCTTCTTTCCAAGTGCAATGTTTGGATGGAATGAGAAAACCAAAGACTTTACTCAGTTTAATTCTCTAATTAAGATGCACTAGATTAACATATGGAAATGTGTAGGATGTCATTTTTTTTTTGTAATTAAAAAGATATATAAATATATACATATTTATGTGCTCAAATGTAATTCTATGTCTATCATATTGGTACACACAAGTAACAGTTGAGTAAAAGCAAACTGATAAGTTAAGTAAAGAGAGCTGCAGATTAATGCTTTTTTTTAAAGAAGAGAGTTGGGGAAATTACAAGAGTAAAACAGTCTAAATGTCAATTTTAATACAAAAATAGAAATCCATCCAGAAATGTGTGATCAGTGTAACACACTTCAAGACTTTATTGATTTCCTACATTTCTTCAGTATGTACATGAACGAGTTAAGCTTTACCAGTCACACCTTCTTTTGTCAATATACAAACTAATGTTGAAATGACTCATATTCTACAAGTCATCAGACAAAAATTTTCTCTTGCGACTTGTGTTCATGTACGGCCGGTGCACCCACTCTGTGTCTGCTGTGTCTAACTTGTCCACTGTTCCTCTGACAATCTTATAGACTGGGGATACAAAATGGAAAAGTTATAGGATGACGGATCAAGCAGTGGAATGGAAATCTGCATAACTGATTTCTAGCTAGAAGCTAAATAATGTATAAAGGGAATTTATTTGGGATTGTAAATATATGGTTTTCAATGTAAAATCAAAGGTTAATCCAGGGTTTAATAATTTTTGCAGACCCTAAATAACTTGTCTTTAATAAGTTCATAAATAAGATTAAGGCCTAACTAACTTATAATTCTGTTACAAAGTTTTAATCTAATCAGTTTATATAAGAATTGTTTTGATCAACCATCTTTGAAATTTTGAAGAAAAAATATTTGAAAGCACAAGTCCTGTAACTTAGGTTTCGTTGATGATGGCCCTTGTAATGATACAGAAATCATAGGAAATAATGCTTAAATGAATTTCACTTAGCATTATAATAGCAAATGAA
The DNA here is from genome assembly GCA_030265305.1 of Biomphalaria pfeifferi. NCBI lineage: Eukaryota > Metazoa > Mollusca > Gastropoda > Planorbidae > Biomphalaria > Biomphalaria pfeifferi. The sequence goes on along the minus strand of JASAOG010000121.1, from coordinate 1,430,438 downwards.
AATTTTAAATGTATGGTTGCATACATAGATGTTAAATTCTAATAAAAAATTATGCCAGTTACTTTTCCTTTCAAAATGTGTATAAAAACCTACAAGATTACAAAAAAGTCTGAAATGTACAGTACTAACTATAACAGTATTGCATTGAACACTCAAAATCAAATACCCTATTTACTTGGATTTTTTGCTTTTACAGACTGATCTATGCTTTGATTTTAATGTCACAGACTGACTAAACTAGGTATTTTAACTTAATTAGCAAAAAAAAAAAGTCAACATATTCTGATGTTGACATTGTCTGGGCTTGCACTGAATACTTATTTATTTTTATAAACAATTAATATAAAATTTAAGCTGAACTTTTAATAGCATTCTAAATTAGTTCTCAACTTTGACATCATGTATCAAGAAATTAAGGTATAAATCAAACCTTTCATTTCAAACCTAGGGCCAATTTCTTTTAAAATTAACTCTCTGTCTTCAAATTTGTAAACATGATGCCTGAATGAAAGAAACAACAAGTTAGCCTTTGATAGCGTATTAAACATACAATCCATAATGAAAGTAATTAGAATAAGCTATAAATTAAAAAAAAATGTTTAGATAAAGTTAAAAAGTAAAAATGTTTCCTTTAAATGAGACAACACAGAAAACAATGTGGCCTTCAAAGCTAGAAATCAAACACACCTATAAGATATATAATCATCCTCATTGGCAAAGGTCATCACCCTTCTAGATTCGTCCTTGGGAACAGGAAACAAGTACTTCAATATATCTCTCACGCGACTGCCAAGCTTGGAAGTAAAGTTTCTAAAGATCAGATGTGGAAATGCTTCTGACATGGTCCCCACATCTGGGATGTCGTGTCTCATGACCACATTGGTCAAATTAAAAAATGCTGTAGGTCCAAATGGAAGATGGCAAATAACTAGGCCATCTGTAATAAAAAAAAAAATGGTAGTGAGTAAAAGAAACTGTGTGCAAAGTAGGTTAAATCTCAAGGTAAAAGAAATAAAAACATTCTTTAGCTAATCTGTAAAGGATGCGCTACCTATGTAGTAAAATTACAAGGTCTTGGATTAAAGTTCAGTAAAAACGGGATGTTTACTAGGAATTTGATGTTTTTGAAGTCACCTTACCTTATTGAAAACAGTTTAAGTGAATTTCCTAGTCAGATAATCCCTTCTCAAAGGGAAACTTAAATAGACTCATTAATGATTCTGAATGCTTTTACAGGGATCAGGTCAATATTTTTGTTGATAATATTAACAATATCTTAAAAAAAACCTTAGCTAATTATGCATTACATGTAGTAAGCCTTACCGGGAACACCCCTATGCTCCTGTACAACAACCACATCAGTTATATCATTAGCCCTGCAGGCATCTATCAGTTGTTCTATCCTGTAATTACCTCTGTTGATTCTTTGAGAGTTGGGAAATATTAGCTTCATCTCCTGAAACCATGAAAATTTAACATTTGTATTCAGAACCTTGCAAAATAAAATAACATCAACAATAATCCAGCATACTTGAAAGGCTTATGTATACAGACAAGCTCAGGTAAGTATACAAGACTGAACAGTCTGAAAGTGACAAATTCCAATCAAGGGAAAGATATTTTACACAAACTGTTGAAAGAAATTATAATTAGCTTCAAATAACTTTATAAAATAGTCAACTATTCATTCAGTTTTTAAAAGAATGACAACAATAAAAAGAGTCAAAAATATTGTAGGCTATTTTTTTTTATATTACAAATAGCATAATAATAGTTATGACTAATTTAGCCCAGTCCTAATTATAGATTATTGAGCATAGTTGAAATTAAATTGACCTTTTCTTTACACAACAAAAGGAACCGGAATTTCATCCTAATATAAGCACTGTACTCTAGTTGAGAATTCCAGAACAATTGAAAAAAAGCTGATCCTTATTTTATAATAGTTGTTTCATTCAAAAAATGAGCCAACATTGTTTTTGTTTAGTTCTATGTATATAGGATAGGATTTAGGTATAATTGAATATATACTAATGTAAAAAAAAATTATGAACTAGCACTGATTCAACAAATAAAACCTATTTCAGATTGTATCCATAAATGAGGAAGAAAGAGTTTCTTTTGTCAGAACTTTTGTTTTCTGATTGAAGAAAAAATGAACCAAAAGAAACTTGTATAATTCCATTGCACACATTTTCAAAAAATGACCCTGTATATCTATTTTAAAAAAAAAAATGTTTTCATTACTCCAGAATAAAACCTTCAAATGAAGAACTTAAACTATTTAACCAGGGCTCCTTACCTTGGCAAACTGTTTGAGTTTTGAGCTGGGATCTCTGGATGTTGTTATCATTATTTTTGGATCCTCGACACCAGCCCACCTATATTCATCATCAACATTTGTTGTTATGCCTGCAACACACATGCAGACAAAGAGTGTTGTTATGGAATGTATATCAACATCTTTAAATAAAAAAATTAATTAATACATCAAGAAACAAAACATTTTTACAATTAAAAACATGAGGGGGCCATATATATAAAAGTAAAATACACTGAGAGAGCGATAAATTTCTTGACTGTGTCTCAGAGCCTACCCAACTCTAATGCGTACTACAGAATGTCAAAAGTAAACAGATGTTCATTGTGCTGGCAAGATCAGCTTCCTTATTGTTTGGTTAAAGAAGTGAATGTTTTCTAGCATGTGTCTCATCTTTATCTAGGGAGACTAATTGTTTGAAATAAGAAAAACTAAATGTCTACAATATTTAAGAAGCATTGCTATAAGAGTTAATTATTTTATAATCCTGTCTATATTTTCCTTTGTAAACAAAGTATATAAAAAAAAAACTAAACACAAACAAATAAAAGATTATGGATATATAAAAATGAATATACCATCTGCTCCTTCATCCTCCCAGTTTAATGTTTTGTGCAGCATAATAGCATCTTCTCTGAGGTCTGTCGGAATGGACTTATTTTCTGAAATCAAAACATGAATTCAAAGTCAATGTTTTCAAAATAAACTACATGTATGACATGCAATTAAAAAAAAATATATATATTCTGTGTTATTAAGAGATTTATATTTCATTGCATAAAGTATTATAAAGTCTGACTTAGTAGCAGTTAATAGTTTCAGACTGGCATAACACAGCTTACCTTCCACTGCATTTTTTAACCTTTGTTTCTTTTCTTGAATTGACTTTTCCCGTTCTTCAATAGTTTTTCTATAAATATATTCTCTTCGAAGGCGAGCCTGCCGTCTAATCTATTAAAAAAAAAATAACACACACTTATTATAAAGATAAAACAGTATATACATGATGTTAGTGATGTAAAATATTAACACATTAAAAAAATGAATTTAAAGATTTCAAGATTGATGGAAGGGACAACAGAAAGGCCACATCATGGAAGTAAGACTGAGTGTGGAGTAAAGAGGACATTGGAGATAGTACAAAGTGGTGAGCAGTCAAGTGTGATAAATTGGAATAGGTTTCTACAAGAATGGACATAATCACTAGATCTAAAATTTAGATTAGTACTAAGTAGTATGGGGCATGAGACTGAATGGTAAAGAGCTTGGCTTCCAAACTGAGGGGTCTGGAGTTCATGATTTATTTTAAATAATATTTTACAATTTTAATTTAATTTTCCTTTGTACCTTATAAGATTCAAACTTTACTTTTGAAACTGATATATATATATACTTTTGTTTATATTCACAACATTTATTTCCTGCTATATTCACAATTGACTTAACTCTTACAGTGCGGCGTTACTCTCAGCAAGTAAATCCCGGAAAGCGTCATTGTTTTCTATCAAAATAATTCGCACTGAAAGAGTTAAGAGACAATGACAAGACTAGTAAAAACTAGCTTTGACAAAGAATAGCGAAATATAAACAAATGTAAACAGACTACTTTTGACAGCTTTAGAGAGAGGAGCTTTTTTTTTGTACGTAGAGATAGAGAGATTTAGCTAAAAGACATTCAACGGTTCCCTTCATTATTTTTAAGCATTAGACTGTAGAAGCGCTTAGAATTGTTTAGTTCTTGTCTACAAAATGAGTTTAACTTAAACAATCAATGAGTGTCATGATCTAGAGTAATCTAGAACTAGTTTATCTAGAGTAATCTAGAATGTACTACTAGAGTAGATCTAGTACTAGTAGTAGACTAGACAAAAATAATTTTAATAATCTCTAGAGATCAAGCCACATTCTAATTCTAGGTCTAAGTCTAAAGTAAGAGTTACTAAGACTGAGACTCTGATTCAGTCTAGTAGTGAATTTACTGAGTACTGAGACTGTGAGTTGAGTAGTGAGGTGTCACTGTCGCTATCTATCACTAGCGGCTTAGAGTAGTCACTAGCGTCTAGTCTAGACTACTACTAGATCTAGAAACATAAGACTAGTCTAGAGCTAGAGTATTCTAGATCTATCTGGTTATAAAACAATAGTCAATAGTGAAGATTAGAAAAAGAATTTTCAGATTTAGGATTATTTTAGATCTATTTAAGTCTATTTTATTTGAAAGAATATTTTAGATACCTAGAAGAATGGCTAGATAAGTAGATTTACAGATTTTAGCTTCTTGTGTCTCCACATCGACTGTTCAAAAGAACTCCCAAGCATACAGATCTTTATTATTATTATATGTTATGTTAATAATCGATCTCAATAATATTCTAAAGTATTTTATTCAATTTATACTTATAAGGTCTAGACTGAGTATTAGAGTGAGTAGTCTAGTAGTAGAGTAACTTCACCGCCTCAGTAAGAGAGATTTGAGAACTACAACTAGGACTAGCCCTAGAAAAACGGTTCTACTTTTATTAATATTATCTTGCCTTACCATTTTTCGTTCTTAAATTTCAAATCCTTAACAGATTTCTCTCATTCAGATCTATACTGTATTACGTATATCTTAATATGTCGTCGTGAATCTAGTGTAGACTTAATCTTGGTTCACTTCCATGTGTAAACATAAACACATGGGAGTCAACTGCGACGGAAGTACTGCGCATGGTCCATTTCTCTACATTTCCAATATAAGGGTTTTCCTTTCACAGCAGAAAATTAATTTTGACTCCAGGTTAAAGTTGACAAGTGTGGAATCGTCCATTATTTTTCACGTACCAGGAGAACCGCATAGGTCAGGGCTTAAGGCTTTTTAAAAATGATAATGACACATAAGCTGCATGATACACCTATTTTTAGGTTTATAAATGGATGTGGAAAAACTTCATGTCGTAGCCATCTACCAGGAATTTAATTTTTAAAAAATTGTGAGGTGTTAACCCAGTTTTTACCTTTTTAGAGATAGTCACCATTGTGGAACACTATAGATGTCATTTATTTGACCTGCGCATTTAGCTTAATATTTACATATTAATTTAGATTATCGGAATTTAAATATGAAATTGTATTATTACACATAAATTTAAAAACATTTAGACAATAATATTACTCATAATATATAATTTATGATTACCAGACGTCCAGCAAAAAGAGGACAAATCATATCAAATAATATCATATAGGCCTATATAATATTAATATAACAAAAAAGAATTAAAGAATAGCGGAAAATAAAATCTTGTAAGGAAAATCAGGGTAGTGTGACGTCAATTAAATTAAAGAGGTAAAGGATTAAAAAGTAACAATGTGTTGTCTTAAGCTTTAATAAAATAAAATTAATGTAAAGGATAAGGAGTTCAAGTATTATATAAGACTAATAAATATATGCTTTATATTAGGCTCTGTTCCGACATTTTTACCGTGTTCCGCAATTGTGACTTCTTAAAATGTTTTCTTCAAATTTTATTACACCCTACTAGAGGACCAGACCCAGCTCATAAACTTCCCCGAGGACGACGAGGGATAACGAAAGGGGGTGGGGTTTCGAGCCGGAATTCCAGAGAACTACAGTTCAGAGCTGATGGCAACCATCAGCCATATAGTTTGATATGTCTTTCTCTATGTGATATTAATTAAAATTAAGCCAATTATGAAGCCTGTTTCATTATTTAAAAGACTCTATACATTTTCCTTAATTTTACACGTACATAAGGGACTCTCCCCTCATTCTCCACCACATAGGTTATTTCTAGCTCTAGATTATTCAGCCCGACTTTGTAATAAGACCTTAGTGTTATAATGCATATAGGTTGCTTTGCTACTACGCCTTTTCCAATGAAATAAGGCACGTGTACATATCCTTTCACTATTCAATCCGAACGTTCACGCCTATGTAGCCTATATGTAGGTCAATATGGCCGCGTGAAGCGTCTCTCTATCTCTATATATATAGTGTACGTTGCAGCATTATATTTTTGTTGTCACTGCTGGTTAACATGTGTGAAAGAAGAGCAATTAGTAGTCTCTCATGCCAGTAGGCTATTATAGGCCTATACATATTACAATATAGCCGCTCCATAGCAAGCCATAAGCATCACCTACTAGTGGTAGCAGAAGGAAACTGGCGATCGAGGCTGTGAAGTCTCAGGCTAATCCAGTGGATGGGGTATTTGATGCACTGTGCGGTAGTTCCTAATGATGCCCTCCAAAAAAAAAAAAGTTTAAAAACAGCGAAAAGTTTCTAATTTTAAAATAAAGTGTATTCATTATTTAAACATTGCTATTTCGCAAAGTATCAATTTCACATATACATAAAATATACAAGTGAATCTCACGTACTTTCTCGCCGGCCAACTATCGATAATTTGTCGAAATCAGTTTTTTTTTTTTTTTTTTTGCACTAGGTCTTGTTCAATAAACAAAATTGCCTAATTTGTAAGTCGTTAATTCGTCAACGTTGATTGTAAGTATTTCTTCATCAAAGTAAGTTTGAATAAACTTCTCTTGCATGTAGATTCTTGTCTTGGAAGTTCTGGAGAAACTGCCACACAATTAACTGAAGCCCACAGACAAAATTCGTTTTTTCTATGTCGCTGGAAGAACCATCGAGATTGAGTCCCATCCGAGGATTCAATAAAGGCGACTAAAATTCATATTTATCATGACGTTGTTCTTATGGGGTAATTATTTCATGAACACTACGGTCCAAGGAAAGCATTACCATCAGTAGCTCTTTCTTGTGTGTTGATAGAAAATCTATCTTCCTCTTTTTTTCGCCTGGCATTTTTTTTTTTGTGTTGACCAACACGTCTTTGAGGCTCTATAGGCCTAATATACTATACAATTTTGATCTAGATATTAAATGTAAGTTGTGCTGTGAAAAAAAAACATTATAAACTTGTCCATTACCAGTGCAGTGAACTATGAAGTAACATCGTGTAAGGCTTCAATACAAATAAATAAGTGTAACAGTGGTTTCCTTCAAAGATTTAAACAAATCTGGTAAAATGTAATTCAAGCTTGTCTACAGCTTACATTTAATTAAATTTAACAAAGAATATATCACATAACAAAGGACCAAAACAAATACATGTGTTTTTTTTATTTATGTAATTTCAATGTGTAGTTTTACTGAGAAAGTTTGTCCTCATTTTGATGCCCATTGAGGCCCTAACCACTCGCACATTGCTAGCTACGCCATTGGTACCCATCAAGCCCTAGGTACCCTCAATCAAATGGTCAAAGTGAGGTCGTAAAGCAGATATTGAACAAAGCATACAAAAGTGGGAAAGATTCATATCTCGATATGCTCGAGTATAGAAATACTCCGATAAGTGGACTGCCGTATTCACCATCACAACTGCTGATGAAAAGAAGACTCATGAACATCATTCCGACTGATCCCAAACTATTGAAGCTATCGGTATCTGAAAATGCAGAGACATTACTAAAAGAAAGACAGATGAGAAGCAAAGTGAAATATGTTACAAAAGCAAGACTACCTAAAGATTACACTGTCGGAAAGTAAGTGAGAGTTTGCCTAGGACAAACATGGTAGAAAGCAGTCGTCCTTTAAAAAACATTCATCACCCAGATCTTACATCATAAAGACAAACGATGGAAAAACCTACATACAAAATCAACGCTTTTTGAACAAGAGTTTCGATGAAGACATCTCCGGGTACTATGATACCGATGATGTCTTCTCCGGTACTATGATACCAATGAAGACAACGAACAGCAAACTGTTGGATCAAACGAAATAGAAAGTTATAGACCAATGTCTGGAGAACTTGTGCCGGTCAAGACAACCAGAAGTGGTCGAATTGTTAAGGTTCCTTGTAGATATCAGTCTTAAGAACTTTAAAAGAAAGGATGTGACGTAATAAAAAAGATAGTCTTCTATGTCTACTTATATAAACACAAAGACTGTTATTATTATTATTAATTAATGTCTACAGTAATTTTATTTACTTATCTGTGACAACAGAACAATAAGAAGGCTGAAAACGCTGATTTGATTACAAATGCCTAATCTGTAACTGCAGATGTGTAGGTCTATCTAGGGTTGAACTCTTTAGTCAGACGCAATAAGTTTAAAAAAAAGATTGTCCTTTGAGTCGTAAAATGTCACGCATACATATGCTTACATATAATCATCATCATCTGTCCCTTGACTTTCGTCGTAGGGGTGTTGAGACAGTTCGCGTAACAAATCTGCCACTTTTCCCGATCAGCAGCTGTTCTTAGGATATCAAGAGAGGCCGGTTCATTCTTTTTTGTTATCTAGCCAGCTTTTCTTTGGATGACCCTTACTTGATGCTCCCTCCACTGTATCTTGGAGAATTTATAATGAGTCGTGTCTTACAATGTGACCAAACCAGCTCAACTTTTGTCACTTCACAGTATTGAGTTCTTCCTTTTTGCCAGCTAGAGTGTTGTCTTCCTTTCCTGGTATCAGATACCCAGCATTTTTTTAATAGCAATTATTCTCAAAGGCTTGGATAATATTTAAATAGAGAGAGAGAGAAAAAGAGAGAGAGCTATATAAGGTATGTGGGAGGAGGGGTTATTGAGTGGTGAAGCACTTGGCTTCTGAACCTGAGGTCTTGAATCTCGGTGAAGACTGGGTTGAAAAGAATTTCTAAATTTTTAGGGAGCCCCAGAGTCCACCAAACTCTAATAGATACCTGACTTTAGTTGGGGAAAGTAATGGTGGTTAATCGCTGTATTGGCCACATGACACCCAGCTCATTAAAGGGTTATTTCTTGTCAATCATTGCCTCGGGTTAGTTTTTTAAAACTTGTCTCTACAAAACGACATCACTTGTGAATGTGGTATACATATAACATATAAAATCAAAAGAATTTTATCTGAACAAGTTATAACATGTTCCTGCCAGCAGAAATGTTTTATTACATTCTGATTTGAAATTTATTTGAAATATACAAAATGATAACAATTTTGAATTTTAAATGTTAGTTTGAAATAATAACTTCATCAAAATTTATAAATAAAATAAATTTCACATGTGAGAAATAAAAAAGAAATATATAAATATTTTGATTACAGTAACTATAAATCGTCAAACTTTGCTTACATCAATTGTCATGAACACCTAAGCATACTTTGTAACAGAAAAATAAAAATCAAAGATTTACTTGCATGCCTAACAATTCAGAAATTTAAACTGGCATTTCACTTTAAATATTTGTCTTTAAAAAGTATTGAGTACCTAGCTTTTTTTTATAGAGCTTAAAAACATTTTTTTAGGCACATAAATAGCTACAGAAATGTGAAATTTTACTAAAAGTTGAAGCAAACTACTGAAGAAGTATGGAATGTATTAAGTTATGTGGGCATAATTAACAAAAAGCTATGGTCCATTCTTTCAATGTAAATATTTTTTAGAAACTAATTTCTTTATTGCAATATAGCAAAAGAGTGAGCGTTGGTTCAATTATTAATGTTGGGAAACTACTTGAACAAATGTATTTATTTGGCAAACTTTCATCTTGTATTCTAGCACATTATCACATTCAGTAATAGTGTAAAGAATCATATAATTTTTTTTTAAAGTTGTATACAAATAAATAGAGTAAAGGATAAAGGCACATTGTAAGAGTGTAACAAAATCTCATAACATTCATATAGACAATACATTAGCGAGAATATTAGATCTAAAACCACAAATAGTAGACATAGATTATCAAAATTTTACAGTCTCAGGTAAGGATGTGGGAAACCAAAGCTTCTTAAATAGCATTTAAATATAAATGTTTTAGTATGGCTATAGTGAAAATTGTCCTGATAATTTTCATATAAATATATTACATTTTTTTAAAAAATGATAATGACAAACCCATGAATCTATCAAGTTTATAGCATCACAGTTCCAAGATAGTGTTTACTAATTGTCTTATAAAATTTAAACAGCCAGAAGCAGGTAATCACATTGAAAGTGAATAGAATGTCAATAAAGAATAAATAAACTTCCATAAAAACAGAACTATTAATAAAAAAAACCAATTGAAAACCAATCTCTCCACTGATGTGCGTAACGCAGCAACTTAAGACCATTCAAAACTTGTGTTCTACATAATGACAACCATGAATTAATCAGCACCTGTACAAAATATACAAAATAGGATGAACTAAAATTGTATCAGCTACACTAATTGGTATATTATATTATATATAAATAAGACATTGAGGCTGTTGAAAAGAAAGTACACTTTATATGTCAATGGGCCAAAGCATTAAAAGATTGTTTACCCTTGATATGGGACCAGGGTGGTGTGGTATTATTGAAAATGTTAGCTGCACTTCAATGAATTTAGCCACAGTCAGACCTTCTAATATAATTTTCCATTTTATCAGGAAGAGATAATGTTTTATGCTCACGTTTGCTCAAGGTCATACAAGACATTACAAAAACTTCAACATTAAAATATATGACAGGTTCACTGTCTAATTGTAGTCACTGAAACACAATCAAGGATGTAGCATCACTTAACACAGCAAAAAAAAACAACATGAGACAAGGTGAGACTTGCATGTCAAAACTAGTATGTGCAGCTGAAGCATACATTATCAGTGCCACATCAGATTACTGTGTCCATTTAAAAGTGTTAAACTATCAAGACTCAATTATAAATAATTATTTCAATGTTTACAGACATCACTACATTACTACTACTTTTTTAGCAACCCAATCCCAATAGATGAATAACCCCATCTTTTTTTCCAAATATTAAGATGAACCTCTATATAATGTTGCATTTTATCTCATATATTCTATTGTCTATAATCTCACTAGTAGGTCCAGGTTTTGCTGTAACTGTCGACTAAACTGATTATGAAAACAAAAAAAGAACCACTGACTTGTCTCACATTAAACTTTATCACCACAATATCGCAACAATAACACTTTGAATATCTATTCTTACACACTTTCAATCATCCTATGCATCATATTTATCTATACATTCACACCACACTTTCACCTATGTAACAAATCGAACAAATCGCTGATCCAACAAGTGGCCACCCTGTTGATACTAAGAAGATGGTAGCAATGAATGCATATTACTTCAGTAAAACTCAAAAACGTTAGAATGCTCTCATACATGATTAATGATAAACCACTGTCTGCTTGAATGATTGTGTTAAGGAGTACATTTTAATCTACATTAAGTGATTAAGATATAATTCAACTATCAAGCATAAACCTCTGATTAAACTGTCTGCTTAAAAGATTGTGTTAAGGAGTACTTTTTAAACTACAGTAAGTGATTAAGATATAATTCAACTACCAAACATAAACCTCTGATTGAACTGCTAAACACAATCTCTAATAATTGCTTTATTAATTAAAATAAACAAAACAAACTCAAAAAAGATTAATTGGATCTTACACCAACATTTTAAAACTCTATAAATGGCAAGTTTCACACGTTTGCAATTGGAATTAAAATGAAAGGTGGAGTCATTGACAAATAAAAGGATCTTATTATACTCTTTGCTTTTCTTTATTTTGTTTGATGTTAATGTTATGAAGTAATGTAGACAAACAGCTATCATCGACAGAGAACTCAGCAGACTAAACATTGATGCGGCCTGCCTGCAAGAAACCAGACTGGCAGACAGTGGATCTCTTACAGAAAGCAACTATACATTCTACTGGCAAGGAAAACCAGAACAAAGCCCTAGAATACATGGCGTCGGCTTCGCAATAAGAAACAGTCTCGTCCCCTGCATTGTGATGTTTCCCATTGCAATGAAAGAGTAGCACACATGAAATTTGCATCACCGCAAGGCAAAGTTAATATAATCTGTGCTTACTCACCAACCCTTGCTGCACCGGAAGAGGACAAAGACAGATTCTTTCAAGCTCTAGAGGACATAATTAAAAGTATTCCAAAATCCGAGCACCTCTATATAAATGGAGACTTTAATGCCCATGTTGGTGATGGAAATGATGCATGGGCAAAATGCACTCTTTGGCGAGCTCTTGAACAGTTCAATCCCCTCGTTAAGTGATGAAGAAGACATCTCTATCAGACGGGAGAAATTAAGAGATGTAATCTACAGTTCGGCAATCACCGCATTTGGGCCTCAAAAACACAAAAATGTAAACTGGTTTGAGGCGAATCTAGCACATATGGAACCTTGCATTGAGAAAAAGCGATCTGCACACTTCGCTCACAAGACAAAGCCTAGTCCAAAATCTTTGGAGGCCTTCAAAAGTGCCTATACAGAGGCGAAACAAATGGCTAGAAAATGTGCTAACAACTTTTGGAGGGATACCTGCAACAGAATCCAAGACAGTCTCCACTCAGGAAATAGCAAAGCTCTATTTGATGGCATTAAAGCTGCCCTGGGTCCAACAGTGTCTAAGCCTGCTCCTCTTCTATCCAAATCAGGAGAAAAAATTACAGATCAAACCAAGCAGCTAGAACGATGGACAGAACACTACCTCGAAGTCTATGCCACACAGAATACAGTAGACGATGTCGCCCTGGCTTCTCTACCAGATCTTCCAGTACTGGAATGCCTAGATGAGCTTTCGAGCCTTAGTGACCTCAAAAGAGCAATTAACTGCATAAAAAATAGAAAATCTCCTGGGAGTGATGGTATCCCAGTGGAAGTAGTGAAAGTCAACGAATCACTCGTGCTCCCTGAACTCTATTTTCTCCTCTGCCGCTGTTGGAAAAACAGGTCATGTCCCACAGGACATGCGTGACGCAACTATAGTCACATTATACAAGAACAAAGGGGATTGGAGTGACTGCAACAATTACAGGGGTATCTCTCTCCTCAGTATAGTGGGCAAGATCTTTGCTAGAGTGGCACTATCCAGGCTGCAAGTGATAGCTTCTAGAGTCTACCCAGAGTCTCAGTGTGGATTCAGGAGTGGTAGATCCACTATAGACATGAAATCTTCTCTACGACTACTGCAGGAGAAATTCAGAGAGAGAGACAGACCCCTTTACATCATTTTTGTTGATCTGACTAAAGCTTTTGACATGGGGAAAATAGGTTGCCCTCCCAAACTACTGAAGTTCATTGAGTGTTTTCACAAGGAAACTAAAAGTACTGTCAAATTCAATGGAGCCAATCAGCACCTTTTGAGGTTTGCAGTGGTGTCAAGCAGTGATGTGTGTTTGCACCTACTTTGTTTGGCATATTCTTCTCCTGTCTACTGCATTATGCGTACAATGACAGAAACGAAGGTGTGTTTCTCCATACAAGATCCTATGGAAAACTATTTAATGTATCAAGACTGCAGGCAAAAACCAAGGTTAGGAAGCTACTCATCAGGGAACTCCTGTATGCTGATGATGCAGCTATTGTGGCTGATTCTGATATTCAGCTACAGTCCCTGGTTGACAAACTATCTGCTGCTTGCCAGAAGTTCGGCTTAAACATCAGTCAAAGCAAGACTAAGATACTTGTCCAAAACACAAACACTGCACCTCAAGTAAGCATTAATGGCCAACCACTAGAAACTGTTGATCACTTTTGTTACCTTGGCTCCATCATATCCAACAACACTCTACTGGACAAAGACATAAACAACAGGATAGCCAAGGCAATGGCCACCATGTCACGGTTGCAGAAAAGAGTCTGGGACAACATATTGCTGACTAGCAGTACTAAAGCCCTAGTCTACCGGACCTGTGTGTTGAGCACCTTGCTGTACGGAAGTGAAACATGGTCAACCTACTCATGGCAGGAAAAAAAGCTGAACGTCTTCCACCTCCGATGCCTAAGGCGGATCTTTAAAATAAGGTGGCAAGATAAGTAAACCAATGAGGAAGTGCTACAAAGAGCAAGGTGCCAGGACATCCGCTAGGTTATCAGCAGCAGACGCCTTGGCTGGCTTGCCACGTTCGTAGAATGCCAGTAGGTTGACTTCCACAGGACATCCTGTATGGCGATCTAATAGAAGGCAGGAGAGCCGCTGGTCGCCCACTTTTATGTTATACGGATGTATGCAAACGCAACATAAAGCTCTTCAAAATCGACACTAGCAACTGGGAAGAGGTGGCACTGGACAGATCCACATGGAGAGAGAGCATAAAGGAAGGGTAAGATTGCAGATGTCATACACAACAGAAGCAGAAAGAAGGGTGAAAATGCAATGGCGCCTGGTGATTTTATATGCCCAACCTGCGATCGCAGCTGTGTATCAAGGATTGGCCTCTTTAGTCACACAAGAAGTTGCAAAGGGAAAAGATCGTCTCTCGAGACGTAAAATGCCACAAAATGTAGACAAACTATAGTTTCCCTTAGTTTAAAAAGACAAAATTAATTGTAAAACCTTTACACTATGTTGTATATCTTTAGCCCATTCAAACATTTTAAACAAAAAGAATAATTTAAAATCTATCTAGAGTGTAAAGAAAACAAGTTAAAATAAGATTTCATTTAACAATACAAATGCTGGGAAAAAAAAAAGACATTACCTTACAAATGGGAATAATGCTTTTTTGAAAAATATGGATTTGAAAATTGCTGAAAAAAAAAGTTGTACATCTTTTCATATTGTACAAAATCAATAATAAAAACTGAAAAATATTATTTAACAACAAAATATATCTCATTTTTCTTCTTAAAAGCTCTTCAGTACTTGATATTTCTTTCGGCTCGAGTTTAAGATAAAGTTTATTTTGTTTTTCCATAAAATAATGTCTGTATCATGTGAAAAATGTAACAAAAGTGAAAAAAAAAAATTCTCTAAACTGGCAAGCAATTTTAAAAAATTAATGTAATTGTAAACAAAATGTCACCAGAAATATTGCATTTTATTGTAATTGTAAACTGTGTCACCAGAAATATTGCATTTTCAGTGATATGACCAAAGAGTTTTAAGAATTTTTTTTCATTAGATCTTATTGTTTTCTAATGTTTGACTTGCTACTAACCTCAGGATCTCCATTCACTAGTCTGACTGGAAAAGGTCTTGGATAGAATGGATAAAAATCTACACCTTGATAACCTGTGTAATACACATCAACAAGAAAATTACCGAAAACAAATCCAAATTACTATGATACAGTATGAAACCATAATAAATGTCTATTTTCCTGGTGAAATTAATTTTGAAATTTAGTAGACTTCACAGAATGATTCAATCACATCTTAAAAATAAAAGTTTTGTATACACAATAACAAAAGGATACAAAACATAATAGGTGAATAAAAAAAAATATTTTGTCTTGACTTTTCCATTTTGAATGCTTATCCTTTCTTTGGCACTTACTAAGAGTACTAATAAATAAAAATCTTATTGAGCCACAGACTCAATATCTAAATCAACTACCAATAAAAGTTTTTGAAATAACAATCAACTTCAAACCACTTTCCTTTATTTCAAAATAATTATTAACAGCTTATAGTAAGAGAGATCAAATATTTGGAAGTCAATATTTCACTACAATAATTTTAAGGATGTTGTACACAATTTTTGAAAAAGTGCACTATCACTATCAGTGCACATCAGTTTTTTTTTTAAAGTGTTTTTTTTATGAAAACAAACATCAAGCTAACCTTTAAAATATCTGTGAGAATAATCTTCAGCCGGTATTTCTGGCTCTTCACTGGAAGATGTCCTTTCAGATTTCCTGAAAATAATAATTATCAAATATCAATGTATATATCATGTCAAGTTTTCATTTCTTTCTAAAAAAAATATTTATTGACTTTCATTAAGATTCTTTTAGAGAAGGCCCATCGCCAGTTGAAAGCATTTATTTTCTTAATTAAACTTAAAAGAACTTGGTTCCTACTTTTTCTTACGATGACGTCGACAGCAGCAAAAAATCAAAACAGCTAACAAGATAATCCCCAGGGCTATAAGTATGGCTGTTATTATTGGGCCATAGATAGTGTGCCACCAATCTGTGCCGCTGTCAGTGCCACTGTAAGGCTTGACACTCTGGATGCTATAATAGCTGTATTGTGGTCCTAGACAAAAGACAGTTTGTTAGTTGGCTTTCTTTTAAACCTTGTAAAACAATATAGGTAAATTTGTTTCACAATAAAATTGAATACCTATTCATTGCAATGCTGCTCATATTTTTCCATCTAGAAAATTATGCTGAACATGTAAATGTATACCCAGTAGAAGTAAAAGTGATTTTACAAAGACAAAAATTTTCTTACTACCTAGTACTGTAGTATACTGATTACTAACATACTTAATTATCATAAATATTATTTATATTGTTTCTTAATTAGAATGCTTTTAGATAACTTCATCTCCATCTGATAAATCAAAAATTCTATAAGACAAACTTTATCTCTTCATAATAAATGCAGAGAGAAACACCAAACTATTCTAAATGATCATTGTTTAAAAACAAAATATTAGAGCTAACCTCCTTTTCCAGTGGCTATGTCAGAAAATGCAGCCAAGAGATCTCCTTGTGACAAAAGCTGTTTGCTCTGACCTAGATTATTAAGAGAATCCGTGGAGCTGTCTTGTAAAGCATAGACCCCAACAGTTACAGGTTGACTGAAAAGTAAACAAAATATTTGATATTATATTATATTTTTTGGGGAGAAAAGTTATGGAGGCATTAGGCTTTAAAAATCAGGGATACATTTAATACTCATCCCTTTTAATCTGATTGAATGAAACAAAATGAAAGTCTGAAAAATTAGATGCTGATATTTGCTTTTCTTTTTTCAGTGATTTTAATTTCCTTTAATTTGTTGAAAACCTAGCTATTGTGGCTTTAGACCATTTACATCTCATAATGCAAGTTTTTTTTCAGTGCTGCTTTTTTCTCTATTAAGTTAAAAAAAAACTGAATACATATTTTAAAATTAGCATGTTGCAAGACAAACCATTAGCCAATCTCATTCTACTTACAAAACACACAAAAAAAAAAAACAGCACAAATAAATACTAAAGTATAAACTAAACCAAATCTTTAAACTCCATTCTTTAACCTTTATCACTAAAAAAACTAATTCATATTACTGATTTTGCATTTTGACAAGAAACTGCTATTTTTAGAGTGTCAATTTTGATCTTGATACTGGTATACAATCAATACATGTGTTACCCAATACTTGTTTCAATGGGGCACAAGACACAGATTTTGATCAGTCACCACAAACTAAGTTGGGATTCATAAATCCAAGACTTCAATTTTCAGAAATCATTTACCTTGTGGTTTGGCGCTTACGTCTGTTAGAGGCAGTGCTTGGTTCCTGGGCCACACCAAGTCTCTCAGTGATACACCACAACTTTAGCACTGCATTGGGAAACTTCAGCTTCAGCTGATTCTCTAAATTGTTTAAAAAGACTTGTTCCTGGGACAAAAAGTTTGTCCTGAGGAATAGTGAAAGAAATATTTGTAAAATTAAATCTCCTTTACTTTAGGCACTTTAGTGAGAGTAAACTAGAGGGTAAATCAAACAACAATTCTTAAAGCATACTACTCCACCAGGCTTTCTTTTAATATGATTGTTAAAGAGATTTATTTTAAGCAAAAAGTTATTAAAATAAATAACAATTTTAACATTAAGTTATGTATAACGTAACAGTGACATCTTAATGTCCAAGAATACCCCACTAATAAGTAGTGTTGCCAGTGAAGAACAAAATGAAAGTTTCAACCTAACACATACTTGCTGATGGCAAGATCAAATGACAAAATGGTGTTCACAGGGTTAAAGGTATCAATTCTGACTGTTGCAGTGGATGATAGCTGTGGCACTCCTAGATCACTGGCACGAACAACTAGAGTATATTTAGTATTGGATGTTGCAGCTGTAGTCATCTTGATTTCACCTATAGCATTACAAAGAAAAACAGCATTGTTTCAGATATTTTTGTAAAAGAAGAAAGTATGTGTTACACTTGGTTGAAGAGCAGCATTACCAAATAAATTTCATTAATATTTACAAAGACCCTGCTTTCTCTTGAAAATAATAAACCAGAAATTCTGAGAAATGTTCTCAGAAATGGGTGGCATGGTGGCTGAGTTGCAAAGTGCTTGACTTTTGAATCTAGGTGTTCGAATCTTGGTACAATCTGGGATTTTGAATTTAGAGATTTTAAGGATGCTCCTGAGCCCACCAACTGTAACATTAGTTGAGGTGAGTAAATGTGGTTGAAAATTGTGCTGGCCACATGACACCCTCATAGCTGTCAAGCATAGGTCTATAGATTGCACTTCTGAAAAGGTTTACTTCACTATTTTACATTGAAATAATCTAAAATATAATCAGACAGAAAGAGCTTCTTATCTTAAGATTTATTTTCCGTTGACATACCTGTAACTGTGTCCACCGTGAACAAAGTGCCATATGCTGTAGTGTCTATGGAATACACAATGCGGCTGTTATCCCCGCTGTCTGCATCAGTTGCCAAGACTTGGCTGACAATGTCACCACAAGACTTTGTGTAGTCCACCTCAGTGTTTAGAAATGATGACCTAAGTGAACAGAAATGAGAATCATCTTAAAAAAAAATAGTGAGACAAAAGGAAATGTCTAATGCCTGTAATAATTTACTGAAAGCCAAAAGCCTATCAACAAACAAATGTGATTAAACAAAAAATCCTGTATTTATTTATTTTTTTGATCCTCTAATAAAAGGTGATAAAACAAATTAATTTGAGATCTTCTCATAATTAATAACAAATTTATTATATAAGAAATAATACTAAGATTACTGTAACACCTAACCCAAGTTTTATCAATTGCTATTCATGATCTCAATTAATCTTCACTCTAATATTCACCCTATCATTAAATGTAAATTTAACATCTTCTGCATTCTCTTTATCATGATGTAGGGTTCAGAGTAGGGTTCAGAGAACTTACCATACATCTGGAATGAATTCAGAACAGGTAACGCCATACAATTTTTCTTTCATATGAATGTTTGGGAGATCATTATGTTGCTCAGGCATCTCATTAAAGTTCCCACATTACTAACCTAAAATTAACCCTATTGCTAACTAAGATTTGAGCAATCATTTTCAAAGCACAAAATGATATCTAAGAAAGCCATCCAGTTCTAAATGATATATCATAATTTGACATGTTCTTCTTTAGAACAAAATTAAGATGCAGATGGTCACATAACGAAAGGATTTTTTAAAGTTACATAATATTTTGTTGATAAGCACTAACTTCATAACAGGACTGTTGTCATTTGCATCAGTTATAACTATCAGTATAGATGCAGAAACTGATGGCTGTGAATTGGGTTTGGAAGCCATGATGATGAAGCTGACATTCTTGTATGTTTCATAGTCAAGTGCGGATTTGATAGTCACAAGGCCAGCAGCATTAACCTAATACAAAAGTGGAAATATAAGTCACATTAATGACTTGCTCTGGTAATATTTCAAAATTTCAATTGATCACTTTTAGAAATTTAATTTAAATGCACTTTTTAATGCTGTTCTGATTGTCAGAATGTTAATAGACTTTTTGATCTATAGGGCAGACAGTTTCTGAGCAGGGTGTCATGTGACGAGCACAATGACCAACTGAGTATATACTTTCCCAACTATATACTCATGAGCGCCTTAAGAATCCTGAAGCTCAAATTTCCAATCTTCACCAAGATTCGAACCCAGGAGAGGTTCTGAAGCCAAGCGCTTAACCACTCAGCCACCATGCACCCCTTAAATGTTAATATGACCATTACTTACAATTTTTACTCAGGTTTAAAGCAAGTTTATGGTTACACAATTGTTGGGTTGTAGCTTGAGACAAGTAGGCCAACTGAACCCTAGTAGGCATATTACTTTCTTATTGCCAAGCTTGAATAAAATCTGAACAAACTTCTTTTTCAACTACAGTGGACTTTACTTTTATTTGCATTAGCTGGTAAAAGTAAAAGAAATAGATTGTTGTGCTGGCATCACAACACCACTTAGAAGCCACTGGCTAAAAGAAGTTAGTGGACTGTACATGCCTCCAGGCCTAAAAAAAAACCCCCACTAAAACATAAACATTTTTTTCAATACCTACTATTTTTATTTGGGCAATTGAACTAAACAAAAATTAAGAATATTAAGTTTCATAATAAACACCCACATTTTGTTTCATAAATATTACATCGAGGTCCTCTTTAAAACTTGTGACAAAAATATCTCTCATTTAAATATAAAAAAAATATAAAAAAATGGCATTTAAAAAAAATTACTTTGGTTTGTATAGTTCACCTAAGTTTCTCTTTTGATAAATATCCGGATAAAAAAAAAATACCTGGAAGAGACTTGCAGCTATGTTTCCATTTAACATATTAATGCTGATGTTATAAACAACACCAGAATTGACAGGAGTGTCTGCATCAGTTGTGGTGAGTTGAACTAAGCTGGTGCCAACTGTTGCTGTCTCTATGACCACACCTCTATAGCTGTCTGGGTTGAAAACAGGTCCATTATCATCTAGGTCATTAACATTGATAATTACAGAAGCAGTGGCCAGGAGTGAAGGTACTCCTCCATCTACAACCTATGTGTGAATAAAAAGATTTAGTATTTATCTTATAACTACAAAGTTAAAGCACATCATGAAACAGAAAAAGAATTTACGGATAAAACTGGAGATTTGCAAGTAGCAGTGAACAAAGCTCAGAATTTTGATTACTAGTTGAAATAATGTTTTAAATATGGTCAAGAGTACAAATCACTGAATCCTTTTATTTCTCTAAGGACTGACTGACATCATAAAAAGACATTTTGTTGGCTCTGCATTAAGTTGTCTACAAGTGGAATACACCTTGGAACCAGTTTTGTTTGTATTGCTTGCCAAATAAATCTCAAGAGTATGAAGGACATGGTAACTAAGAGAGTTGGGCTTTCAACTGAGTCATCCTGAGTTGAAATTCCTAAAAGGAGTGAGAATGTATTTCATGTGATGCAGGGGTAACATCTAACAATCATTGACTTGGGGACAAGCTGTACTGCAAAGTATTTTGTCCAAAACACACCATAGTAATAAAAGTAATCAGGTGTCTATAAATCCCAATCTGGGCTACATGATAACCCTGTTTAACTTTTTTTTTAACAAATTGAGCCTAACTGGTTCTTTACATGTGTTGAATACCTCAGGCACTAGGTACAGACAGCAAAATATATATAAATACTTAAAAACAAGAGTAAAAAGTGTAATTGTATCAATTCGTTAGGATCAGTCAAGTAATTAAATTTGTAATAGATCTCGACCAACAACAGTAATTCTGTGTGATTTAGAAATATTTCCTCCCCCCCCAATTGTTTTTGTTTAGTGGTGTTTCATGCTTTCGGCTTTCTCAATACACTATAATCCTATAAAAAAATTTCAGCTTGATCCAAGATTGGGTTTTGAGAAATAATGTGTTCAAACTTTATACCAGATAGAGTGAGTTGATATAAGCTTTGTAAAAATTATCATATTATTGTGTTTCTGCTATAAGTTCTATTTATCTAACCTGAACAACTCCTCTGTACTGAGACACTTTCTCTCTATCTATGTTGGGGGATGATACTGAGATCACTCCTGATGTGCTGTTAATATTGAAAAGTGGAAAACTAGCTAGAGGGAGACTGTAAGTCAGTTGAGTGCTTGCAGAATAGGCTGTCACAGTGCCAACTATTCTACCCACAGGACTGTTCTCATCAATGTCAAAGACATAAGAAGACAGATCAAAGACTGGTGGATGGTTGACAGCATTGACATAGATATATACAACGATGCTAGATGACAGTGGAGGTGTGCCTCTGTCTGTGACAGTAACAGTCAGTGAATAGCTGTTAGTGACATCTGGATTTAAGGGCCTGGCCACCTTGAAGCAGACAAAAATTTTAATTAGCAAATATTTAATTTCTCTATCTCTTTATATATAAGTTCAAATATATTATGTCTAAATCAAATTAAGTTTTTAAAATCTAACTTAATATGAAATGAAGAAATATACTAAAAGAAAAAAAAATGTGTGTAAAAGAATGGTCCTTTGCGTCTAAACAAAAATACTAAATAGAGAAGATAATACATTGAAAAATTGCATTTACCATGAATTGAATTTATAAATAATGTCATTGAAAAGTTCCATTTGAAAGGTTTTTTTTTACATGTTTTAGACTGGATTCTGATACTTAACGTTTAAATTAAAACAAATCAGAAACTGACTATTAATACACAGCTTACTTAAATTTAAATATTTTAAATATATTCCAAACAGGGAGACAACTGTAAGAGTAGTCCAAATCAACACCAATAACAGTTAACTCAGAAGACTAAGTAGAAGTAATACTTAAAATGCTGAACCATAATACAAATATAAAAAACATAGCCTATAGCTAGAAGATAAACTATTGAGTTCAAAAATTGTATCAGAAAATATAAAGTCTTGAATTTCTTATTTTATTTTCTTTAACTGTTAACACTAACAATTCTGAAAAAAAATTTACCAGTATATTGCCCATGAAATCTATTTTGAAAGAGTCACCGATGTTCCCATCAGTGATTGCATACACCAATGCACTATTGATACCAGCATCAGCATCCGTGGCTGCAATGGTGAACACAAGCTCATTCACAGCAGCTGTCTCATTGACAACCTTGCTGTATGTGCCTGTAATGACAGGGGCGTTGTCATTCACATCATCCACAATCACTGTAAGGGTTGCGGTTGCTGAATTAAGGGTGGTGTTGTCAGAATATGTAGTACTATCAACAACAACCACATTTAATGTGTGACTGTAAATAAAACCAAAGTATTTAGGGTTTACAAAATAGAAAAATTCAAGTATTATTGTTTTTAGCAATTAAGTTTAATTATTTTTTTTTAGCTATAAAAATTATTATATATTACAAATTTCAGTCAACTATGATAAACTGAATAGAAAAATCCTATGCTCTCTATAATAAACTGAAACATGAGAAAAAAATCTCATGCTTTGATAAAATATAACAAATTTAGACTCCATTATTCAACTAAAAATAATTACAAAAACATGTTACTAAACATATTTTCCTTTTTAGCCTAAAATCTAACCAACTCACTTGCTAACTTTTTCTCTATCTAGAGTTGTTTTCACAGTGAGGACTCCAGTAGTACTATTCAACTAGAATAAAGAAAAAAATAATGAATCTTTTTATTTACCATAAATTTATATTAACAATCTATATTTAATTACATGTACATAAAAAGCTCCTATCAATTGTTTCTAAAAAATGTGCTTTAATAAATCAATAATTATATTTATATATATTTTTTAGATTTTTAAGTTTAGTAAAGAATGCTGATACCATTGAAAAGTAGTATCTTGGACTAATTCTATAAACTAATCATATCTTAGAATTTGATATATTAGTTATTATAAATATATTGTGGTTTTATAACATCAAGTAAATTTTCACAGAAACAACCAAGTCACTTTATTTTTTCTTACATCAAAGTATGGATTCACTGCAGACATCATGAAGACACTGACTGGTGTGTCAAGATCACTGGCTGTGAAGCTCTGCACTAATGTGCCTACATCTGAGTTCTCAATGACATGGACAGTAAAGTCTGATGGGCTGATGGTTGGAAAGTTGTCATTGAGATTGTTAATGTCAACTCTGACAAGACCATTGGAGGTGTAAGAAGGAGATCCTCCATCAGTTGCAGTCATAATTAGAAACAGTGCCTTCAAATAAAGTAATCAAATAATTGAGTGTTTAAAAAAAAAATTACCTAATCTTACAACACAGATTCTTAGAATACTGACACAAAACTTAACTATACACAGACAATATTTAGTGACAGTATAAAGGTGATGGGGAGTTGTTTTGTCATTTAGTGGGTGGGTTATGTTCTTTAGCCCAATACTCTTTTATTTGGTGCTCTTTGAGTCTATAGTTTCATTAATAAGAATACAACTAATGATCATAAGATGAACTAAAATATTTACTATATTTTGAGTTATGAAATTACCATGCATATTAATTTAAATACATTTAATGCACTATCCAAACATTTTTTAAAAGATTCATACACAAAGTACTCATTGTATTTGAGTAAAAAAAAAATGTAAAAAAAAAAAAAACCCAAGGAAAATACATTATAGAGCTTCAGTTTTGTGCTCAACCACTTACCTTATTCATTTCATAATCTATATTTTTTGAAGTCGTTACTAATTGTTTATTGGCATTGACTGTGAAATATGGCAAACCATTTCCACCTATCAAATTGAGTGTAATTAGCCCATTGCTTCCTGAATCTAGAAAAAAATAAAGGTGTCAATGTGAGAAATGAGGATCAAATTCTCTCTTTGTTAAATTTTCACAAAACTAATTTTGGTTCAAATGTTCATATTCTCTGAGAACATATAACCATATTAAAGTAAAACATTTGTTTAGCTGTCTTGTTCTAATTATTATTCACCACAATGAGATAGGAATCAAAGTAAATTTCCTTTTTATACCCTATACATCTGGGGAATTTCTATCAAACACCATCTATTTGGATGCTTTCAATCTATTCCCATTCCTGGCCAGTATATTTAACTGCATTTAATCAAAAGTCATTCTTGGTCAATGTATCAATTGTATTCAAACAATAGTCCTTCTTAGCCAATGTATCCTGAAAAATTCTCTTATGTAATAGAACAAAGTTACAATAACAGAACCTATATAAGAGCACTAGAATTTATTTTCCCTGCAAATATCTGTAAAAACAGGAATGAGAGTGTTCTAATGTTCAACCAGTTCTTTCAATTATCTACATGAATGCTGCTGAGACAAAAAATTCAGGTATTAGCAGCCAGATTTGCTCCAAACTTGCCAAGCAAAACTATGCTTATACTACTTTACAGCACATCTTAAAAAACTAGAGATCCTTGCTCTGGCCATTCAAACAAAACAAATCAGAAAATTAGACAAAAAAAATTTAGAAATTCTAGTTAACTCCTCTTATGGATTAGGGAAGCTAAGGAGTCTATTATTGGACGTATAAAAATAATGTTACCTGCATCAGTAACTAGAATTTGTCCAACTATCAATCCAGCAGCAGAATTTTCATTGAGATTGAATAGAAAATTGTTTGTTGTGAACAATGGGGCATTGTCATTCACATCAATTAGGATGATACTCAGGGAGGCAGTAGCAGTCCTAATAACCAAGATGTCCCCATCTGTAGCTCTCACAATAATGGAGTAGCTTCTTGGACCAGCATCAAAATCCAAGGCAGAGCCAATGTACAGTTGACCAGTGGCAGAGTTTATGACAAACTCATTGGAAGTGACACCACTGACTATGTCATAGGTAATCTTTCCTTGCATTCCTTTATCAAGGTCTGTAACAATTATAAAGACATCACATGGATTTTGGTAATCAATATTTCATTACTATTTACTGTCCCAAAAAATCATTATCAGATTTACTTTTACTTTGTACCGGTATTCAATTCATAGAAAATAATAATAGAAAAATTGATCTTTCTATTGACTAAGTGTTATGTTTGCATCCAAGTGTGAAAGCAGAATGGTGCCATTGTGTGTTTAAAGAAAAGAGAAAAAGGGGATGAACAATGGAGCAATGTACATCAGTACCATTGACAATAGTTATCTATCATCTCAAGATCAAAATGTTTATAAACCTACCAGTTAGCAGTTTCATGTATTCACTATTATAGTCTCATTTGCTTGTAACACTAAGTTTAAAAATCAGTGTAATAAAGAGTAATTAAAAGAAGTTCTCCTTTCAGACCTTGTGGTCTATAGGGCAGATGATGTAAAGGTCATCTGTTTCTGTGGCCTACAGTTAATGAAGGTGTCAAGTGACCAGCACAATGACCAACTAATGTCAGGTACCCATTAGAGCTTGGTGGACTCAGAGGGGCCCAAAGATCCAGAAATGAAAAATCCTAGTCTTTACCAGAATTTGATCCTAGAACCCCCAGTTCGGAAGCCAAGCGCTTTACTGCTCAGCCAGCACACCACCGTAATAAAGAGTACCTTAAACTAAATCTATTTCCAGACAGTTGAATGCAAGTATAACTTAAAAAAAAAATAGAAAACAGAAACAGTTACCATTATATCCCCTTTTTCAAAAAGTCATAATAATAAGAAAGCTCTCTAGAAGTAAAACTGTGAATCTCTAAACTGTATCTGTCACAGAACGAATTTTAGAATAGTTCTTTTTATGATGCAAATGGATGGTACCCTAGCCCTTCAAACATGTTACAGGCATAAGGAAGGAACTGCAGAGATTTAGACCTATTGTTAGAATATTTACTTTAGTAGGTACATGACAGATGTAGCATGCTGCCAAGCCCATGGAGAGGGGGGGGGGGGGGGGGGTAGTTTATCTTTACATCCTGATTGAAGAATTCTTCCAAAAATAATTTGAAAATGTGGAAACAAAAGAAAATGGACCAACCTGAAGCATCAGCATCAAAAATTAAAGTACCAACTGCTGTATCTTCTGGAATTGTCTTAGTCAAAGATGTTACATTCATGAGGGGACTGTTGTCATTAGACGGAAGAACCTCAATAATGACCCAACAAGTAGAGCTCAGCTTTGGGGAGCCATTGTCAGTGACAGAAAGAATGAGATCATAGCGACTGGTAGTTTCATAGTCGAGCTCAGACTGGAGTATAAGTGAAGCACCTGAGACAAATGAGCATTTCTTTGATGAACTTTGTGTACAATTGTTGAGTGAATCATAAACTAAAAAATAAGTTAATTAATTGCTCCCTGCTGATAACACTTGTAAACTTAACATGTAATGGAATGAAAGTGGTATGAACATATTTTTCGTTATAATAATTTGTTATATCTAATGCATCAACTGTAAGAAAAAATTCATTCAGGATTTTAAAGATATTATAATTGGCTATGACTGACAGAATGCAAAGTTGGTAACTTCTTAGCACTGTGCAATAAAGAAAGCATTTATTGAAAAAAAAAAGCTAAAAATTTATACAATATTTAAAAATATTTATAAAAGCATACATTAAAAACTAAATGAAAAAAAAAAAAAACAATGACATGCACAGATTTGAAAAAATATTTATTTTTATAAATTGGTAACACACTTATTAAAAACTAGACTTTGGTTTAGAGAAATTTGCATGATGTATGTTAATTTAAAAGATGTTCAAGTTTACCATTAATAGAAAACTTATTTTCACTGTTTCCAGATGTGATGGCAATAATGGTCTGGCTGTTGACTCCTACATCAGCATCTTGAACAACAAACTTGAACAACTGCACCACTGAGCCAGCTTTGGCACTCTCAGAGATATTCAAGAAGTACAAGGTCTGTGTGAAAGTTGGTATGTTGTCATTGACATCTGTCACAAGAATCCCGACAGTGGTAGTGCCTGTTATCAGATAAAAGAAGTTACAATATTAAGACTATTAAAACAATTGAATACAGAATATGTATAATGTTACTTTGTAATCATTCTTTTAATATATACACACCAAATCTATTTGTGTTGTTTTTTTTCTATAAAGTTGTCTAAATGAAAGAACTAACAATTATTAAGCCAGGAGAAATTATGACAAGAAGGCAACATAATCAATTTTATATGTCTCAAAGGTATATGTTAAAAAAAAAAAAAAAAGAAATCCAAGACTTTTTGATGTACTAAATTCATGTGTCTAAGTAAAACATAGTGCACAAGCTGTGTCATGGGTTGATTATTTATGCATGTTGTAGAGAAAGATTCTTTTATATATCAACAAATGTGTGGCAAAAAATTATCATTTGGTGGCTTTGATGGTCTTTACATGTTATGTTTTGGTGGGGTGGTTATGCCTTCTATGCAGCTTTCTTTTTGTAAGATTAGTCAATCTTAGGGGTTTGTTCTTTGACTTTTCTAGGAGGCCTGCCTAGAGATTGTGGTATCCAAGTGTGTAGGCTCATGGTCATCACAAGATGTGTTGGATGGAGTGTTGTTTCAGGTGGGGGTGTCAGTTTTGTTTATTAATTAATGCTGTTGTATTGCTATGTTTTTACTCTATGCAACATGTACCTACTAATATATGTCCATACAGAATAGTTATCTGCAATAATTAGTATCTGCTAGCATCACATATATATCTTGGGTTTGTCACATATTCTCAATTTAATAATCTATTAGATACTTCAATAATTCCATCATGTTCTATAAGTAGGAGTTACAAAGAAAACTATGGAATGTATCCCAATGTGTGATATAACTGAGCTAATATCACAGAATATTTGATCTCCATAAAAACTTCTCCACATGAATAAAATACTATTTAAATGTATAACAACCTGTTTTTTGATTGACGGATCCAGGCATATCATCTCTAGCTTTCACAGTCAGGTTGTAATTGTCCTTGCTTTCTCTGTCCAAGTTCTTGATCACTTTCAAGACTCCAGTTAGCTCTTCAATATAAAACACTTGCTGGTCATCGCCAGCTATTATCTGATACCTGACTGTGCCTTGCAACAAGCCTTTGTCATCATCTGATGCAGTCAGAACTGCTACCTGAGTACCTGCGAGTTACAATATAAATTCATCAGCACAACATAGGCTGTTAGTGAAAAGTGTTTAAAATGTTATTTCTAGAGAGCTTTTTGTTATTGAGAAAAAATAAATAGGACTAAAATGGATAAAAATAATTTATTGTTATTATAAGTGTCATAGTATAAAGTTAATTCAAAAACAAATATTGGGTATTCTCTGCTAGATTTAGTTATCTCATATTCTTTAAGTCTCACTCATCTAATTAGCCTAGAGAGCTGGACATTTAAAACTGATCTTTTGAAAAGCTGATGACTATGCAATGTTCATCTCTAATACAAACATGTTAACTAAATGTGACTTTAAAAAAAAAATTGAAATAGTTAAGAAGAAAGAAAAGAAGATGCAGACTCTGTATGTAACACAAACATTTTTTTAAAGGGTACATCTCAACTATAAAAAAAAAACAAGCTGAAATGATAGGAATTAAGAAACGAAACTCCTTATCTACTTAGCAATCAATGAGACTTACTCAACATTGATATGCCCAATCTGGGTTGCTTTACAATCAAGCATGATAGACTAAACATGGGCTAATCCATAGCTGAATGTATATTTAGAGTTGAAATAAAAAATTACTGAAAATCCAGTTATTCATCTAATGTATAGCCTTGAAAGGCTGTACTTGTCAAATTACCTATGGTGACATTTTCTTGAAGTGAGAATGGTCCATAGAAATATGACGTAAACCTTGGATTGAACTCATTCACTGGATTAACATTGACCTTAATGTTTATAGATGTAGATAGCGCAGGAGAACCATTGTCTGAAACTCTGATAGCTACATCAAGGGAGGTAATCGTTTCATAGTCCAGTCCACTGATGAGTGACAGAACACCTGGAAAAATAAATATTATAAATAAATTGGACAATAATTCCCTTATCTTAAATGATGCATAATTTGTATTACATTTTAAATTGAGTTTAGTATTCGAATAAACCCTCAATCTTATTCACATTATTAGTAGGACATGTCTTGTCCCATACATAAACAGATAGGAACTATTACATCTCAGCCCCCATCTATTTCTTTATTCAATAGCCAATACATTTAAGAAGCAAAGAATCATATCTACATTGAGGTTACATGTGATCCTAAGTTAGGCCAGATTCAAGATAGTTTTCTATTATTATTTAAAATGAAGAAAAGCATTGCTAAATTGTACCTTCATTTTTGAATTAATATAAATATATAATATAAATGTTAGAAGCATATTAGTGTTTACCTACCTGTGTCATTATTCAGTGAAAGTGCTGCATTGACAGCTGATGAAATTGTGTACCAAAGTGAAGGTGAAGCCACTTTGTCCTATGAGGAAAAAAGCACAAATAACAAAACCAAACAAAAAAATATTTTTATCCAATTCTCTTTAAATAATTAAACCAATGGCTAATGAAATTAAAATGTTTTTGTACTGTTACTTTTTTTTGTGTCAATACCTGCTAACTAAAATTAAAAATTACTTTAAAAATTGACAACTATTGACTTAGTAACATGGCAAAAAGTAAAAGTTAATTGTAGCCACCACTTTTAACTGAATAATGCAGCTAGCAAAGAAATGGGATCATTATAAAAGACTAAATAGATATTGCTAAAATCTTTAACTGGATACAAAAATAGTGTAAACGTTAAACAATTATTATTTATTAATAACTTTTCTTTCATTCAATACCTCTATGGGTCTAAAGATCTAATACTGTCACTTAAAATTTTTATAAAAACTAATAATCTATTTTTTGCAGAACATGAAATTAACTAAGGTATAAAAAAGGGCAATGAATTAAAAGAAAAACTTACCGCGTCAGTGCAAGATGGTGAATATAAAACTTTGCTACTGACATTTTCATCCACGCTGACAACAACAAATGATTCATTACAGACAGGACTGTTGTCATTGATATCTTCCACTAAGATAGTTAAGGTGGTTGAACTGTTCAGTCCAGTAGAGTCTTGTACCATCAGACTCAAAGTGTAGGATTTCTCCAGCTCATAGTCAAGTGAGGAAAATATCTGAAAGAAAATTCTCAATGAGATAAACAAAACATTTGTGTCTATGGATACAGAAGAAAGAAAAAAAGAAAGTTCTTGATTGATTGGCCAAGGTGTTTAATTAAAATATAGAATGTGGCCAAAATGTTTAATAAAACTGAAGCTATAAAGATTATCTGTATACTTTGCCTCTTTCTATTATAAGGTCTGCCAATATATATAATTATAAGAATTTTTATATAAATAATTTTGAATTCACTAACTTTGATTTTGTTGTCGTCCAGAGTAAATTTCTGATTAGAGTTGCCACCAGTGATAGTGAAGACCTTCACCTGATCATAAATATCACCATCTGTGGCATTGAGTACAAACACAACACTGCCAACACTAGCATTTTCTTTTACTGTGGTACTGTAGGGACCAACTGGGCTAAACTGAGGCTTGAACTCATTCACATCTGTTAATGTCACCTATATAAAGTAAAAAAAAAAAATGAACAAGTTTTTAAGCAAAAGCACAAAGATGTGTCTGCATTTTTAATTAGGAAACAAATGGAGAAGGTTGGGTATTGAACCTAGTTTTCTGATAGCTGTTAAGTAAGAAATTAACTAAGCACTCATCTATCAATAGCTCTAGTTTATTATTTTCTTATTTTTTTTATATTCATAAAAAAAAGTTCACATTCTAATTTCCTCATTACTCTATTTAATCACTTCATAGACCCATTTGTTCAGAAAGTATCTGTGCTAAATCTCTAACTCTAGGTAAATGAGTACTAACAGATGAGTACTATGTAGGTAAAATTTCAATTGAATACTTAAAGTCATGGGTCTAATAGTGTATACTTTGCTAGCATCCTCTGTTTGGGACCCCTCAACTCAAGAAAACATTAAGAAACTGGAACAGACCACAAAATAGAACAGTGAGATTCATAACAAATAAATATTCACATTTGACTAGAGTAACACCTTTAGTAAAATCACTAAATTTAGAAAGGCTTCAGGATAGAAGACTTAAAAGTAAGTAAAGTAGCAATTATACATAAAACACTGAACCATAATCTTCAAATACAAAAACAAAATTTAATAAAATACTTAGAAAGACACAAAGATAAAGGTACATTCCTCGTCCCATATGCTAGGACAAATTTGTACAAATACTCCTTCTTCCCAAGTGCTATTAGAGCATGGAATGGGTTGCCTGAGCTAGCCAGGAAGCCAGTGACTTGGCAGAATTTAGATCATTGGCTAATATGCATGACTAAAAGCATGATGCGTAGGACGTATTCATCTTCTTTTTTAAAGTAACGTCTGTATTATATAAGATAAGAAGATAAGATAAGCAGTACAGACCGGCTTTATGTTGTTTATTATGGCTGGAACACCCCCTTCTTTTCTTTTTAAATTTTAATAAATGGGCCAGTTTAAACGATCAACCTAACATACTTTTTTAGCTCATGAATTAGTGTAACTGTTACAATGAAATTTCATGTCCTGCTCTCTATCTCCTCTTTCTCTCTCTCTTTCACTCTCTGGATCCCCCCCATTTTTTTTTATCTACACATCCTAATTTCTCCCACATAGACTTTTGACTTGATTTGGAAAGACCTGCTTCATAATACGCCCCCAACACATACAAGCTCTCATATTTGGCCCCGTTTATTTTAGTAGCACCTTAATTTATCTGCTCCCACCCCACCCCTGTCAACAACAAAAAGTTAGTCCTTCATAGACATTTGTGTTCCCTTTTCTACATTTTCCTTGGTATTTTGTTCTCTAAATAAAAAGAAATATCAATTTGGTTTTATTTATTGTAATCGTTTATTTGAATGTAGCGAAATGACAGTACATCTAGTTTTTTGTAAGAATTGTAAAAAAAAATCCATGCAGTGTTTTTGAGTCTATTTTGAAAAGGAAGTGGAAATAGGTAGACTTAGGGAAAAAGAAAAAAATTGCTTTAAAAATCTGTTATCTTTTAAATACTTTAAACAAATAGTGAGGCCTTTTGGGGAAATACCGAAATAATTATACAAAATGTTTGATAGAAAGCTTGCTGTTTTTTGCAAATAGCTGCCCTCAGGTTGCGGTCTGTCAAAACAGGCAACTAGGAGGTACGAAATTTCATGCGGATCTGTACAACAGTTTAAGAGATCTCATGATCAATGAATGAGTGTTATTTTACAAATATATAATCGATTACACATCAGAATTATTTAGGCCATTTTCTACCTATTCATTCCAACTAACACACACAAGGAAAATTAGATTATACATTATACACTTTCATTAATAACAAGTGCAGTTATGTGGCCAACATTAAAGTCCACCATTATGGACTTCATTAAACTGTCGATGGACTAGAGAGTACTCTATACAAAAACAAAAGATTCTGAATAACCTCTCTGGACTATTGTTTTGATGGTCCCCAGCCTCTAACCCTGCCTTCCACTGTCCCTGTCTGTCCTCTGAATGAATTCTAGACTGTGATCTTGATGGTCCCCAGCCACTAGCCCTGCCCTCTACTGTCCCTGCCTGTCCTCTGGGACATGTGGGCTAGGATGTAATAATCTTCAATTCTGAAAGAGCATCTTGAACATGTCAAACAAACATTTTCCTAGAACATGGACACCACACCACAAGATACAGAATAGAACAATCTTCTAACCTTTAGTGTTACATTGACATTGTTTACTCCATCAGTAACTAGAATCTGCAGCACATATGCTTGCTTTATTTCATAGTCCAGTGTCGCATTAGTTACAGCAAATACATTCCCATTGGCATCAACAACAAAGTTATTCTCCTCATTACCTAGAAGTAAATGTTTTATTTTTTGTAAAGCAAAATTCATAGATCATTTAGAATAAAGACTCAAAAGACAAACATAATGACAGATAATGTGATTTGTAATTATGTGCTGACGGTGGAGAAAGTAGGTCACTAACCTGCTACAATGCTGTATTTTAGAGTGCCAACAGTATCTCTGTCTGAACAAGACAAGAATTGGACAGAAACATTTTGGCTGTTTTCAGGGAGAGCAACAGGTGTAGAGAATGCACAGTTGGGCGGATTATCATTGACATCTTTCACAAAGATAGTTAGAGTGACTGTCCCTGTCAGTGGTGGAGAACCTTTATCCTTTTTTGGGTGAATATAATATAATTAAATTTATTTCTGACATATTGGTTAGGATTAAAATATAATCTAAGTAATTACCTTTACATAGGATATTTAAGTCTTTCTCTCCGTAATTATTTTTTTCCTTTCGATAGTATTATTCCTTTTGCTCATTTGTATTTCACTATCCAGTTATGATTAAACTTCAATAAACTTTTCGTTTGTTATAAGAAATTTTATATTAGGTATTGAACTGTAGGAGCAAGCATGCTTTTTTACAAAACACAAATTAAAGTTTATAAATCCAAAAATCAATTTAGTTTTATGAGGGTCAAATCAACATTGGCAATGTCAATTAGGAGAGAAAGAGTTAACAAATAAAATAAGATTTGTTTTACAAATCTGTTGTACATTAAAAAAAATATAATTAAAACACACATTAAATACAGTATATATACAAGTTTAAAAGGCATTATAAAAACATTTTTTTGAACTATCATGCAATTCTATGGGATGAATTATTATTGTCATTTTTAGCTGTCACCATTTCGACTTAATTCTCAAAGGGGATAAGCAGATGTAGTACTTTGTAAAAGAAATGTTTTAAAAGTTTATGAAATATCTCATTTCCAGATCATCTCTGGACATGTGCAGAGAGTGTCCAAGCTTTGCATCCATAGAGGAAAACGGTCTTGGCCAACAACAGAAGCTTGATTGGGAGGGGGGGTGCTTTGCCTTTTAATTGAAAGAGAGGACACCCCTAAGTTTGTGCCCTATTACCTGTATCAATCATAGCTTTGAGGTAACAGCATCAATATTTTCTTTTTCTCAATGCTGATCTCCATAAAACAATGTTGCTACTTTCAAAACTATTATTCTCTATCAAAGTCCCAATGGAATAGAGCTTAAGAAATGTTCCTTGTACATTAAACTGTATTTGTGTAAGTCAACCAGTCATCCCCCTAGGATTGAACAAGGTATGAATGAAAGATGAAAAAAAGAGGGGGAGGGGAGGAGAGTCCATTACAATTGAGTGTGTGTGTGTGTGTTTTAAAAGAACCATGGGATCAACTAAATGAATTAATGGAAGAAAAAAAAAGAAACCTAGACATTAATTAAATATATAACTCTATTAATTTCATAAGCCCTCTGTAAGCAATAAATTCTATTTCATTAATAAAAACTATTTCCCAAAAAAAAATAAAAATAAATAAAATTGGTATAAAATGGTAAAATCATAAAAAAAAATAATTTACAGATAGCATCACATAATTAAGTATGTATTGTAAAAATAAATTACTCACACAAGCTGTTATGATAAGTTGATACTCTGATACTTTTTCATAGTCAAAAGAACTTTCTAAATACACAGTACCATCAGTTTTGTCCATTCTAAATTTATTTCCAGTGTTACCACTTAGTATACTGTACACCAGTTCAGCTGTGAATACAAAAACATAAAAGTAGATTTTAATATATCCCCATAATGTAGTTTTTTAAAATTTGCACATTAATGCATGTCTTAATTACATTATTACAGGTTAAAATAGTAACACTGATAGCATGTTTCTCTAATGCCAATTTAATGCAAGTTTTAATATATTATGTCATATCAATGCAAGTTTTAATGTGTCTGTATAACATTGATGCAAATTATAATATGTCTCATTAAAACCCATTAATCAAGAGTTAAATTAAAGCTAAGTATTTTTTACTTTAACATGTTTTACATGAATGCATGTATACTATGAGCAGAACTAGGGACCAAATTTGTGAGATTATTGAAAATTGGGGAATTTAATATGACAAAATAATGGACAGTCCAGACCAGGGTATGAAGCCATATATGCAACATATATATACACAACATTGTTTTAGCACTTAGCTTTACATTTGTTTTTTGTATGTGCATGCTTTATGCAAGAATTTATCTTCAATAATACACAAATTTATATGATTTGATTTCAAAGTTTAATTTGAGTTTCTGTTTTCTTACAGTGATTTTTATGTCAACATAAAATAAGTCTAAGGTGTAAAAATATTAAAAGACAAACTAATTTTATTGTAACAGTTTAAGAGCTAAAGTAATACAGTTGGATACATATTGTTCTTTATTTAATTTTAATTTCTTCCTCTATGAATAAGTCTGTTACCTACCATTAGGTCCAATATCACTGTCATTAGCCTGAGCAGTTATGATGGAAGTACCCACAGTAATATTTTCTAGTTCATATACAGATGGCAATTGATTGAACATTGGAAAATTATCATTTAGGTCTGAAATAAAAGACATATTCTTAAAAGCCTCCTTAAAATGCAAGTCACAATCATTGGCTGAAGAAAAGAAACATGCATAAGAGATGAACTACTTGACGTGAGAAATGGCCTTTCTAGTATCTATAAACAGAAGGCAGATATGTAATGATACAATACTAATAGATTGGGACACATTGATTAAGAAAGCAAACATAGTTGTGAATAGGAAAGAAACTGAAGCTTTATG
This sequence comes from Biomphalaria pfeifferi, assembly GCA_030265305.1. NCBI lineage: Eukaryota > Metazoa > Mollusca > Gastropoda > Planorbidae > Biomphalaria > Biomphalaria pfeifferi. The sequence continues at coordinate 1,393,956 of JASAOG010000121.1, read as the reverse complement.
GAAGTGACTAAATGGTTTTGTTTGTAAATAAGGGAAATGCAGTTCAGAACTATTAACCAGATGCCACTTTTGTAACATTGATAAATAACATTTACTATACAAGCAAGAGCCACGTAGTATATTCTTTTATGTTACTAAACAAGCAACTGCTCAAACTTGAATAGATCACAACACATGAGAGTCTCTTTAGGACTCTAGATCAATCCTCTAAACTTCAAAAATGGGGATGAACGTTATCTTTCAGTTTGAGCTGGTTACTGGCAGTTGAAAATTCACCTCAGAATTTCTCCCCAGGGCTCTAATCGTGGGACACTTGGGACTAAAGGTGAGGAGGTGGGGTCCATTATTTGGGGAAAATCTCCTTTGAGAAATAGTTTGATGAAATGTGACAGAAAGCTGAGGTATTCTCCCCCCCCCAAGTGCAATGAACTTGGTTCCAAATCTATAAATAGCAAGTTTTTGTGTATCTGGTGTATGGAAGTATTGATAAACTATACATTTTTAGAACCAAATCAAATCAAATCAAAATTGGAAACAAAAGGTAAATTTGTGAATAACCTTTAGGCCTATACTTCCCACAAAGGAAGCTCCCACCCAAATACCAGATGGCTAACAAATGGGAAATAGTCAAACTTATCCAGACAACTGAAGGGATAAAAGAACTACAACATAATGTAGAAGCTTATGTTACTGGGCACCATTTAAAAGGTTTAACAGATGAGTTAAAATATTAACATAATCTTAACAAAAATATGAAGCTCTGAAGTTTAGATCCTGTTATTGAAGGTATGGCTAAGCTAATTAAAAATTAAAATATCCCCAATATATTTCAGCCTTTTTTCAGTCATTTGCTTCCATTATGTTAATTAAGACATTAACCAACCAGTCGATGACCTCTGGAATTTCACTAAAAAACATCTTAAAAGCATTATAGAAAATCATATACCAACTAAATGCACATCAAACAAAATAAATAAATGCTGATTTAATAATAGACTAAAGAAGCTTTGTAAACAGAAGGAAAACCTATATTGAAAATTTAAAGTAACTAAGGCAGAAAGAGTTTACAAAAAGTATATAAAAATTAAACACTTAACCCAAAAAGTAAGCAGACAGCTGCAGAGTGAATACATAAACAATGTAATATCTAAAGATAACAACAAAAACCTATGGTCATACATTAAGTCTAAGAAAATGGAAACAACAGGCATAGCGCCATTAAAAGATGAACAACATAACATAATACATAATGATAATGAAACTAAAGCAAACATCCTAAACAAATACTTTGCATCAGCACCCCAGGAGACAAAGACATATTACTGAATTTGAACCAAGTAGACAACATAGAAGATATAGTAGTACAAGAAAATGGAATTCAAAAACTATTAGCCAACACCAAACCAAATAAAGTGTCTGGACCTGATGGTATTCCAGCTAGATTACTCAAAGAACTAAGCAATGAGCTAGCCCCAATGTTCAAAATACTCTTTCAGGCTTCGCTTAACCAGGGCAGAGTACCAAAGGACTGGAAAGAAGCTAATGTCACCCCCCTATTTAAAAAAGGAGAAAAATCTGACCCAGGAAACTACAGACCAGTATCACTTACCAGCATCACATGTAAAATCCTAGAACACATAATATGTAGCAACATCATAAACCACTTAGACAAACATAATGTCCTCACACCATACCAACATGGCTTTAGGAAATATAGATCATGTGAAACACAACTAATATGACTAATTGATGATTTTTCAAAAGGTTTAGTTAATAGTGAACAAATAGATGCTATCTTACTAGATTTTTCTAAGGCTTTTAACAAAGTTCACCACCATAGTTTGCTTAAAAAATTAAAATATTTCGGCATTAATGGTCCACTGCATCAGTGGATATAAGATTTTCTGATAGGGAGAGAACAAACTGTAATAATAAATGGCTCTAAATCAACACCGATAACAGTAAACTCAGGTGTACCTCAAGGAACAGTCTTGGGTCCACTATTATTTTTAATTTACATAAATGATTTACCAAATTGCATTACTTCAGGAACAAAAGTCAGATTATTTGCAGACGATTGCATAATATATAGAACAATAAAAACAACACAAAACACAGATATTTTACAAAGAGAATTAGATGAATTACTGAAATGGGAATCAAATTGGAGCATGTCTTTCCACCCAGAAAAATGTCAGTTGTTAAGAGTAACAAAAAAACTAAAACAAATTAATTCCACTTATCTTATTCATGGCAAACCAGTAACACAGACTAAAAATGCAAAATACCTAGGTGTTATAATAAATGAAAAACTGTCATTGGAATCCACATATTGATGAAACTATAAAAAAATCAAACAAAGCATTAGAATTTATTAAAAGAAATTTCTATAAATCAAATAAAACTAAAATGCTATTTAACCTTGGTTAGGCCAATAATAGAATATGCATCCTCCGTTTGGGACCCCTAAACTCAAGAAAACATTAAGAAACTGGAACAGACACAAAATAGAGCAGTGAGATTCATAACAAACGAATATTCACATTTGACTAGAGTAACACCTTTAGTAAAATCACTAAATTTAGAAAGCCTTCAGGACAGAAGACTCAAAAGTAAAGTAGCAATTATACATAAAACACTGAACCATAATCTTCAAATACAAAAACAAAATTTAATAAAATACTCTGAAAGACACAAAGATAAAGGCACATTCCTTGTCCCATATGCTAGGACAAATTTGTACAAATACTCCATCTTCCCTAGTGCTATTAGAGCATGGAATGGGTTGCCTGAGCTAGCCAGGAAAACCAGTGACTTGGCAGAATTTAGATCATTGGTTAATATGCATGACTAAATGCATGACGCGTAGGACGTAATCATCTTCTTTTTTGAAGTAATGTCTGTATTATATAAGATAAGAAGATAATAGATAACTATTTCATGAACACAAAGCACAGAGAAACAAAACAACACATGCAGACACTAGTTAAAGCATAAAGCTTTGAAATGAAAACAAAAAACTTCCATTACCTGCAATTGTTACTTCAGCAATGACTGTTGTGGTCAGTTTATTGGTCAAAGACTGGTCAGAAACTTCAACAACTATGGGATAGAAATCTTCCATCTCTCTATCAAAGGTGACACCATTTTTCACCTTGATGACACCAAGACTTGTCACTTCAAACCAATTGGTTGTATTGGAAGCTGTTTACAAAGTGTTGGTTTTAGAAATCATTGTTAAATACTTCTAGCAGCAAATTTTCAATTAGGGGAAGAGGTCAACAAAACAGATAAGACTAAAGTGTACTGAGAATGCTATAGCATGAAGGATAAGCTAAACAAAAACCTGTACAAGATTTGTTTGAGACAGACAGAATGAAAAAAAAAAGTTCACATCTACTTATGTATATACAAACATATAGTAATTATAGCAGTTCTAACTACTAGAATGATTTTCCTGTTTAATTTGTATCCAACAAAAAAGAGAGAACTTACAAAAGTTATCACAAGGAAAACTGAGAATGAGATGAATTGATTTAAATTTAAAGTCAAAATCTTACTCATGGTATAACTAATGGCATTGTTGTGCTGTAGTGGGTCAAGGTCACGATCACGGCAGTTCAGTGAGGCAATGATGGATGGGGTAATGATGCTCTCAACAATCAACGCTGTGTAGAAAGTCTGGGTGCATGTAGGTGCATTGTCATTGACATCCAGTACAGTCACTAGAAATACAGGCATAAAGCTCTACATTGTATGCACTCTATGTATGATGTTTTGAAATCATTTTGTGTTATCAAACAATGTAACTTTTAATGTTAAGAGGCACACATGCTTTTATTATCAAAGAACTTTTTCACTTTACATATATATTTTTTAAATTCGTTTGTATTGCTGGGAGTCTGGGGTGCCCTGACCACACTGCCCTGTGGTGGAGGCTGTCCAGGCCTTAGAAAGCTATTATAGCACAGTGCAGGACAACCACTGTCTTGTTAGCTCATATTTCTCATGGCTATGGCCAAATTTTGACTCATGTTGCTCCCGCTGTAGTGAAAAAGAGGAAACCATGTCTCATATTCTTTTTGACTGCCCCAGACTTGCTGATCTCCTTCCTGACAGGTCTGGAAAACAAAAAATTCTCAACCTGTATGGTGAGATGTATGCACTATGCAAAATAGCAGGGTTTCTATCCAGGGCTTTTGCAAGAGAGGATTTGGGCCTCTCAAGCCCTCACTCAAATGGAGCTTGATGATGATGCCCTACATTAAAAATGTTTTCAAACTCTTAACAAAAGGAATAACTTTTTCATTAGATTAGTGGTTTACAATTTTTTCTTCAGTTTTTAGGTTTACCTATCAGCGTTACAGATCCAGTTTTTGAAGGAGATCCTTTGTCAGTGGCTCTGATGTGTAAGGTGTACTCCTGATTGGCCTCTCTGTCAATGTTGGCAACCACACTCAATAGGCCTGAGACTGGGTCAATTTCAAGTGGACCTACATAGTGGGAAGTTCAAATTTAAATAAATTTAACAAACTATTACTTAATTTATTTATAAATGTCTATTAATGATTTCATGAATAATTCATAAAAACTATGATGAATTTATAAGAACAATTGATGTATTTTTAAGAACTATTATTGAAATAATAAGAACTATTATAGAAACATAAAATAATAAAAATTCATAGAGTAAAAAGATTAATGACAAAACCACTGAAATCTTATGCAGAGAGAAAATTGTGAGCCATGTTTAAAAGCTATTGCAGATTGAGCAGGCAGTTCATGCACAGAGGCAGTTTTTAAAAAAATAGTATGATGTTACCTTGATCAATGCTGTAAGTGAACTGTCCATCCAATCCACTATCTCCATCTGTTACATTGAACTAGAAGAAACATGAAAATTGGATTTATACAAACAATTTTTTCAGACAAAATATGCTTATAATGGCCGTATAGATCTAATAAAAGAAATAATTTAAAAAAAAAAAAATGAAAACCCATAGGGTGACAAGTACAAGAATTACTAATTATTGATTGGGGAAACATGAGATTGTTGAATAATTATAAGGTGTTCTGGCCAACAAATGCAAAATACAGCAACATAAAAAGAAATAAGATTAGTTCAAATAATTGTGTGTCGCACTAGTTTTTAAAAAGTCAACCACATTTTTCACTATCAGTTAAACTGTGGCTGATTTACTACAAGAGTAAATAAATAAATACATCCATAAATTGATTCAAACCCAAGACTATCAGAGTAAAAGCTGCATTAGAAAAGTAATTAAAAAATGACTGATTTTGATGAATCACTTCCCTTTTTTATCTTATCTTCTTATCTTATATAATACAGACGTTACTTCAAAAAAGAAGATGATTATGTCCTACGCATCATGCATTTAGTCATGCATATTAACCAATAACCAATGACTTAAATTCTGCCAAGTCACTGGTTTTCTGGCTAGCTCAGGCAACCCATTCCATGCTCTAATAGCGCTAGGGACGAAAGAGCATTTGTACAAATTTTCCCAATAAAATGTCTTTTTTTTTTAGACTTAACACTTCAGATAAAAAAAAATTAAGATGCAAATACGGCATCTTATTTTTCAATACTATCCAATCTCTACCGGCATAATTAGAGCTTGTAAAATACAATGTTCATTATAATTCTTGATGTAGAGTAACCTCTAAAATAGACATTTCTATATATGTAATTTTTCATAATATAAAGCTGGTTCTAAAATAGGAATCAATGTATATATTGTTTAGAAAAGTATTAAAAATAATTTTTGTAAAATCTCCCTAGAGAAACATAATCCAGTTCTTAATTCCCCAACATGTCAATAGTACGAAGACTTACATCAAGATTGAATGTGAAGTTTGTGAGAGTGTTCTCAGTGATATTGTAGTGTAATGTTGAGACATTGAAGGTTGGTGTAAAGTCATTCACAGGCAAAACTTGGATAGTGTAACTGGCATTAGCTGTAAACATTCCATCTGTGGCCTGGATGATTAGAAAGTAGCTGGTCACAGTTTCATAATCCAGTTCCTGGGCCACAGATATCACTCCAGTAGTGCTGTTGATTCTGTGATTTAAAGCAAAATGAAAAGGTTGTAACATACTTCCTCTTACCAGAAATGCTTTGACTATTTCCCCACTTAACACATGTACCCCACCTGAGCCAGGGTTCTAGGTAATCTTGTGAGATAAAAATCCATTTTTAAAGAAGATTTTTTTTAGGACAAAATTCTCAACAAGAATTTATGTCAAATAATTTTTGGTGTTGTAACTCACAAATAAAATCTACTCAACATAGAAAAAAAATCAAGATTTTTAAATAAATGTACAAGACAAAAAAAAGCTGAAATTAAAACAAAAAATAATTATAAACTTTTTCAAAGTCAACTTAAGATGTACATTTTTATCTCTTTTTAAAAGGCACATTTTTATCTCTTTTCTGGCATATGTTGAACAACAAGATAGGCTTGAAACATATTTGAAAAAACATTTAACTGCAACATTTTTGGGAGAACAGATAAAAAGCAATAGAAAAACAAAAAAAACAAAACAAATTGCACAAATCCATTTCAGTCATACTATTTGATATTCTTACCTGAACTTTTGTGCTGAATTGCCATCTAGAATACTATAAGTGATAGTGTTAAATTGAGGTGAACTGTCTCTATCTTTGGCAGTGACAACTGCGCCAAGTTTTGTATCTTTGGGATTTGACTCTGACACAGAGCTGGTATAAACAGCTGGACTAAACACTGGCCTGTGCACACAAGTTTGAACAAAATAATTTTTTTGTTATGTCCATGAGGTTTTACAAAACACAACTCTTACTTTGTATAGGGAGAAAGTTCATGTTTCTCTAGTTTGTAGAACAAAAGCCCTTTTATTGCCCCCACCACCATTTTGTTTTTCAAACTGGTGTGTCCTAAAACGTGGCTAAAAAAATTAAATCCAGAACAGTCAGAATTAAAAAGCTGAGTCCTCAAGTCATGTCTTTATAACATGTCTTTTGAAAAAGTTGTGGACTGAACTATCACCCAGTTATATAAATCAAAGCCAATTATTAAAACTGAAGTTTGCTCTATAAAGTGTTGACAGAGTTTTCTTTCAGTGAAAAGTTTATCTATTTTTCTTTAAAATACATTTTTTTTAGTCCACCTATTTAGTTATCTTATGGATTGCCTCTTACCCCTCCCCCAAAGAAAACATGTTACCCTCATAAACTACAGTTAGTCATTCAAATTTTCTTTCAAGTAACTGACAATCAAATTCGCTTTAAAATTTTTTCCCAAACAGTCTCTACATAGTTTTTAATTCTCATACAAATGTGTAAGAAAGAAGACAGCATACTTGTTATCATTGACATCCTCAATAGTAACACTGATGTTCTGACAGACTGTAAACGACACTGGGTTGGGGGTGTCCATGACACAAACTGTTAAAATGTACAATGATCCAACAGTCTCAAAATCTGGAGCAGTTGACTTCAGTGTTATCTCCCCAGACACTGAAATCCAAGAGTACAAACACATTGATGTAAGTTTTTTTTTATTAAAACAAATGATACATTTTTTATTTTGAATTATTTTGTATTGTTCCACAAAGCCACCAACATTTAGGAAAATATTTTCAGCCTTTCTATTCAATTAATCTTCATGTTTCTGAACTACTAACACTGAAGACAAAGAAAACAAAAATACATAAAAGCTTACATGGTGTGACTGTGAAATAAGTTGTTGGGTAAACAGAATAGGTCAGATAGTCAGAGGGCCCATCATTGCCAGTGGCATTCACTCTGTAGAGAATGTTACTGCTGACTGGATAGTCTTCCTTGATTGTAAAGCTGAAGGGTCCGTTGAAGGAGGGCTTATTGTCATTCAGGTTGCTGACACGAACATTGATGACAACACTAGCTGTGTGGACTGGATTACCAAACTGCATGTCAACCACCTGGTTCAATTTTATTGAGCAAGATTTGGGTGAAACTGGTACAACTTTTAAAATATCAGCTTTAAAGTTATAACACTATTGTGTTACCTTATATTGAAAGCAGAAATACATGTTTATTTTAAAGAAAAAGACATAGAATAAAACACATTTTTTTTTAAAAAGCCCCTCCCATCAGAAGGTGGTAGAATTAGTGGTAATTATTTAAGGAATATTCTGCCAAAATTAATCTAAATTGGTTAAATAGTGTTGATTTCTATAAGCATACATACATACATAGTACATTGCTTTATACATAAGATATTAGAGCACAATATTTATATGATGGAAACATGCTCAGACTGACCTGAATAATGATCTGGTAGAAAGTTTGAGTCTCATAATCCAAGGCAGGTGATACTGTCACGACTCCATTTAGAGACACAGAGACATTAATAGTGGCTGGTGTGATACTGTCAAACAGAAGATACCATTCATACAAGCTAATAATAATAATAATAAGGCTTTTGTTTTGAGTCCAAAGATAATGAGTAGTACAAATTTCACATGCATTATGCTAGTAAAGTATTTTAAATAAGCTAAAACAGCATTTCCTTTTGACATTGGAGCAAAATCAATTTTTTTTGTTCATATATTTCTAAAAAGGAAGGTTGCAAATCTTGATCTATATCCCCTTATAATTTTTTACTCTACAGCTCAAAATAAACAAGTGTTTGTAATGGAAGAAATGGTTAAAGCTGGAAAAAAGAATTATTTAGAGGACAATAAACAATTCAAAAGAAGGATTGACCACTTGCAGCAACAATATGGAAAATCAATCAAACATATTCACAGATTTTCAATAAGCTGTTGAAATTTCTTTACAATCTTTCAAGATGAGTTGCATCATAAAGATGTGTGCTTTGGACTTTGTTCTCTAAGTTCCAACCCTCCAGGTCAATACATCATGGCATCTTGAAACAAGTTGGAAAAAAAAAGAAAAGTTGGAGTTGGCCTCTCATCTTCCGCTCTACTATAGCTTAATAAAAAAAATCTTCAAAATTGGCAGCTAATTAAAAAAGCATTGTATATCACTCGAACACAGCTACCATCTCTAGAAGAGCTTTTTTCAGGACAGATGGCTTTCCAAAACACTCTTGATTCTTAAAGACAACCTGCACCTATTAAACCACTGTTACATAAGATCTGAACGAAGTGGTCATCTCCTTACTATTAGAACTAAAACAGAAAGATTTTAAAACTCCTTTATCCCACTTTCGATCAGAGTGTTACAAGATCATCTGTCGTCATTGAGAAGTACATAGAAGTCTAATTCATAAAGTGCTGGTTATGAGTGTGTATGTGTTTCTTGTGTGAATGTTGTTCGTATTTGCATCTATATTGTTATTGTACAGTAGTTACGCCAAGGTTGTCAATTGTAGTCAAACTGAATTTCCATTTGCTGGATCAATAAAAATTATCGTATATTATCTCTAAAAAAAATATATTATTTTGATAAAGGAGTCAAAACATGCAATGTCTGTCTACCCAACCACACAAAAACTATGCGTCTCACCTGAAAACAGTGTAGTTGAAAGTTGTCTTGGCATCTTGATCTGTGCAGGTCACATTAGCTATTTGGTTTGTGTTCTCTGGCAGATCAACATTCACCACACTCACACAACTTGGGAAGTTGTCATTCATGTCATTTAGAATCACAGTGACCTCCGTTGTGCCAGTGCGAGATGAAGAGCCTTTATCTGTTGGACAAGAAATAGTAGAGTTGTTCTCTTAGCAGAACAGAACATTAGGAATATGAAATAGTATTTTAGAATTTGTATTCAAATATTATTTTAATTTTTTTCTCCCTCCATGCTAGTTTATTTTGTAATTATCAAGAATATTTTCCTGCTTGCTATTAAGCCAAATTTTCCATGGTGATACCAATTTTACATTCAATCTTGTTTCAACTCTAATAAATGAATAACTTTTATCCCCATTCCACAACTAGTTAGTTTGTCCAATTCTTGATATGCTAGTTCTACAATTCTTTAATTTTTCTATCAATGGTGCTGTAAACTCTGTACACATGATTAAGTCACCTTAACCATATAGTAACTGAGAAAATAGCAAAGACCTAGAAATATTTGTAATGATTATTAAGATATTACCACAAAACCTAACCCTAAAGTTAAGGAAAAAATGTTTTACTTGCAAACATCAAGTTTTTTTTTGTGTCCAAAGCCAAGCTCTCATTGCAAAGAACTCTCTTTTTATATTTTTACCTTGTAGCACAAAAAGAGTTTAATTTTGGCCTTACTTTAATTAAGGAAATTATCTAAGGCAAATGCATCAAGCGTTCACAGTTGACACCAACATTATTTAGCAATTTGATTATTTCTGTAAAGTTGAAATAAGTATTTCAATCTTCCTAAACTCAAAGACAATCTCTTATTATTTAAAAGTTGAATAATGATTTTCACAACTTATGATTGCCTTTTGGGTTATTTCATTTGGTATATAATTCCACTGTGATTAGCTAAGCGATTGTTTTGTAATTTTTGTTACAGCCTAAAAGATATGCACAATAAGTTACATGTGACTATTTATGTTCTAAAAGCACCACACTGAGCAAACGTTTGTAATTTGAAGTGGCTCTTGTCTGAGGTCAAGATTATTTATGTCAGAATTGTAATGCATGTTTCTTTGTTCATTAAATATATTGCATAACTCTCATAACCCTCAGGTTATTGACACTATCTGGCTCTTTTAGCATTCACAGAAATTTAAAAAAGATTTTTAAAAAAGATAAATTTATTTGTTCAATGGTAATATAGAGTATTTAAAATTTTATTTTCATTCACCTTTAGCTAAGATTTGAAATTGAAATAGTGTGTCATTTTTTTCATAATCCAGATTGTCATTTAGAATAAGCTTTCCTGCTTTGTCAGACTGGACAATCGCAAACTTAGTTTGCGGTACAGCAAAGTCAAATGTGAACTCCCCATCCAAACCTGTATCGTTGTCTCGAGCAGAAAACTGAAATAAAAGAAAACATAGTTCTGATTAAAATTAACGTTAGATTATCTAAAAACTGAATAATTTATGTAACAATTATCAATAACATCACCACCACTGCAGGTAGTAAAGTAATGAAATCTCAAGGGATCCTTTCTCAAATGTCCAAACAACTCGGTCAAGGAATTTAAAATATAAAATGAACTTGCTGTAAGCTTCATAATGTAGGATGAGTGTGACAAACTGTTTGGCACCCTATCAAGTGGGCTGGAGTTAAAATCCTGACTCAAGATGAGTTTTGTTTGCTTAGAGCCTTAATGAAGCACAGAAACTTTCTTCCAGATAGCCACTCTCCTACAGGTTCACATAAAGAGATTTACCACAGTACACTTAGCATGCTATCATATAAAGAGATTGTATCATAGTACACTTAGCATGCTATCACATAAAAATGCACCATATGTACCAAATAAAAAATATTGGGGCTAAACTATAAACAGTTTTTAGTTGAAATGATTACAAGTGATATTTTGAAGATATTTTGGCATAAAGTAGACTTCATTAGTAGACATAATATTTTTAAAAAAGTGAATACAAAACAATTTGCTCGTAAACATCAGTTAATTTAAACATTACAGACATTCCTCTAGAATTGCAACTCATTATTTAGATCTTTAAGACAAGAAACCATAGCTTACACTTAAGATCTCATTTCCAAACTTGACCTGTGTCTCATTTAGTGTGATGCTATAGGATGGGGAAGAGAACTCTGGTGTATACTCATTGACTGTGCTAACTGTGACAACCACTAGAGCTGTTGATGTCAAAGCTCCTGCTGCCCCTAAACTGTCTATTACAGAGACATTCATTCTAAGTTAATATAAACTGAAAGTTAATAAATATAAATTTTAAATTATGCTAAATCTTGCTATAATTTAGTAATGCTTTATATCCATCATATTTTTCAGCAACCTATCAATAGCTTAAAACAGCAGCTTAGCAAGAAAGTATTTAACAAATAAATTACTTCAGTATAATATTGATTTTTCCTTTTTTTTTTTGCATTTAAGTTTGAAAAAATCTGTTTCATTAAATTATAAAAATACCTGTTCAACAGTACAACTTACCTGTTGCTGTTACCATTATTGTGTAAACTGTTTGTCCAGTTAGGTCAGCATCCAGAACATGACTGTTGTTTATTTGTCCAGTTATATTATTGATGGTAAAATCTGATCCTCCTTTCACTAGAACAGAAATCAAATTTCAATTTAAAAAATGAAGTAAACTTAATTTATATATTATTATTTTAAATTTTGTATAATTAGATATTTTGAAATGGGCAAAATTATATAAAAAACAAATTATCACCTATTACATAAGTGACAGTTCCAAAATTTCTTGTTTGGGGATCATCTTTATCAGTGGCTCTGACAGTTGTTATCTCATGGTTTTCATCCGTTTCAGATAAAGTGGCACTAAGAAATAATAGAAAGAGAAACAATACCAACAAATCAGATGGTGTGGATGGAAAAGCTTGGATGAAACTCTTTCCTAAATGTCAAAAGATAAGTAAGTAAATCAGTGAGAAATAAGTGCGGAGCAGAGATAAGACAGGAAAACAAAAACACAGAAGTAGTCCACAGGCTAGACATGTTCTTTATACTGACAGTGGCTAAAAAAAAACCAACTACATGTTCTTTATACTGACAGTGGCTTAAAAAAAAACCCAACTAAGATCAATGCTAATAATGTTTTTTTAACAGAAAAAGGAAATTATAATTATACCCTCTTAACAACTAGTCATTATTGTCCTATGTCATTGTCTTTAGAGACAGAAGGAGCTATATATATATATATTATATATTATTATTATATATTATATATATGTTTTAAAGTAAAAAGATATACTCACACATAGAGTGGCTTAGAGAAGACTGGTGTGTTGTCATTGACATCAAGAATGGAGATTATTACACTGGCGTATGCTATTCAAGATAATTAAAAACATAATAATTTAAGCCAAAGATCATTACTTTAAAAAAGTAAAAAAAAAGTAAAGTTCCACATTCAGACTTAGTGGTCTATAGGGCAGATGATGTCAAAGTCATCTGTTTCTGTTGCCTACGGTTAACAAGAGTGTCATGTGGCCAGCACAACGATCAACCGCCTTTACTTATAGCTGGATGGACTCAAAGGGGCCTAAAGATCCCAAAACTAAAACTCCCAGTCTTCACCAGGAAAAGAAATAAACAACTTGATAAGCTTTTTAAAAAAATATCTTTTAATAATACTACACACCAGAAGTAGGAAAAAGGATGAAAAAGCTGGTGCTTCTGGTGATTACAAATGCTTAACTTGTGACCAGTGAATGTGTATCAAGGATTAGCCACTATATTCATGAAAAGTTGCGAAGGGAAAAGATTGTTTCTCAAGCTGTTAAATGCCACAAGTAAATATCATATGGAATTACTTTACACCATAGTGAGTCATATGGATAACTCCCTTTCCATCTAATATAAGTAAGTATTTAATATATATGTAATTGTACAGTGTATAACATTTTAATACATTAACTTAAGCTAAATTTTTAAGGTTATTTGCATTAAAATCAACTTTTTTTAAAGCACCTTATAAAATGGATAAGTTATAAATTTAAACTGAATAAATGATGAATGAGAGCTACACACATGATCTGCTGTCTGGTGATCCTGGATAGTCATCAACAGCTTCCACAGTAAGATTGTAGCTGCTAATGAGTTCCCTGTCCAACTGCCTCACAGTTTTGATCTCCCCAGTCCTCTCATCCATCTCAAAATACTCAGTGTTGGCAACTAGGTAATACCAGACTGTACCCTGAAGATGTCCCTTGTCTAGGTCAGTGGCATTTAATGTTACCACTTCAAAACCTGACAGAGCAATAAAAACATCTACAATGTGTTCACAACATTAACAACAACACATCTATAGCTACTTCATTAGCAGCATCAAACAATAGATACACAGCTATAACAAGAGTAAAGGATAAAACATAACAAGTCTTTTTTGATCTATTCTTTTGAACTATAAATTTGATATAAATACTTCACCAATGGGAGCATCCTCAGGAACAGATACATTATACTGGCTGGTAGGGTTGAAGACGGGGTTATATTCATTGACTGGGTTGATGATGATGGTCAGAGTAATGTCAATTCCAACATCTGGAGGACCATTATCAAACGCTTTGATGATCATGGTGTGGGATGTCATGGTCTCAAAATCCAAAGGTGCCATCAGATAAACAGCACCTACAAAGATTAATTAATTTGGAGAAAAATGAATTCTGCCATATAAATAATTAAAACAAAAAGTGTTAATTTTAATTGTTAGGCAAAGAATATCTGCAATAAGTAATTTTGCTTAAAGATTGTGAGCTAAGGTGCACAAGAATATTAAGTTAAATGGGAAATAAGAAATCAAGCAAATGATAATAAAATGATCAAACAAGAGAAAAAGTAATCACCAGTTGTTTTGTTGAGATCTAGTGAGGAAATATTACCAGACACAAGTTTGTAGGCATCATTAGGATTTAAATTGGTGTCCTGAAAAAGGAATATATTTTTACTGACCAAAAATTATGTACATAAAAGTAATTGACCAATACAACAAATATAAGCCTCACATATCTGATTGCAACATGTTTATTTTAGCATGACCCAGAATGTTTGAAAGCATAAAATATAAGACTTAATGATATTAGACATTTCTTTTGTTCTTCATCATAAGAATTAGATTTTCTACCAGAAATGGGAAAGTTTTCATAAAATTTCTTTTCCCACATTATTATTTCCAGATCTAATATAAACATGGTAGCAGATCAAAATTCATCCACTCTTGTTGAACCCTGGACATAGAAGACAACAGATGGAGTGCAAGCTACAAGAATCAGCCTGTCATCATTATGCGCAAAGTTACAAAAACAACAAAGACAACTTACAAGATCATAACAGTCCGGAGTAAAGAGCACTTTGCCAGACTCATTCTCAAACACACTGACCACAAACCAGGTTGTGTTACAGAATGGATGGTTGTCATTCACATCTAAAACAGTTATGTTTAATACAGATGTACTGGTGCGGTTGCCAGAATCTTTCACTAGCAGTGTCAATGAGTAGAATTTTGTTTTTTCATAATCAAGAGAGTTCAAAATCTATAAAGAAAAAAAAAATCTATCAAAATAAATGAAGTGTCGAGGATTTAATGTACAGATTAAAACAAAATAAAACCTGTAGAAATTTTGATAACAAAATTATTGTTTTGACATTAATCAATATTGAACTATATGTAATACTGTTGGAAGGTGGCATAGAATAAATAATCACTAAACACATGAATAACTAACTAACTTGCTTTATTCATTTGCTCTGTGCATAACCTGAGTGGATCTTATGGTGAAAAAAAAAGAAATATTGCTGCCTGGTTGAGTGGGATATGCTGGACTATTGTCTTGATGGTTCCAGATTCAAACCCTGCCCACTGTCCTGAGCATAATTTTAGGCTAGGATGTAATAATGTTCAATTCTGAAGGGACATCCAAAACATGTCAAACAAACAAATTATAATTTCAGTTAGAGCTAAAAGGATAGTTAAAAAAATATTTCTCTGGGTAAACAAATGTTTTACTACAGAAGTATAAACTTACTCTGACACTGCCAGTGATTGGGTCAATCAAGAACTTGTTCTCACTATTGCCGCCCACGATACTAAAATCTCTGATGGTGTCAAAGGTATCATTGTCAGTGGCATTCACTGTTATTAAGAGACTGTTGAGACTAACATTTTCCTGGACACTGAGGCTATATGGACCAGGGGGAGAGAACTTGGGATCAAACTCATCAACATCTGTGACAGTAATCTGTTAGGACACACAAACATTACAGAAATTATATCTAGAAAGAAATGTGTAGGGTGTTTCAAAAGGCTTCAGAAGACTGAAGTATTCTCTATTTCTGTGTTTGTAAGACATAATTAGATTTTGTAACTATATTCTACTTGAGGAACAATTAATCAAAATCAAGTATGTAATGCGCTTAAAAGATAGACACATGGTAAATATATTGGCATCCACTCTAGAGATTTTGGGTAGGCTTAACAATGAATAAAAGATATGAGATTTTTTATGGCATACAGTTGACAAAAATGTATATGAAATAGAATGATATTTGAAATTTTAATTTTTTTAAGCAGTAAATTCTTGATTATTCATACTAATATATTTTTACAATTTAAAAGTAAAAAACAAATTACATAAAGCTTAGTTTGTATAATTGTATATTTTGAAAAAGGCAAAGAAACATAAAAAAGGAATCTAAAATACTTAAAATCAAAGCTTATCTAAGGGAAAGAACTACTAATTACTGCAATTTATCTAAAAATTACAGGGTTTAACTCCCTTTCTGCTATATAACACAAAATTAATTAATTAGTAATAATTGATTCGTGTATTGTCATCAACTATAAATAATTATGCAAAATTTCAACTTGATCAGAGAATGTAAAGTTGGAGAAAAAACTTCTCAAAATGTAATGTAAATGTAATAAGGGGATTAAATCAATATATACATTCACATCTCTCATTAAGTAGCATTTATTACCCTTATTTTAATATCATATAAAATAATTAATTAACTGATTAGTTACTTTTTTTTATTGATTCATGTCTTGTCAGGTTCAATAAATAAAGTTTTAACCTGATCGGAGAATGGAAAATGGGATAAAAAACTTGTTCAAACTTTTTATCAGACAGACAGAGTTGATATAAGCTTTGTAAAAATGGGTAAAGAAATGTAACTATCAGCCAGGCTTATTTATGCTTTAAAATTTGCGTACAAAATAGCAATAAGAAGTCATGACTTGAGATTGTTGAAGGAGGCACAAGAAATTGTGAAACTTAAACATGTGCCACAGTCTCGGTTGACATTGCGTGTTATATGTTCACCTCAGGCTAAGAGGGTGAAAAGACACGTGAAACTCCTGATATAGAAACAGGAAGTAAGAATGACTGAATTGACTTTTAGTTCAGTCAGTAATATCTTTTCGTCCGGTCTGGACAGTAGTGACTTAGAGAGTCGAGTAGTAACTTTGAGTTAGGTAGTATCTTTTGGGCAGTCGAAGCCAGTGGTCACTTCAGACAGTACATATATTTCTAGTAGTTGATTTTCTGAGAGTTGGATATGTATTATTGAAGTATTTGTTACCCGCTGTGATGTGGACATTACTTGTAGTCTATTCTGGAAAATTGAACGTTGAATATATTTGATACCACTGTTATGCAGATGTGATTATGTTTCGTATTAGATTATGTAACTGCCAAGGAGTGCAGTATTATAATAGTTATCAAATAAACTTTATATTTTGTCTGATAAAGTGGATTTAAGTCAATCTGTAATATCTATGTTTGTCACATGTCAAGTGTGACTCCAGGAAGCATGAACCCAGCATTCTAAGGCATTCGCAACACATTAATAGTGACCGGTCATATGTGTAATATTAAAAGACACGTTAACAAACTTAACGTTTGCATTCTTCAACATTACCTTTTACAACATGACATTGTAGACATGATATTGTGAAACTTAGACAATAATATCTAAGAAAAAATTGTAAAACCTTGACAAAGGAAGTCACATCATGGACCCCATCAGATATCTTAACCTCTAGACTGAGCTGTTGAGTAGTTTCAAAATCTATTTGAGCACTAGATGTAGCCCTGATGACACCAGTTTGATTGATTGTAAACAATGCACTGTCACTTCCTGAAAGAAATTTTTAAAAAGGGGTTAACTAACAATATAATAATGCAACCAAAATAACAAGCAGAATAAAATGGTAAAATACTTAACAGAATTCTTGTAACCAAGTTTTTTGTACAACCCCTAATAGCAGTGACTTTCATTGCTTTAATAAATATTGACTTGTTTTCATCATACTGGTGAACTATCTCTAAACAAATTATAATAATAATAATAATAATCTTAAATATCCGTGAGGAAATTTGTTTTACAATTGTGCATTAAAAAAAAAATACATGATTAGAGCAAACATTTGTACAAAAGCACACAGGATATACATTCATACCCCAGTTTCTCTTTAACATTGCATGCAAAATTTAGAACAGTAAATAACATATTGTTCAACTATGTAATTACAAAAGTAGCAAAATAGTTTTTGTGTCTATTTGTATTTGTGATCGGTGTCTTGTATCTTCTTTGTGGTAATCAAATGTTAAAGGGTGTTTTTGTAAGCAGTAGTCTTTTCTCATCTAGCACAAAATAAATGATTAGTCTTGGATTGGACATTGTTAGGAATAAAACAGTGATTCTGATATAACAACAAGTTTAAAAAAATACATTTTTGTTGATTTACATATTCTAAATATATATTTTGTCCAAGATATCATATTTATATTATATTTAGTTGTTTCTTTTTTGAAGATCTTTAAAAAGTTTCCCTTGTGATGCTCATTTATTCCAAAAGTTATTTTTAAATTTTATGCATGTGTATGACATTTTCACATTCACATTAAATGATCTTTTACCTGAAATGATTGTATAAGTCACACTTCCAACGGTGTCCACATCAGAACAGTTTAAATAGGCAACATCTACACCTTTGGAATTTTCTGGTAAGTTGAGTAGTACAGTAACAAGGTCACACACAGGTCTATTGTCATTTACATCCAAAACGTATATTGTCAAAATGCCAGTCGCAGATAGAGGGCTAGTGCCTTGATCCTAAAAGACAAACAAGTGGTGAAAATTAACATCATAAAAATAATGCACTTAAAATTTGAAGAATATTACATTATTATAGGAATAAAAATAATCTTCATACTAAAGTGTAAAAAATATAGTATTAATTTACATTTAATTTTTTTTTATACTAAAGAAAAACAAAATAAACATGTATTACTGTTGCAGTTATCTCCAGTTCATAGAGAGTTTTTTGTTCAAAGTCCAGCTGTTTTGTCAGATATAATTCACCACTCCATGGGTTGATGGTGAAATAACTTTCATTGTTGACTTTGTCATTGCCTTTCGTGATACTATACTTTACAAGTCCTGATGGAGATGCACACAGGAAGTGTTACAAACAACAAAGAATATGTTTCTCAAAATTGTTCTATCACAAGAAACGATAAAAACATTGAAGCTGAAGAATGAAAATATTTATACACATATATTTTTCTATTTCATGAACTGTCTATAATTCATATTTGTGATTTGTATGGCATATATGTCTTACCATTATTTCCACTGTCAGCATCTATAGCATGCACTGTTGTAAGTTTATTGCCCACACTAGTATCTTCAGAAACATTTAGTTTAGGCAGTGTTTTAAACAATGGCGGATTGTCATTCACATCTAAACATAAAGTGACAAAAAAACATTAAAATGGTACATAAGATTCTCAGCTTAGAACTTAAAAAAAAAAATCCTTTACAATAAATATAAAAAACAAAAGCAAATGTCCAAGATGAACAATTTAGAAGATTTAGATTTAGAGGATATAAAATAGTTAAAACTTCTTTTCAAATACATTAGCATCAAACACAGGATGTTAAACAGCTAAACAAAATAGTGTTTTTAAGTAATTCTGGCCGAATGCAACATCAGATGTCCAATGCTGAAGTTTTTAATTAATTCTGGCCTATAGGAGCTTGTGAAGTTCTGTTAGCAAATAACCATACTATATATGAGTATATTAAATAGTTTTACAAAGCCTAACAAGAATGAAATGCTAGTTTTACCTTTAAAATAATTTAAAACAATTTTTTTTTATTTGATAAAAAAATATAATAAAAGAGTAAATGGTTCAAAGATTTCTAAGCCAACAATACTAAATATTGTATCCTGGAACTGTACCTGTGACTAAGACTTGAACTATGACAGTGGAACTCAACTGAGTAGGGACACCATTGTCAGCAACCTTCACAACAACCTCAAAGCTTTTATCTGATTCATAGTCCAAAGTGACATTAGCCTTCAACATTAGGTTACCAGACTGGTCCATTTCAAATTTGGTTGTCTCACCAGATACTTAAACACATGAGAAAAACTATCAAGTTTCATTTGAGCAGTTTCAAAATGTATTTATTTATAAACCTACAACAAAGGTTTAAGGACCAACTTGTAAGTGCACAGATTTGAAGACTAGGATTTTGAATTTCTGATTTTTAGGGCACCCATGAGTCCACCCAACTCTAATGGGTACCTGACTTTAGTTGGGGAAAGTAAAGGTGGTTGGTCATTGTGCTGGCCACATGACACCCTGCTCAGTAGCCAAAGAAACAGATGAACCTAACATCATCTGCCCCATAGATCGCAAGGTCTAAAGGGAAATTTTACTAAATAGTTAAAGAGGTAAAAATTACACACAATTAAAACAAAATTAAAAATAAAATTGTCTAAGTTCAGGCCAGTGAATACAACTTTTAAGGCATGCCTTTCATAGGTGGAACTCTAAAGACACATCCGGCATTGCAGTTAACAAGTATTTCTGTTAATTATGTAATGATCTGTTAAGACTAGAAAGACGACAATAACGGCAAGTTGTTTGTTTAAAATAATTACTTTTGCATCACATTGTTAAATTGGAATAAAATTTGTACAACAAATTTAAATGTAGCTAATTAATTAGGCTTTTTTAAACAGCAAGACCTAAATTGATAAGTTGAGTTTTTGTGGATAAGTATTCGGGGAAGGGTATTGATCCAAGTCTGAAATTTTCCCAAATTATCATCTAGTTCCTTTTTGAGCTGATTAGAACTGTACCAATTTGAGCTGAATAGAACTGGATAGCATATAGAAAATATTTTCCTAGAAAGAAGCCAAATAAAATATTCCCTTATACTTAAATGATCTTCTTCACAGCCTGGTTGTCAGTTACTTAACTAAATCAATCAATATCTAATCTGTG
Source organism: Biomphalaria pfeifferi (assembly GCA_030265305.1). Lineage (NCBI taxonomy): Eukaryota > Metazoa > Mollusca > Gastropoda > Planorbidae > Biomphalaria > Biomphalaria pfeifferi. The sequence continues at coordinate 1,373,041 of JASAOG010000121.1, read as the reverse complement.
TAGTTTAAACAATTAGTCAAAATGATTTTGATGTGGGAAAAAATACAGAATTAAGTCCTGGGCTCAAATAGATCTATATAAAATAGAGGAGCACTGGTAAAAAAAGATTTATAGACTAAAGGCTTTGAAGCAACAAAAGAGATATGTTAAGACAAAGTACATACCAATGGTGTAGTTAATTTTATTGTTTAAGTTGTTGGGATCTTGATCATCATCCTGACATGTCAATTTAGTAATCAATTGGCTCTGAGCTCTGATTTCCTCTGGGATTAGTCCAGTGAACACATCAGATGTGCATGTTGGGATGTTGTCATTGACATCAGTGACCTCAACTAGCATGAGAAATTTATTTTGAGACTCTTTATTAATACACTTGAATCAAAATATCTCAGAATTGTAAACTGTATTTCTGAAACTACCAAGGCAGCATTGAATAGAAAGGCGGAGCAACATTTTTCAAGTAGATATTTTGTTTTCTGATGGAGAATGTTTAATGATATTCTACTGTGTTTCCCTAATAATATTTCATTGTTATTTTTAACTTAAGGGTCTGAGTTTTATAAACAAAGCTTTCTTAGACATTTAGAATGAGACTGCAACTAAAAAGAATAGACATTTTCTTTTGATGGAAAACATACCTATGTTTTTACTGTGTTGATAAAGAACAAAATGAGTCTGTACAATTTTATACTTTCAAAACTTTAATTCTTAGAGGAGTTTCATTAATGTATTAGTTGCTATTTTAAGCACAAAGATACAATATATCTCAATACTGAATACATTATGTAAAATACCAGTTAGAGTTGCTGTCCCTGTCTTGGGTGGTGTCCCATAGTCTATGGCTTTGACCAGTAATACATATTTCTGTTGTGTTTCTCTGTCTAGATTTCCAACAACTTTGAGAACACCAGAGAAGGGGTTGATGTTAAATGGCCCTGAAGTGAAAATAAGTAATCATTGAAGTTTTTATATTTAAGAATGTAAAAGAATTTTAAATGGAATTATGTTGAAAGAAATGTATGACAATGTATGAATAGCCTATAGCTAAAGAGACTGGAAATGAAATTAAGTTTATTGTAACGTTTCACACTATTCAGGCTCTCTGCAAACTGCACCACAACCAATTAAAAGAACTTGACAACTCAGGGTAACGTAACTAACTCAAGTAATGTAACACTTTAATGTCAAATAAATTACAGCCAATACTGTACAATTGGCTACTATGTAACACTGGCTGTACAAAAACTTTGCCTCTTCTTGGAGTACCCATACAGTAGCAAAATGGGGAAGTCCACAGTAAAATCTAGAAGCAGCCTTAGAGCACCCTGTGTGGGTGCCAGACTTTCTAACACACAACCCTCACACATTGATATCCAATCAGCTGGTTCTAATTAATTCATATGCCCATACTTATATCCACCAAAACATACAACATAATTCATGCAAACAAATTCTAATTGTTTACCTGGTCCTATAGTGTAATAAATCTGACCATCAAGACCAGCATCTTTATCTGTAGCTGAGATCTGTTCAATTATATTAGGGCATTCATGAAAAATGCAAAATTAAACATAAAAAGATTTACAATGACTATTAGAAAAAAAAAGTTTCTTAAATTATTATTTTTTGTGTGAATATTTCAAACTTTCTAGTTCCTTCAAATCCAGTCTGCATCTCTTAAGTTCCTCTTTCATATACAGTTGTATCTATGTATAAGTGTAGCAATATGTTAGAATGACCAAGATATTATGTGATCATAAGATAGTAAGACATCTCCAGAGATAATAGGATACTCTTCGGCAAAGAGAGATTAAGATACTTGATTTGATGTAACATTCTGACTTTCAAACAGAGAAATTTATTTCCAATGACCAAGAAATAGATTTCAATTCTAAAAATGCAGGCTGGAAATGTTTGTAGTCAAGAAGGGTATCAAATGTTAAGTTTCACAGTTTAAGTTGTTGGTCAATGTGCTGGCAGAAAATTGATATAAGAGCTTTTGAAAAACTTTTTTTTAAAATTCTTACTCTTCTCAACACCTTTTTAGAAATTGATTAAGAATCAAGTTGTAACACTTTTCAAACTCAATGTCTACTTACATTCAGAGTGTAGTTAGAGTCAAACTGAGTGTTCTCTGGCACAGTGAGTGTAAGGTTAAGGGCTATGAACTCTGGGGCATACTCATTCACTGGTAGAACTAAAATGTTGAAGTACACTGTTGCATTGTTCAGAGAGTCTGAGGCCTGTATCAACAAGCTGTAGTTCTTCTTGGTCTCGTAGTCCAATGATGTGTTGACAGTGATGGATCCATTGTTGTCAATACTGTTCAGTGATAAGAAAAAAAAATCAATATTAAAATTAAATTAGAGATTTGGTGTATGAGATAAGAATTAAGAGATGTCAAAAATGTTTGATACAGACCTAAATTTTCCCTCACTGTCACCAATAATGGAGTAATGAACAGTGTTAAATGTTGGTGAGATGTCTTTGTCTGTAGCAGTGACTGTATCTAGGATAGTTCCAATTGGAACATTTTCTTTAACTGATTTTGAGTAAACTGATGGATCAAATACTGGACTGAAATAAAAAAAAAACTTTCATTACATTGCATTTAAGGCATGAATGTACTAGATCATAGAATATATCCCTAGACTGCACAGAGATGGTGATCAAGAAAGCTATGGACAGTGAAAAAACATGGACCTCAGCTCTGGAAGAAAAGCGTGCCATATGCAAAATGGCCAGCTCCTCTACCACAAAGTGAAAGTCACCTTAACCTGCGATATTTGTGGAAGGAGTGTCTCTCTGAAAAAGGGCTCCACAGTCACATGAAAAAGTGTTTGAGATGAACCATAGTCGCTTTACGACTGAAAAAGGCCAACAATACTAGATCATTAAAGAGTAAGAATTGTAGAACTTATTCCTGATGAGTTTAATGAAATGAGGTTCAATTGTAAATCCCTCTACTGTAGGCCTACAGCTTCCATACAATTGTACAAAATCAGAGATCCTTTGTCTTAATTTGGATCTTTTTTTTTTGTGCTGGTGATTTTGGCTTTAAAATAAATCAAGGCAGAATGATAGGTACAAGAATACAAACAAAAAGTGAATCCAACTTAGGCACAATCTTCTCATGAAGGTGAGACTCCAGAGCCATTATTGTGTAAAGGAGGAGCTGCTGTAAGGACAAAGCTAAAGAAGTTCAATTTTATAAGAAGACATATTGGGAAAAAGCAATTCATTATTTTTTCTAACCCTAATCGCTACCCTTGATAATCATTGGACTTTTTCACCTCAACTAGAGTTGACAACAAACTTACATGTCGTCGTTCACATCATAGATTGTCACAGTAATATTCTGACAGGCTGTTCGTCTGACTGGGTTTGGAGTGTCTACAGCACAAACTGTCAAGTTGTAATGGTCCCTGAACTTTTCATAATCAGGTGCTGCTGTTCTGATTGATATCTCTCCAGTTGCTGTGAATCCAAATAGAACTAAATAATTACAATAGGACTTTTTAGGAGCAAGAGGAAGGCAACATTTGGAAAAGTGCTTCAGCAGAGCATTTCTGATACATAATAACTACAAAAAAGGTTATACTGAATAAGATTATTTATTTCTAAATCAATTAAACAGTTATGCTTGTAATTTCTAATATGTTTTCCAAGAGTTTCCCTTTATTTATTAATATAAGATCAATACTTGTCTAAAAATGTAAGTAAGTAAATAAAAGATCAGATATTAAGGTCTACAACTGTTGCTTAGATGTACAACTTGAAAATCTTCACTTTCCCAGTAAGCTATCTTGTACCCATCACAGTTTGGTAGACAAGAGTAACATCCTAAAATTTGAACTTCCCTAAGATGTTAGCTTGAGAGATTCTATTCGGCATGTGATCAAATGAACACATGTTCCCTACAACTAATGGTATTGCCCTTAAGTTTTCATGGTTTCTAAAGAGTGAGCAGAAACATAAAAGCAGCTGTGGTATGAATGTTCATTTCATTTAAATCAGTGTTTCCCAAACTTTTGACTTATGTGTACCCTTTCTAAAATGAGTACTCCTCGCTCCCCCCCCTCCCCATAAAGCATTTATTTTTATAACAATCAGTTGTTTTTTTTTCTGTAAACCTACATACACAACATAATAATTACTCTATCACAATTAAATATTCAATTAGTGATGTTTATTTTTTGCATGCTTCAGAGACACATCAAATACATTCCAAAAATATGGAAACATAGTTTCTACATTGAAAAAGTGGGCGTGCCGACAGAAGTTGTAACATGGCTATCCATTTCCTGACCTTAGTCAGAAATTAGTCTTACAATGTAAAATAGCACTGTATTTGAGTAAGTAAAAACTTAAAAAATTTAAAACTTATGATATTTTATTCTAATTTATAAACTAAGTGGGTATTTTTAAAAAATCAGCATAGTTAACCATGTGCAAACTCTTCCTGTACCCTTCGGGGTACGCGTACCCCACTTTGGGAATCACTGTTATAGATAATATATTATTTTGATTTTTTGATATATATGTAATATACAATTGTAAGATAAATCCTCAAGGATAATTAAACATATATTATTATCTTACTTGGGGAAATTTCAAAGAAAGTCCTGTCCTGTAGTGAGTAAGTTACAACATCTGTTGAGCCATCATTACTACTTGCATTGACTTTGTACAGCACCTTGCCATCCACTGTATCATTTTCATAGACAGAGAATGTCATTTGATCGAAAAATGATGGATCATTATCATTGATGTCTATGACTTTAAGATTAATAGTCACAGTTGCATTATGGACAGGAGGCCTGTCATCCTGAACCTGGGAAGAAAAAATATTTAAGAATTAGGATTGTTTTAATCAGTGAATGGTGTTTGTAAAGTTGGTGTTTTCAGTTCAAATAAATACTAAATTGGTTTCAAAAAAAGGTAATACATTTGTACAATTAAAATTACACTAAAATATCATATAAAAACTTTTTTCATGTATTAAGAAAAAAAATTGAGTTAAATAACAACAATGGTATCATAGTCAAAATATTAAAAAAAAGTGTGAACATTTTCAAAAGAAAACAAAACAAGAATTTCCATTAATGAGGCTATTGGAGACTTACTAGAATGACTATCTCATAGAAGTCAGAGATTTCATAGTCTAGAGGTGCAGAGGTACTGACCACTCCTGTACTGCTTATATTGACTAAGATTTTGTCTGGTGTAACTCTGCTTAAAACAAAAAAGCTTTATTCTAAACAACGAGAGAAAAAAAAAATGTGAACAAACAGAACTTCAACAGGCCATTTTTTCAAACTGAGTGGACCATGAAACTAGTATGCAAAATGAGGGGCGGAGTTGATAGTCTTTTAAGTTCTGGGTAAGCAGCAACAACCTTTCAAAGTTTTATGAGGCAAAGGGATCATGGCTATTTCAATGTTATAGATCTACCAACTTGATTGTACAATCCCCATCAATAGTTTCAGCATTTTCTTTGGCATTGAAGTATGTATCTGGCATTTTATTTCTTAATCAAGTGTCTCTAACAAATTATTAGCATAACGACTATGATGGTTTACACTCCTTAGTGAAAATTTATATTTGAATAGGTTACATTGGGCTGTTTAAAGTGGCAGTAGCTTATGCATTAATTGTGAGAAACAAAATATGAATCCTTGTCCAGGATTCTCTTTTAAAGATGGATTAAGAGAAACTGGTGCATGATACGTTACTAAGGAAGATTTTCTCACCAGGAGGAGAGAAAGTCTTGTTTTCACATCATCATGATATAGTCAAAGGTTCTGAAAGAAAAATGTTGATTAAAAGTTGATTGAATCACTTGCCTAAGCACAGTGTAGGTCATGTTATTACTTTTGTCTGCATCAGAACAATGTAAGTTTACAATGCTGGTGTCGTTGGTCCCCTCTGCTCTGGCCAGGTAGAAGACACTTGTACAGACTGGGGGGTTGTCATTGACATCATCCACATGAATAGACACTGTGGTGGTACTGGACCTCGGGGGGTTCCCTTTGTCTGTGGAAAGAGCAACATTCATCAGTTTGTGTTATCATTAGCATTGTTTCATAGAATTGCAATGTTAGTAAGATCAGTCTTTTACCCATGTTAAATTGTAGAGCAAATAACCCAGCTGCACCAACCATTTTCACCTACCTTTAAGCTACATAGAAATCATAAGATACTTTGTTGTTGTTTTTTTACATATTATTGCTGAAGTTCTACAATGCTATCTGCATAACACAGCCATAACACTACCAGACCGGCGAACTGCTTTTTCTATTATTTCCACATTGGCCATAAAACAAGGCACATTTAAGGTAGGTCTATTAAGTAATAAAAAGTATGAATGGTGAAAAAGCAACTTAAATATTAAATGATAATAGTATTGAAAAGTTTCTGGTTCTTGTGGAAAATAAATGCAATTATGGTTTTTCTCCTATCTTAAACAAAAATGACTAAATCCCACAAAATGAATGTTTCTAGAGAACCTTTTGTTTAGTTTCTTAATGTCTAAACTTACCTGTAACTTTAATTTCAATTACAAACAGTTGATCTGACTTATCAAAATCAAGAGTGTCTTTAAGACGAATTTCCCCAAACGATCCATTTTGGGTGAGAGAAAATTTAGCTTGTGAACTAACGAAATCAAAATAAAATTCTCCATCTCTTCCAGTGTCATTGTCACTTGCAGTCACCTGGTTAACACAGAAAGTAATTTTACTATACTTTATGTCCACAAAAATAGTTTAATACTTTAACATACTTTAATGTAGTGCAGTTTGTAGTCATACTTACACTAAGTATGACATCACCAAATGAAAACTGATTCTCCTTGATGGTAATATTGTATGTGCTGGAGCTGAACACAGGCTGGTGTTGGTTGACAGTAGTGACTAGAATATTCACTAAGGTTGTATCTGATAGAGCTCCTATCAGGCCAAAAGTATCTGGAATACCAATCAAAACATTTTATTGGCTCATTTGAAAACAACATAGTATGTACAGATCAAGTAACTTTAAAAAGTAAGAGGGCGTTATTGTTAGTGTTGTTTCAGTTTGTTTGACTAGTTTTAGATGTTCCTTTAGAAATGAACATTATTCTGTTCATAACCAAACCTCCTGCAGGACAACAGGGGATGGCAGTGGCCATTGTTTGAACTCTAGACCATCGTGATGGTAGTCTGACGTACATACTTGACCAGGTAGGTGAGAAGGTGTGAAAAGTAAAATCAATAAAAATATATGGTTACTTTTTGAAAACTGTAGAGAAAGTAAGAAATGATGAGACTCCCTCCATTCTATGTTTCAAGATTGTCTAATAGTTACTTTTAAATCTTTAAGCATGCAGCCAAACATGTGAATTTTAAAGCAGCAGATTAAAAGAAGTCACATTAATAGTCAAGTAACTGTGAATATCTTCTGTTAAAACAACAACATTTGTAAATTATAAAATAGGAACTTAAATAACATTTGTTGTTATAATTTCATATCCACAGGACTATCCATCTACAATTTTAAGCAAAGCATGTGACTATAAAAAATGTATCCTCTCACAGTGTATGTTTTATCAATAATTTTTTCAGTATTATTTCTAGACTTTCATTTCTCTTTATTGGTTGCTCCTATTAGCATAATTATAATGAAATGCCTTAAAAAAATTAAATCAGCAATAAGTAAAAAAAGGAGTTTGGATTCACTTTATATATAATTGCCTTAGTTTGATGAATAATGCACAAGTTTCTACATCATTAGACAACAGACATTAGACCCCTCAAGAAAATATTAAGAAACTGGAGCAAACACAAAATAGAGCAGTGAGATACATAACTAATGAATATTCACATTTGACTAGAGTAACACCTTTAGTAAAATCACTAAATTTAGAAAGCCTCCAGGATACAAGACTTAAACGTAAAGTAGCAATTATACACAAAACACTGAAACCATAATCTTCAAATACAAAAACAAAACCTAATAAAATACTCAGAAATACACAAAGATAAAGGCACATTCCTCGTTTCATATGCAAAGACAAATTTGTACAAATGCTCCTTCTTCCCTAGTGCTATTAGAGCATGGAATGGGTTGCCTGAGCCAGCCAGGAAAACCAATGACTAGGCACAATTTAAGTTTTTTGTTAACATGCATGACTAAAAGCATGATGAGTAGGATGTAATCATCTTCTTTTTTGAAGTAGTGTCTGTATTATATAAGATAAGATACAACAAACTCTATAGGATATTTGCTATTCCTATGTACACATCAGCTGCGTTGTTCCTTAACTAATGTTCTTGCTTTCATCTTGTTTTTCTCTTTACAAGATGAACCATAAACCTTCTAGGACTGAAAGGAGGCCAACGCACACACAACGACCACAAGAAACACAGAAGAAATTGTATACCTGTCACTGACACATTGAATGTGTAAAAGATAATGCCTGTAACATCAGTATCAAGTTCTCTAGTATTCTGTATTTCTCCAGTGGATTCATTGATCTTGAAATAGGAATTGTTGCCAACTGTTTATGGTAAAAAAAAAAATTATATGAAAGCCAACAAGAAAATGAAAGCTATCTATTATATATCAGTATCAGTTAAAAAAACTTAAATTGTAGACTCAACAAGAGAATTTATTGATGTAAATAGTATTGTTTGAACTGTACATTTTGTTCAACCTATTTTTGATAATATGGCAAAATATGACAGAAAAATATTATCTTATATCTGTACCTATAGCATATGTGACTGCTCCATATCCATTGGTTAAAGGGTCATCTTTATCTGTGGCAGTTACTTTAAGTATAATAGTGCCAGCTGTGCTGTTTTCTGCTATTTTTCCACTGTGACAGGAACAAATAATAATGACTTTACATTAGAAAATACTAGTTTTAGTTTAAATAATAATAATTAAAATACACTTTAACAAACACATAAAATATAAACAAGTTGGCACTTTTTAAAAAAATAAACATTGTCAGCTAAGATCTTCTGTCTTCTATAATTTTTTAACTATTTTAAATCTCTAGCTAGTGAACTGATTAGTGATCATTTCATTTTCAATCATTTCTCAATATTTTATAATTGGTTTATTATTGATTTTCAAGTTTTGACATTTTAAAAAAAAAACAGCATAATAAAAAAAATGAATGGAGTCAAAAGATATCAAGACAAATGAAAATGCTTGAATAGTTGGTTTTCTTCAATAATGGGTCAATACACTTTTATTTATAATAGCATTTAATGTTTGATAAACACCTTAATTTTGAATAACTTAAAGCTAAATGGGGTTCTATGATGCATGATTCCTACTGAAAAAGCAAAATTGGAGGATGGAAATTGTTAATTATGGATAATCATAAAACATTTGTAATCAAGTAATTTAACAAAAATTGAATTGGTTGGAAATTTCAGAGCTTAATGGCAAGAGAATGACTTAGTAAAGTCATCCTAACTTATATGACTACTACAACCCCTATACCTGTACAATGCTGAGGTGAACACAGGAGGGTTGTCATTGATGTCTAAGACTGTTATATGAATACTGGCATTGACAACATAGTCTGCATCAAGGGCAGTTACCATGATAGTGTAATTGGGAGTTATTTCCCTATCAAGATCTCTGGCCACAAGAATCTGAAGAAATATAAAAACTTCAAAATGAAAAACTGCTGTTTGCTGGATGAAACATAATTTAAACATCTGTCTTATTTTTTAAATTTATATGTACTGATTTCTTTTTTTCCACCTATATTCTCATGTCTTCCTTGCTTTCTCTATATGATGTGAATGAATTGTAAGATTATTTAACAGGCCATTTTAATTATGCCACATGCCCATATGTTGTAGAGATACTGTTTTAAACATCTGAAAAAGTTCAGGATAGAACTCCTCTTCATTTTTTTTTTTTGTGTGTGTTTACAGTAATATCTAATTTTAATTAAAAAGGTAACAAATAGGAAAACAATTTGTTTTCCCTATAAAAACCATATTTTTTTAAAAAAAGATAAAATATTCATGTTTAGAAGTTACCTTTATTGATCTGATTTGAGCAAGCAAGGAATCTTAATTTAATGTTTTTATACAGTAAACCTACCTCCCCTGAAATGTAGTCTATGACAAAGTCAGGGTTGTTAGCCATCTTGTACCTGACAATACCATTTTCATCAAAAGGAGAATCAGAATCATTGGCATGCACAGTGCCGATCAGGGAGGACACATTGGCTGCTTCACTTACATTTAACATGTAAATAGCTGTTGATAAAAGTTGAAACAATAGATGTTAGCATATTATCTACACAAAAACAAAATACTTTGTTCTTTTTCCCAAAAAATCTTAAAAAAACATTTATTTCTGTCCAATATTGCTCAATCTTATCATGTAAAGTCCTTTTCAGAATATATAACTAACATTAATGGTGATCCTATAAAGATTAGGGATTATAGGAATCATTCTTATCAAGCAGAATAAGTTTTAGTTTGTAAAATATTTTAAATGTTTTAAATGTTACTTCAGATTTGAAGATAATTATATCCTAACTCAAACGTCCAACAAGATGACATCATACCAATGGATGAGTACATTTTAAGTAAAATAAAACTAGAATTACAACCAATCAAGAATATTAACACACCATTAAAACAATTAAGTACTAAGCTCCAACTCCAATGACCTAAAGTACTTTAATACTGACTTATTAAACTAATTTTAGAACCTTTTAGATCCCTTGGAGAAAAATTTAATATCTACATTTATAGTAACAATGTTTTGTGCATTGAGGCTGTACACAAAAATATGAAATGTGGCATGAAGAAGTGTATTTCAAAAATGAACACGACTCTCCTTTCAAATTTGTAAACAAACAAAAAAAATTATACAAATACAGCATATTATCAACAAATGGTATCTTGGTTCCATGGCAGGATTACCTTTGTCAAATACAGGTGGAAACTCATTGATACTGCCAACAATGATCCTCACATCAACCTGGACTGTGTGGATACCATCTGAGACATTGACACGGAACTGATAGTAGGTGGCTGTTTCAAAGTCTAGCTGAGATTTCAGACGCAAAGTGTTGCTATCCAGCTGTACAAAGAAAACAATTTACAACAATAAATATCATGGAAGTTGTAGAGCGACTCAGTAAAATTTGATGTATAAAATACCTTCGAAAGAAAAGTAAATGTATAGAAAAAATTATTTTTGTTACTTCATAAATGAAAACATGATTTCTAATCACAGAACAATGGATTTCATCATTCAATTCTATTCAGATCAATGCCAATAATAATAAAAATAATAAGGCTTGTCTTTGAGTTCGAAGATTGATGAACTAACTGCAATTTTCAACCTAAAAGACTTTTTGATCTCTTGCGCATTGCATTGTGTCTCAGTAATAGAATGTGTTCATTAAAGTTATGCCATTAAATTAAAAATTTTATGCCCATTAACCAAAACATGAACTGTAGGTTGAGAAACATAGAGAGCCTAACTAAAGTTAAAGAAGTTCAACCTAAATTTAAACGTATGCATCAAACTGTCTGATGCACACACACATAAAGCAATGAAAGATTTATACAGCTGAAAAATATTACTTTTATCTTTTAGATAATATAACAGAATATGTTAACATGATGACCAATGGTTGAAATAAAAACAAAAATAAATGTTAAACCAAGTATTGACCTGAAATAGTGTATTGTTGGTATCTGCAATCGTGTATGTCAAGACAGTGCCAGCATCTTTGTCCTTACAGCTCAGAGAAGCAATGGTATAGTTGACTGTCTCATTCTCTGACACAGTTTTAAAGATGGAGTTGGGTAAACAAACAGGCACTTCATCATTAACATCATCAACTATGATGGTAATATTTGCCGTGGTGCTCAGCTCACCACCTCTCTCAATAGCCTGCAAGACATGAACACATTTTGTAGAACAATCTTATCTAAAAATATATTGAAACAATTTCTGTGTTGAAATTCAATACATGATGCAACAAGATTCGTTTTCATTTTCTCATCCTATTTGCATTGTTATAATACAAAAAACAAACACAAACAATAGCATTATCATTTTTCTCATTATCAATATTAAAACTCAATTAGAGTGAGGGCTGAGAGGCTGAAATCCTAACTTTTACAAGCCATGGGTAGAAACACTATGGTTGCCAACAGCAAGTGACTTCCCTATCAAATTAATTAATTAAAATATGGCAAGTCTAGAATATAAGACAGTTTTCTTCCCAGCAGTGGAGTGACCATGAGTTGAAGTTAAGCAAAAATCATGCAAATAAAAAAAAATTTACTGAACAATATCCCATCCTGAAGTGGCTATAATAATCCTTGGGTAGTCTCCATCAAGAGGTAGCCTGATCAGTGCACTTCATTAGCTCCTAAGCTCAGCTCTCATTGTTCATTGCCCCAATGAAAGCTCCGAGGTAACTCAGTAGATGGTAATAGGTTCTGATACAAAAAATTAGACATTCATTGTGTTGCTAAGCTTATAATAAATAGGCTTGTTTTTTGCATGAGAGCTTGTCCATTTCTCATTTATTCTATTCACTATTAATTTCTTCATTTCTTCCATAAAAAAATAAAATTTTCAATTCTGTATTGTTCTCCCACACTTAGCAAGTGTATCAGCCTTCTCATTTCCTTCTAGTTCAATATGTGTTGGTATCTATGGGAGAACAGTTCTCTTGCTGTTGTTAATGAGCTTCACAAGGCCTGTCCTGTCAAATAGGAGGCATCAGAGTTTTTAAGTTTTAGAGGTCATGATGATAGTATCAACAAAAGGTGGCCATGGTCTAAGCTTTGTAATGCTTACAATACTGATTGCAAATCAATGATTATAACAATCTTTATCAACATCAAGTGCACATTCAATTACCAATTGTACCTACAAAAGTACAAATTTACTTACACGTAATTAAAAGGTGTAATAATTTTTTTTAAAAATTTTAGTCTTAAATCTGCTAAGATAAAAAGGTAAGAAGGATTATTAAACTATTTTGACAATGCTATTTTGATCACAGGAGCTTGTAAAAAAAATGTTCTTAACTTTTCTAATCCTCTTCAAAAGCAAACAAATTGTGTCCAGTTGACTGACATTTAATTGGAGAATTCATGAAGCTTTGGGAAATACCATTCATACATACCTTAATGACTATCTCATATGATGGTACAGTTTCATAGTCCAAAGCTTTTCTCAAAACTATTTCTCCACTGGTTAATCCAATGCTAAATTGATTGGTGGGATCACCGCTGATTATTGAGTACTGAGGATCTCCATAGACCAAATCATTTCCATCTGGATCTGTAGCCTTTTCAACTATACAGATTTTAAATGAAAAATGTTCACTGTGATAATAAATGAAATGACTTAAAAAAACAAAAACAATGACTACTTAAAATTTCATCAGGCACCATAAACTTTTATGACTATCATATCAGTAGTGGAAGCAGAAAGTAAGATTTTCCTTTTGAAAATGTCAGTAATTTAAATATTTCACATCATATCAGCATATGATGAAAAATATTCACAGTAATAGTTACACATTATTTACAGATCTAAATGTTACCTGTAACATTTTTCCCAATATCAGAAGTCTCAGATATATGTATTGGAGAGGTCACTTGAAATTTCGGAGGTCCATCATTCATGTTCAGAACCTTGACATAGATCATGACTGTGCTATTCAGAGAAGGCAGTCCATTATCAGATACTGTGATGGTCAATACGTGTGTTGTTGCTATCTCATAGTCCAGTGTGTCTGGAAGAATAAAATGCAGGATTGCTCACACCATTAAAGCTAATTATTAAATAGCAATGCAATCAAAATTAATTTCTAGTCAACTTCAACATAAAATATAATATATTTTAAAAATTATTTCAAGTTGAAAAAAAAAAAGATTATATGAAAAACATTTCTTGCATCAGAAAATGAATAGAAATTACAACTATATTTCTAGATTATGGCAGCTTACTGTTTATGAGTTGGAGTGTTTGATTATTTAGACTAAAGTGTGATCCTGGTGTTTGAACCACTGAAAAATTCACATGGTTCCCATCTTCAACATCTGTACAGTCCAGAGATGATATCAAGTCATAAGGGCCACTTCCAGCTAAAAACATGAAATGATAAGAAGTGAAACTAAACAAAAATGACAAAGTCAAACAGATAAGTCTTGCCTAACAAGCCCTCACATACTTTGCATGTAATAAACAAAGCAATGAGAAACATCTATTAAAAACCAGTAAAAAAAAAAATCTGATATAATTAAGACTCATGAAGTGTAAGAAAATTTGTCAATACTGTCAAGTTTTTATTGCAACAATATTTGTGTTTCAAGTACAAGTATCACTTAAACCCTCTAGCTGCTACATGGTATCAAATATGTAAACTGTGCTATCAAAATGGTAAAGTAGCTGTCAAGTTAAATGGTTCCAGCTGAAGGAAAATAAACTTACTTTGAGTTTCATTAACATAGACTGTAAAAAATTCATGACTACATTTTGGTGCATTGTCATTGACATCAAGAACAGAGACTGTTACAGTGCCAGATCCCTACATTCAAGAAAAAAATGTTGTATTGTGTACATGTTTGTTTATTCTTTAAACTTCAAGCAAGACTTACTTCTCAGATTACAGCCTGAGAAAACATAAAGGAAAACCTAGGATTCTCAAACTTTACTCTTCTTAAACAAAGCTAGAAATAGGGTATTATCAGGGCTAAACTTGGCAGAGTTACATTTGGTGAAACAAGGACATCTGATGAGTGGTAAAGTGCTTCGCCTCCAAACCGGGCTCAAATCTAGGTGAAGACTGGGATTTTGAATCTCTGGATTTTTTAAGTCACCCTGAGTCCACCCAACTCTAGTGGGTACCTGACATTAGTTGGGGAAAGTAATTGTTGGTCATTGGGCTAGCCAAGTGACACTTTCGCAGTCAGCTAAATTGACATTGACATCATCTGCCCTATAGATCGTAGGTCTGAAAGTGGTAAATTTGTGTTTACTTTACTCTGTTTATTATCACACCATTGCACTAAGAATGAAAGCTGCTAGAAACTTTCAGTAAGTCAGAAATGAAATATAAAGAAAGTTTTGTGCCTCTGAGAGTGATAACTGAGCAGTTTTAAACAAATAAACCATAGTAAAATTAACCATGACTTTAATAATTCTATTAACTACAGAATCCCCCAAATATTAAAAATTATGAATTATTACAATCAAAGGTGGAGGTCATTAACTAATTAAGTCTAAAAGAAAAAACAGAAATGATTCTGATCATTAAAGACCTATTGAAAAATGTAAAACTAAAACAATACCATGGCACTATTTCTATTTAATTTTGACAAACGATGGATGTGGGCTTAGACAACATCTAAAAGTTTTTTAGATCCATTCAAAACTGAAATGTATGTGAGACTAAACCTCAATCTAACCTGTAAACCTCCACCATCTTCAGCAGTAACTTCTAGAAGGTAAAACTTATGACCATCTGGAAGGCTTTCATAGTCTAATGCTTTGATTAAACTAATATCACCTGAGCTGGGCTCTATGCTAAATAAGGAGTTGATGCTCGCATCTGTAGGTCAGAAAATGATACATTGCAAATATATAAGTAATTTAACACTAAATAAGCAAAATTAGGGAGCTAATATTTGGAGAAATTAAAGATAATAATGATAGAGGAACAGTAATTAATGTTCCACAAAATGAATAGTTAATGTGTAAAATGAATATGTAACAAACCTGGCTTTAGACTATATTTGACAATATTGTGTGGGCTGTAATCTTTATCAGTTGCTGTGTAGTTCAAGATGGGATTGTTTGGCTTGCTATTTTCGGTAATGTTAATGGTTACATTTGACCGGAACTGTGGTGGAAATTCATTTATGGGGTTCAACAATATCCTGAGAGATACAACTGTTGTAAATTTACCATCACTGACATCCACTTTGATAGTATACTGTTGGGTTGAGGAATCATAATCAATCTCTGGAAGTCAAAAAGAAATAGAGATATAGTCAATAACAAGCTAAGTGATTCGAGATAAAATACAAAATGACAAACTGAAAAATAATTGATATTATGTTAGTAAAATATATTAATATAGACTATTAATAATAAGAAGATTAAGGATGAGTGCAGTGTTTCACACTCAAACCCAGGACACATAATCATAAGGACAAAGATAAAAAACATTATTGTACTGA
This sequence comes from Biomphalaria pfeifferi, assembly GCA_030265305.1. Taxonomy (NCBI): domain Eukaryota; kingdom Metazoa; phylum Mollusca; class Gastropoda; family Planorbidae; genus Biomphalaria; species Biomphalaria pfeifferi. The sequence goes on along the minus strand of JASAOG010000121.1, from coordinate 1,356,800 downwards.
GCCTGTAAAAGAGACTAAATGGCCAAAAGCCTACATAAGTTCTAATTACCAAATATTTAAAATTAATATTTTTTTATCTATAGAATAACATAAAATTCTTTATCTAATGATCTAGAAAGACCAGTTTCTTAATTCTATTATGTAATACTAACTATCAAAGCAGAAAAAAGACAACATCTAGAAAATTAAAAACCAATGTTTCATTTAAACAGGCTTTTATCATTCATCATTTTGAAGGTAGCAGTGCAGTCGACAGGTATACAGTAGAAAACACATGGATCAGTTGATGTGTTAAACTAATTCTTATACTCTTGTTTAATAAAATGCTTTTTTTTCCCTACCCCAAACATAGATCTTAAAATAAGGCATTAGCTTTGTTCTGAAAATAAGCTTTTCAAAACTAATAAATATAGCTTTTTACACAAAATATATTCTGATTTATTCTGTTATTAGAAATGTTTTAAGAATGAAGAGCCTTTGATCACCATGAGAAATCATTGCTTCATAAAGTGCTTTTTTTATTTCAACCTTATAACACCAGTAATAAAAAACAGACATATAAATTTACCATTTCTGTAGGCATACAACAATCAATTTAAGCACATTGTTGTTGTTTTTTTTATCCTAAAACAAATTCATTTCTAATTTACCTTTGCTAAGCTTTAAGCCTTGCAATGCAGTTGAGTAGCTAAATGTTGTATTTTCTGGCCACTGAACAGTGTAGGTGAGTAAGTCACCATCTCTGTCAAAGCAATTGAATTGACAGATCTGAAAAACAAAACATGTGAAAGAATATAAATACTAAAATTTGGAAGAGTCAAACCTGAAGTTTGACATTCAAACCTGATACTCTCATTTGGGAAGAACAAAAAAAAAAAAAATTCAGCTTATATAAAGATCTCAATTAAAATAACTGAGATTAAAAAAAAGGCATATACTCACTGAAGTATTGACTGTTGCATTTTCATCCAAATATGTAATGTATAGTAATGAAGGACACACTGGCATAAATTCATTCACATCTGTTACTGTTATGTTAATTAGTGCAGTTGCTGTCCTAAAATTAAATTTAAAAAATGTTGATTATACTGGCATGATTGAGCAATGTCTATAATAAATATCATACTTCCTTTTAGCTAGAATCATTATGAAAGTTAACATTTAAATTCAACTCAAAAGTTAAAAATGAATTCAACTGTTAACTGTGGTTTGATATAAAATTAGAATATAATATGACCAGATGTTTATGCCAACACCAATTAAACATTATGGGCTTATAATAAAACAATAAGCTACTGTGTTTAACACAACTATTATTTTTGTTTGAGACAAAAAAAATACTGACATAGATGTTGAAATTCTTGAAACATTTTTGTAAACAAATATTAATTTCACTAAAAATGAACTGATAACAAAGACAAGGCTCCTTTCATAAACATCCTAATAAAATGAGCAGAGCTCAATATGAAGGCTCCCTTCTTAAATATCCCAATAGAATAAGCACACAGCTCAATCCGAAGACTCCTTTCTTAAACATCCCAATAAAATTAGCACAGAGCTCAATCTGAAGGCTCCCTTCTAAAAAAACCTAATAAAATGAGCACACAGCTTAATCTAAAAGCTCCCTTCTCAAGTATCCCAACAAAATGAGCACAGAGCTCAAATTGAAGGCTCCCTTCTTAAACATCCAATTAAAATGAGCACAGAGCTCAAACTGTAAAATAAAAAGAAAAGAGATTTTTTTTCTAATTCACAAGCTAGGAATTTGGGGGCCCGGGGGATTAACCTCTTTGGGGACCCCTTGCATTTTGACATTTGACATCATGACATGAGATAATGTACTTAATAAATATATAACCTACATTCAAATTGGTACACTATATCAGTAACATTAACAAGAAATAATTATTAAGACTCTTTTAATGAATAATACCATTGTTTATTGGTGAACTAATGCACAAGTAACAAATCTAAATTCATATCACCTCACGTCATGCTTTCTGTGCAAGCAAAGGCATCTATAACATCATCTACTTCGAAAGTATCTAGTATTTGTGACTCCACTGACATTAAAGCCATGCTAAGCCTTTCTTGCATCATTGTGCTAAGATAGCTTTGAGAATCTTTCACATGACGCAATGGAAGTGGCCTGAGTTAGCAGTGTTCGGATGAAGGTTGCAAGGTTTGAGCACACATCATTACCATATGAAGCCAGTTTCGTCAATATGTCAATTGGTGATTGTGGCACTAGTTTGTTGAATGAAAAGTGCTCGTGCATCAATGGCATCATTGAACAAGCGATTTGCCTGTGTTTCATTAAACAGGAAAAAGTAATAGTTTTTCATCAGTGTGTCATCATCCATAGACTTCAAGAAGTGTCTTGGTTCAAGAAGTAACCCAAAGGTGTCCACATGGTTTTCCAGCCTTTGGAATCTGTCCTTAATCTCCATATAAAGTCTGTCCAGCACTTCTGTCGCAACACAATTGCAGTTTTATTGACAGTACTACATCAGAACTCAACTCCCCATCGAGTCTTTTCTTTCTTCTGGTTGTTTTGATAACAGGAAATCCATAGCATTCACTACCTTCTTTTGCTCTTTCAAAGGATTGGGTGATCATTTTCTTCAGTTTCTCATCATTTTACAGAAAGCATGAAAGGGTTTTAATTTCTTCCGCAGCTTCCCGTATGTGCAGTCCAGATTTTTGTAGTTTCTTTTGAATAATAATAATTATTTTAATAATTTTATTTATAAAGCACTATTAACAAACAAAATGTAGGCTCAAGGCACTGTAATAACATTACAAACACAAACACAACAGCTAAAATGACAATTAATCTAAAAAAGTTTTAAACAGATAAGTCTTAATGTTCTTAAAAGTGGTGTAGCATGTTGTCTGAGATCAATGGGGAGTGAGTTCCCAGCCTTTGGTCTGTGCACTGAAAAAGCCCAGCAGAATGAAGAGCTGTCAGGTTCAAAGAGTGATTATCACAGTTCAGAAATGTTGCCTTTGGATTTATGTCTAAGAGACAGATGGCCACTCATTATGGCTGATTATCATAGGTTAGACCTCTCCACAGATCAAAATCCAGTCCAATGTCTTTCAGAGTTTTCAGAACAAGTTCTTCATAATGTTGTCCATCAAGTTTAAAAAATTCAGAGTAACCATTGAATGACTCTTTTATTTCGAAATTATCAACATCCAAGAACTATTAGGGATACCTTTTCTTGGTGAGAAACATCAGGGGAGGGGGGTGGGGTGGAAATCAAGCATCAGAGAAAAGTAACAAACTTGCTTAACTTTCCCAACTTTATTGCCCATCAAGTTTATGAACTCATTTTGAATTTAAAGTGACAAATAATGTGTCTTCCCATATTTGATTCTATGTAAGTGGTTTTTGGTAACTTCACAAATTCTGCTAGAAATTTCAAAGATGCTAGGAAGTTCCCAGGATTGGGTGAATTCAGTTTTTCGTAGTGACCAGGTAAGCTTGAGTTTGTTTTTGCTAAGTATTTTATAGCTGCTGCTACACGCTTCAGAATATCTTTCCAATACTGCTGATTTTTCAAAATTTGCTTATGAAACCTATGTGACAGTTCATCTGGTTCTGGCTTAAGCTTTTCTTCTTCTAGCTTCAAAAAAGCGTGTTGTGGTAGACTCCTTTTTCGTGTTCTTTCAGTCTCTCTGGTTTCTTCCATTTGGTGAAACCAATTCCTGGTTTGCTCAATGCACTATATATCTTTTCTGATGCCTCAGAAAACAGTAGGCATGCAAAACAAAATAGATATCCCAAGTGTGGAGACAAGAGGTGCTAAGATCGGTTGCAAATTTCTTCTGTTGGAAGCTTTCTAGTGAACCATGATGTCAACCTTCATGATTTATTTTGGGTAAACTCTACTGGAAACAATACCGTTCATCTTTGTTTTGGAAAAATAAGCTATACCTTTAACAGAATTTTGCTTGCAGTTCCTCAGATAAAATTCCAGGCTGAATATATCCGAAGTCTTTTTTACTTAATTACAACTTCTTCCACTTCTGGAGAAAGTGATTTTGGAAGACCATCACTTTACTCATCCTCTGTATCACTTACTTCAGAGGTTTTCTCTGACTGTAGTAAAAGGGTATTCTCCTGGAGTTTCTTCAGAACTACTTCTCTCATCAAGTGACATTTTCACCTCTTCGACTGCTGTATCTTTGTATAAATCATCTGAATAGTGATACTTTTCTTCAACAGTTTAATGGTCTCCTTTGTTTTAAGTGCTCTTATCAGGTTTCTTCTTAAATGATAAGGATGATGAAAAAAACTACCCTATATACCAAGTTACTTCCTGAGAGTAACACGGCACTAGTCAACGCTATGGAAGTTACTCCTTAAAATTGAGAGTAACCCCGCACGGAAAGAGTTAATACTCTATGTGGAATACATACAATAGGGTCACTAACTTATATAACAACGTGAACAGCAAGATTACATGACAGTCATGTAATATTTAATTTATTTAAAAACAAAATTTGTACACTCATTTGGGGGCCCCCCTCAATTGAGGCCCTGGGGGGATCTCCACATTCTCCCCCCACCCTGGCTATGCCCCTGTTTACGAGTAAACATGGGATTAAATAAATGAGGCTAGCTAGGGATGGTTGGCCATGATTCTTCTCTGTTTTAGGAGTTATTAGAAAAACCCAAAACAAGTCAACATTAACACTAAAATGAATGCATTTCAGTCAGACAGACTCACTTTTGATCAACCCCTGAGTCTCTCACTTCAATTGTTAGGTTGTAAAACTCTAGATGCTCCTTATCAAGTCTTTGTACTAATCTCAGGTTTCCAATAGAATCAATGTCAAATGCACTATTATTATTTCCACCTGCAGGAAAGAGAATATTATATCACAATGACCCAAGTCAGATTTAACACTTAATGAATGAATAGTCAAAATGTTAGCTAATATTTATTTAATAAACCAAACAAATTAACCATAAATTAGTTAAAAATTATGTGTTTTTTTAACTACTTCACAATAGTAAAATAATGTTAATATTATTCAGCTGTGATAATTAATATACAAGTTTTATAAAAACAGATTTAAGCCACTGTGACATAATGGTATTTAAATGATTTTTTTTTCTTACAACTTTGTCTTAATAAGTTCTAAAGAAAAGAAAGAGAAAGACTTTAAATGGAATATACAAATACAATACAAAGTATTTTACCTTTAATAGAGTAAACAAGCTGTCCTTCTAGTCCTTTGTCATTATCACTGGCTGTCAAAGTCTCTAGAACTGTTCCTATTGTTTCGTTTTCAGGAATCTGAATAAATGAAAAAAAAATCTCCAAAGTACAAAAAGCCAAGATTTTAAAAAATTTTGAATTACATAAAAATACAAATGAATTTGACATTTAAACTAACAAGAATGAATTCCATCATAACAATAAAGCTACTAAAGTGTATAACAAACACAATGGCTGTGTTTCAAAGTAGTTAGATTTGGTTGTTTTACAAAATAAATTTAACATCTCTGAAAACTTAGAATGAGTATAGTGAGCATAAAATGATTTTAGTGACATTGTAATGATAGCCAGTGTTGAAAATTACAAGCATATCTAAAAAAAAAAAGTTAATACAAAAAAAAAACAGAATGCAAGCTAGTAAAAAAAAGAGGTATAAAACTGATTCTTACTGTTAGATCTGAGACGTGGATTATTTCAGGCTTGAATTCATTATCAGGAAGAATATATAAAGTTAAACTAGTAGTACCAGTTAGCTCAGGACTGCCACCATCTCTCACTGTGATCTGAAACATATGTATTTTTTTTTAGTCCATATGATAGTTTGTATTACAAGGATAAACTCCTAGTAAATAAAAAAAAAAAGATAAATTACCTTGAGTAAATATACACTTGTATCATTTTTATCAAGATCAAGAGTGCGTTTCAAAATTAGTTGCCCTGTGGTTGGACTAGTTGAGATTATTTCCCAGTCAGTTTCTAGATTAGAAAAATGGCAGAATAACAATAAAGTTAAATTTAATTTCAAGTTAATGTAAATAGTTTAGTTTAAATATTCTGACAACTTTAAAGTTAAGAATATATTTTAGAGATAACTGACCTATTGTTAAAAGTATGCCTGTCATACATGTACTCTAGTATCCATAACAAGAGAAGTTAAATTTCAAATTTATTATTAGAGGTCTTAGGATAGTTCACATCAAATAGCAAAAGTACAATGATGATGCAATAAATTAATAAATGTCACAAGCTAAGTAGGCATTGAATTGATGTCCTAAACCTGAACCTTTTAACACAATAAATTTCAATATCATGCACTAGTATATTATGCCAATGCTAAGAAGGGGAAAAAATGTCTGTGATCTAGAAGTGATTGGTGAAGAAGGAATGAGGTCGGAAACTAATTGTGGTGTCACAATGTGCTTTGTAGAAATATTGAGGAGACAGCAGTGATGTCATAAAGTGCCTTCTGGAAATATTAAGCAGACAGCTATGATGTCACAATGGGCCTTCTGGAAATATTTAGGAGACATGAGACTCACGTTACTGTATAAACAAGAAATGTGAGCAAAGTGGCAAGGTTCATTTGTTTCATTTGATTTAGTCTGTTCATTTCATTGACTTAATAAATCTGATTTATGTTAATTCAATACTGTGATTCCAATATATCAGTAATCTTGTTGGATTTGTCGTATTTAAGTGTTTTTAATTTTAACAATAGAGTTATTTTCTATACTTTTTTTTAAGGGGTGTGTTGTGTTTAAGGACAAAGAATCCACTAAATCTGACACTGTCATCTGTCAATTATAGACAGTGCATGTATAGGATAATGAGATATAGTATTTTTTTGTTTTGTTTTTGTCACTGTTAATATATCTGGCATTTTCAAAGAGGAAAGACATGCAGTCATCTCATTTAAGATTTGCATTTATTTTTTCTTTTTTTAAAATTTCATTATGTAGTTATTGTTCTATATAGTATACAATAATCTGCAAATAGTCTACTGTATTTTCCAGGTCTAATGCAATAAGGGGTAGGTCATTTATGTAAATTAGAAACAGGAGTGGACCTAAAACTGTTTCTCAGCTGGTAATATACACAAATAGTTTCAATCAAAACTCAATGCAGAAAACAAACTTTAAAACATGATATACACAAGCAATTACAAATTATAGTACATTTATACGTTGGTGAGTAGATCTATATGTCTAGAAGTAGAACTATGAAGGATGGCCAAGATAAGCTTTAATGAATATAATATATAATAGGAACTCGTTTGCTCTTATATCTCTCCTTCTACATCTAATTCTGTATCTCTATTACTGCATGTAGGTGCCCACAGTTTCTATAAATAATCCAATGTGGATTAAATTTAAACACTATTAATTAATATTATTAAGTATTAATATTTTTTTTTTATCAAACACTAAAGTGTCTAAAGTAAAGCTTAAAAGCTTTATTAAGTTCAATTAAAACAGTATAGACTTCTTATTACTCAAGTTATTAGGTATCTGGTAACGGGAAAGGCCTAGATCTTCCCACTGACTAGTGGTTGTGTCAGTCAATTTTGAAGTCAGTGACAGTGAAAGTCACTAAAAAAAATTTGACATCACAAAATCAAATTTTAATTTATTTTAGTTTACTTTTAGAAAGGATGACCTGGACCTGGGACCAATTGATATTATTCTAGCTAATAATTAGATCTAAGTGTCCAAGTAGTCTACTTACTTGTACCAAAGCCATACACAATACTGTCAACATTTATTGTCAAATTCCCGGAGGAAACATCTGCATCGCTAGTGGTAAGCTGTTTATAAGATTTAAGAAAAACAATTTTTCATTTCGAGCAGCAGGAGTGGAACTCTCATGTAAAATGTGATTTAAATGATTAGAGATTCACTAAGCTATATAGATCACAGACCTACATATATTAGTTTCTTTTTCCAAAGGGGGTGGATTCCCCTCCCCGGAAGAAAAATGTGTATGTGTGTGCGTGCGTGTGTGTTTAACTAATTAATGTTTATTACATTCTGACCCTTCATTCTTTCGGAAGACGTTTATTGTACCGTAGAATATGTTCTTCCTGGAATTAGTGGGAAAATTGTAGACTCCCCGCCATTGCCAGCAAGCGGGTCTGGAGGAGCACTGTGAGCTCCTCCAGCGCGGGGCGGAGCCCCTCCACCAAGCACTATTTCCGGTATTGAAAGCAAACAAAATGCATATTATGAGGTATCTACAGTGCATTATCCTGCTATTAAAAAGTTTTATTTAAAAAACCTTAGAGAGATCCTCCCGCGTCGTTCGGTGCATTGGGCGCCAAGCTGCTTTAACAAAAATTTGTCAATGGCAATGTCTGAAGCATATTACCACCTGCTCTGAGGACCTCCGTGAAATTGTGGTGCCAGGTTCTACTAGGATGTCCCTGTTTGCGCTTTCCTCATAATGGCCTCCATGTCATCGCAACTCTTATTATGCGTAATTCATTTTGTCGGAGAACATGTCCCGCAAACGTCATGCTCTGTCACAATCTCACTAAGGGGTCAACTCTTAGTTCGGTAGAGGATTTCCTTGATTGAGAACTGATCTCTATAACTGACTCCTAAAATCCATCTTAGCCATCTTTGTTGAGCGACATTTAGTCTTTTTGAATTTCGGCAGATGACTATTCACTGCACTTTACTAATGGAGCCCAGCAACTGGTAGAAATTTGTAACTTCTCTTGGCTACGCTCTTGGAATTGGTGACTGTAGTTTGCTTTAGATTTATATAAAAAAGGGAGTTTTATCGTCAAAGTAATTTTCTGGGGGGTTTTAAACTAAAAAATATGTGGAGTTGTTTTTTTTTAAAATTCAACCCCCTTTAGCTATGCTCATAGAATTTGGTGAATGTAGTTTGCTTTAGAATAAAATTGAAGAGAGAGGTTTTCAACCTCAAAACTCTCTGTAGGGGGATATTGAAGCTCAAAATGACCCCCCTCTTCCATGGCTACGATCATAGCATTTTGCTGTATGAGGATATTTAAGCTCGAAACCACCAGGAAGGGTTTTAAACTTTAAAAAAAGCCCTCATAGAATTATGAGTGTGTAATTTGCTTTTTTTAAATATTGAATATGTATTTTTAGCTTCAAACCCCGCTAAAGGGAGGTTTGAACTTAACCCCCCCCCCCCCCCTGGCTACGATCATAGCATTTTGCGTGTATAATTTGCTTTTTTTATATTAAAGAGGTATTTTTAGCTTCTAACCCTGCTGTAGGAGGTTTAAACTCAAATTCCCCTATGGCTACGAGTGTGTTCTGCTTTTTTTTTTTATATTAAAGAGGTATCTTTTTATCTTCGCACCTGGCCGAAGAAGGGTTTAACTCAAAACCCATTTGGCTACGCTCATAGATTTTTGAGTGTGTAATTTGCTTTTTTTATATTGAAGAGGTGGTTTTTAGCTCTAAACCCCGCTGAAAGGGGTGTTTAAACACTAAATACCTCTTGGCTACGCTCATACAATCTGGTGACTGATGTATGGATAGTCTTATATTGAAGCGGGGGGTTTTATCGTAAATTTCGGAGGGGGGTTTAAAATCAAAATCTTCCTTAGCTATGCTCTTGGAATTTGGGGATTGTTGTTTGCATTCTTTTTTTTTCAAATAGAAGAAGGGGATTTAACAGCAAAACCCCCTGGTAGGGGGTTTTAAACTCAAAACCCCCTTGGCTGCGCTGGGGCAAGTGATGGTTTAATATTAAAATCTCACCTAAAATAAACAGAATCAAAGCAAAAAACAGCCACTAAATTCAGACCCCCCCCCCCCCCCGCGGGGGATTTCATTTCAGGTGGGGGGGGTGAACACTAACCCCCCTGGTTACGACCATGAGGCCTATATATAGATCGAGATATAAAATGTTTTACATATTTTATCGAGATATAAAATGTTTTACATATTTTGGATGTTCTTTCAGAGTTGAAGACAATGGACATCCTAGCCCAAACCTTTCAAACCGAACGAAAGGCTAGCTCACATACCGCACGTCCAGGCAACCATAATAACCTTACCTTTTAGTCTGGGGATATTTTCAAGAATAAAATCGTTTACTACATTTTACCCTATAAATGAATTCCTGAAAAATAAATCTAAATAAAATTGTGATTTATGAATCTGCTGTGGAGATGGAGAAAACTTAAGCCTAAACCTGTCAATAATGCAAAGGATTAAAATAAAAACATTTAATTGTTGTTTTTTTGACAGTTTCTGTAGCTAACAGTTAATGTCAGTTTACAGGAGTTTGATAAATCCAAAGTGTATATTTTCTATAGATCCATACCTAATGCAAAATCTTTCGACAATGGAAAAAAAAAACAAAAAAAAAAAAACAGATAGTTTATGCTCTGCGGCTAATTACATCCCTCCTTTCTAGTTTTTTAGATTGAGCAACCAAGTGCAAGTAGACAAACATAAAAGCACTTATAGCAGGCCTAGAAAAATCATGATTTTCTATTTAATTTTAATAGGGCCCCTATTTTGAAGGATGCTTCGAAACTAGTAAATCAGTATGATAGTTATAGTGAATTATTAAGTAACAGACTTCATAAAAAACAAATTGCAAAAAAAAAAAAAAAATCTATTTCAAACAAAGACGGGCTTACGTTAGCTATTATAAAATTAGCAGTGCAGTTTTGTTCCCACAGTGTCACATTGTAAGGGAGGCCAACAAATCTAGGAACATTGTCGTTGACATCTGTCACGTGAATGAATACATCTTTTGTGTCTTCATTGTTGCCATCATTTGCCTAGAAAGAAAAACATAAATCTTAAATTTTCTTAATGTTATGGGATAAGCGGGATAAAAACTCTGAAAAGAATGGATAGAAAATTCCAATAAATTCTAAGAATTTAATTTTTAAACATGTAAAAATTAATCTTTCCCTCCTTCCCATTGCCAGCTGGTCGTTGTGTCACTGACCTAAGGATACTAAAGGGCTCGAAATAGCGAGATGATGTTGATGCGAAAAACATTTATTGTTGTGTTTTTTTGTTTGTTTTTTTTAAATGAAAGTTGGTACAATCCAAAACAATTGTTTAAAATTGATGTCTTCTTAATGTTCCTCATAAACTTGCACCACAAACTTTCTTTTCTTAAAAGTTTGATTCGTTTGTAATATTCACGAGTTTGCCAAGTGATAGTTTTCAGCATATCTCGTTTTCAACCACTCCATTGCAAATCTCGTTTTCAATCAATCAATTGAAAATCTAGTTTCCAATCACGGCATTACTAATTTCGTTGTTAAACCACTCCATAGTAAATGTCGTTTCTTCTTCTTCTTCTAGCCAGCTTTTTTGGCTGCTGAACTGTATAAGCTCTTTTGCAGACTGTGCCAAGGAACACGCAAAATACAAAACAAGAAAAACATAAAAATACTTAAGAAAAAAAAAAAAAAAAGCTTATACAAAGTGTTATAGCATCAATTAGCTTGGATCAGTCATGTGATTAAATTTGTAACGGAGTTAGACCAACACCTATAAAGGCGACTAATTCAGCTTATACTACCTGAGATGAACTCCTAATGAAAAAACAGAGCAGGAAGGACTAATCCTCCCGTAGTGCTCTGGCAAGAAACTTAGCCGTTCGGCTTAATGCCTCGTAGCTACAATACAAGTCGAGTGACTGCTCAGACAGGTCCCCCCTTAGCTCGCGGAGCTGGGGACACTCGTACAAGACGTGCGACACTGTTTCGACGCTCTCTCCACAGTGACGGCATCGGGAGTCAAAGTTCGTGCGGAACCGGGCAAAGAATGCCCCAATAGGACAGTGTTCTGTCCTGCACAGCGCAATAATTGTCTGCTCTGACCTCCTTAGTCGCCACCATGGATTGTCGCGATCTAGGTGACGCATGTGCTGTCAGATACCACGTGCTCTGTCAGATTCCTCCCAGGACTTTAACCACTTCTCATGAATGAGTTCTCGGATATGTGCCGTTGCTTGTAAGTAAGTGCTTGGTGCTTCAAGGTGTGTAGCTGCCAAAGCACTCTCCCTTGCGAGGGCGTCTGCCGTTTCATTGCCCCTCACGCCGCAATGTGAGGGCGCCCACTGCATGAAAACGACCGCCTCAATAGCGGTGTTATCTGCGGCGCCGACTGCCTCTTCTGTTACGGGCGACCCTCCCCCGCCGCCACCTATAGCTAGGAGACTGGAGCGAGAGTCGGTTACTAGTACCACAGTAGTAGCACCAGTTTCGTGTTGGGTCATTCGGGCCCTAATGGCCTCGAACGCCCGAGTTATCCCTGTTAACTCGGCGTCCATGGAGCATGCGACGTAGCCGCATGGACCAGAGAGCCGGTTATACCACCAAGTATTTCTTTCTCTTGTTGGAGATAATAAACAAAATAAATAATTACCAATATTTAATTAACTAATTGTCTATCTTTTAAATTGATTCTTGTGTTGGCATGTAAAAGAAATAATTGTGCAAAATTTCAGCTTGATCCAAGTTTGTGTGTCGGAGAAACAACGTGTAAAAACTTTTTACCAGACAGACATAGTGAGTTGATATAAGCTTTGTAACAAGCAATAGAAAAACAATACCTTTAAAAAAAAAGGTAATCTAAAGGAAGGAACCGCTAAGTACTGCCGTTTATCTGAAAATTAAAGGGTTTATCTCCCTTTCGTCTATATAAAACAAAATTAATTAATTAGTACTAAATGAATAAATAATTGGTTATTATTTGGAATGATTCGGGTATTTTTATCGACTATGAATTTTTATGAAAAATTTCACCTTGATCCGAGAATGGGAAATGGGAGAAAAAACGTAAAAAAAAACGTAATAAGGGGACCAAATCCATGTATATATATATATATATAAATATATCGCACATCACATCACATAGGCCTCCTTCAGTCGTGAAACGATTATGGTTCACCTCGAACACTTTTTCATATTGCTGTTGAGCCCTATTTTGGAGAGACACTCCCGTCCACATATATTGCCTGTCAAGGTGGCATTCGCTTTGGTGGTAGAGGAGCTGGCCAATTACCGTGTGGCACGCTATTCTTTAAGAGTCGAGGCCCATGTTTTCTCGCTGTCTATAGCTTTCTAGGTCACCGTCTCTCTCCAACTAGTGCGGTCTAAGGCTTTGTCTTTCCAGTGGTCAGTATAAATGTTTACTGATTTTAAATCCCTTTTTATCACATCAATTTTTTATCTACATCTCTCATTAAGTAGCATTTATTCCCCATATTTTGAATCAAACAAAATAATTAATCATCAACAATTAATTATCTAATTGTGTTTTTTTAATTGACTCATGTCTTGTCACTCACCTGTCAGTTTTAATGAATATAATAGGTAAGTATTAACTTGAACCGAGAAAAACATATCCAAACTTTTTACCGGACAGACAGACAGAGTGAGTTGATATAACCTTTATAAAAATAGTGGGCTGTTCTCTTCAGTTGTTCAGCACTGCCGTACAGGGTGTTGGTTATGTTTGGCTGTAAGGGTAGAAGGGTTTGCCTAAGGGGGATTAGGAAGGGGCATTCAAAGAGGATATGGTTTATGGTTTCATAAGAGTGGACGCAGTGTCTACAAAGGGGAAGTTGTGTGAGATTTATTTTGATAAGATGGTAATTTAACGGAGGTGTATGTCCTGTTCTTAGGTGAGAGATTGCAGAATTTTCTTTGTTGGGGAGGAAGTTAATACTGTCCAGTTTGTTTGACATGATCATTTCTTTGTATACATCTCTGCCTGTTTCCTGATTCATTAGCTGAGCCACTCCTATCGTAATTAAACACCCCACCGAAAATACCGCAAAATTCATTTTTTAAGCATTCCTATTCTAATCTCAATTTAAAGCAACACTAAATAACTCGACTATTAAAAACTACAGGAAAAATGTTGTTGTTTTTTGATAAGGAAAAAAAAGAACAATATTTAAAAAAATTCTGTGCATTGAGAGGCACACCTATGTATTTTTTTTAATAAAAAAAAGAACAATATAAAAAATATTTTCTTTGCAATAAGAGGCACACCTATGTATTTTTTAAAATAAAAAAAGAACAATATAAAAAATATTTTCTTTGCAATAATAGGCACACCTATGTATTTTTTTAAATAAAAAAAGAATTATTTTAAAAATATTTTCTTTGCAATAAGAGGTACACCTATGTATGTCTTTAAAAATAAAAAAAAACAATGTAAGAATATATTCTTTGCAATAAGAGGCAAACCTTTATATGCATACATATTATTCTATTAGTAATGCACATTTGGCATTTTCATTTTATGATATTTTACATTTATCAAATAGTTTTTCTAAACGGAAAAAAAAACTCTAAAAAAACTCGCTAATCTTTGAACTAAATCACCCTTACCCTATGTTACAAGGAAATACAAAGCACACATCATCATTATTATCATCACATATAAGGGCATAGTGTTGGGCTAATCCCTCTTCAGATGACATATAATTATTTTCTTTTTTATCCGCCTAGTTTCTGATTAGAGGGTGACAAACACGACTTCGTGTGACAGTCTAAGACCATGAGACACGACTAGCTCAGCTAGATCAAGGATACAAGACCATAACAAAGCAGTCATTTTACGAAGCTAGATATTTCTTTTAAAGGTTGTTTTAACACTTTTGTATGCATCCTTCTATCTGGGTGTTGAAGACTTCAAGCAATGAACAAGAAACGTTAAAGTAAAAATTGTATAAAGAGTTTTCAAAGCTTTTCCTCTAGACTGTTAATTCTAGACTCTAGACCCATACCACAAGTGTCTTATCATTAAATCTCCTTACTTCAATTGTTGTATATTCAGAACTAGCCAGTAATTTTATAAAAACAAACAATGAACACTTAAACAGCAAGAAAAATCATTGTTATAAACGGGATACGTCTAAAATGTTATTGTACAATAAGTCAGCCTACGATTATTTCTTTCATATGTATTGTGATCTCTTCTTATGTTTTCATTTAAATGAGTGCATGTATTTAGGCCTGCAGCTTTGCTAGTTAATTATCGTTGTCTTTTGATGTGTTGTCAAATTACTGCTATATATTTTAGTGAGAATCCATTGCACTTGCAAATTATTGTTGTATAGAAAAAGAAACTTAATGAACTGCAGTGTTTGGATCCTGCAATAGATAGATGATCATAGCTGTAATAAAAAGCTGACAGCAATGGAGACTCTAATACTTTTATAGTTTATACGAGAGATGTTCATCTCGATATATAATGACAACAGTGAGAAAAGAAAGTAATAAGAAAGAGAAAGACAATGTCAATGCTCCCGGTGATGCTTTATGTGTTTTGTTATGACACTCGTAGCTCAATAAGTCAAACCACGGAACTTAACTTATCTTATATAATACAGACGTTACTCCAAAAAGAAGATGATTACGTCCTACGCGTCATGCATTTAGTCATGCATATTAACCAATGACTTAAATTCTGCCAAGTCACTGGTTTTCCTGGCTAGCTCAGGCAACCCATTCCATGCTCTAATAGCACTAGGGAAGAAGGAGTATTTGTACAAATTTGTCCTAGCATATGGGATAGGGATGACTCTTTCTGCTAATAGATCTTGTTTGGACAAAAACAAACGTGTAGTGATTGTATGACCCGAATTAAATCTATACGGATGATCACTGGCACGATTCCCATTTGTTTAATTAAGTTCCATTTGAGATTTATTCTTATTTATTTAAAAATATTTCAGATGAAGGAAAGAGTTGGAAACAAAACCAGGACGAAGGTTTTGATTATTTGTGGAAATGAAGTTAAAACAAGAAAAACATTTTAAAAATTAATGTCTTCAAAGACAATACCACCATTATACAACTTGAAATATAAGAAAGAAATTATTTAAAAAAAAAATAGTAGGCGAAGTCGGGAATCGAACTTGTACTTTGACACCGTCAGCTCGATGAACCAAAGTCTCTATCCATTAGGCCAGAGAAAAAACAATTTATATCATTTTCATTGTTTTATTATTTATTGTCACTTTCGTTATCTAGATCTAGATTTAGAATGCTGATTTAGAATCTTAATGCATTCTATATTAGATTAAGTATATTAGTATGTAAGTATGAATCTTATATAATAATAAGCATATAAAAGCAAAGCTTAGATAATCTATCAATAAACTTAAAGCAACTTTACATGTAATAGGTAATTCTGTTATCGATACACTATGTCTGGCAACGCCATTAAAAAAATTGTTCTTCTCTAAATAACTAACGAAGGTTGGATTTAAAAACAATGGAACATTTTTTACTCCACCCCATTTCCCCCCTTTCCTCCCCCGGGAAAGGATCCAGATTAAGCGAATGTATAGATCTTTATAGGCTACTACACTTTATAATATTCCAATGATAGGCCTTCAAATCTTGACTTAGAAGACAATGCGCAAAATTTGCCTGAACATTTTTTTTTTTTTAACTCTTGAATCAATAGATGCTTGCATTCGGAAATTCCCTAAAGCAATAGTCCTTTCAAAAACCCGATAGTCCTTTCAAAACCGATGTTGGATCTAGGTCTAAATCTAGTTCTTTAGCCAAATTAATTTTTTTTTTAAATTTGAAAAAAAAAATTAACGGTTAAAATTGATTTTTTCCTATGTGGCCAATGAGCTAGTGATTCTTTTCTCAGCGTTATACATCGATTGTTAAATTTCAAGGTAACTTGTTAGAGCAGTTTTAGAGATGGGCATCTAGGTTCCTCCGCCAATTCACCCTCTACCCTGTTTCCAGGTTCCATGAAATTCTGACTTGAATGGCCTACTTCAGTCGCGAAGCGACTAAGGGTCATCTCATGGAAAGGGGATGAATGCCTGGGGCTTTGGCTGTGGTCGGAACGATGTCGCCCACACATCAGTTCCCCCCTCTCCACGCAAATGATGTATCCAAAGGAACTGCAGTGCCGATACAGTTTGGGGTCAGACGCGTCGCAGGTTCTGCCAGGGTGTAGCACTGGGTGCTGCAAACTGCCTTAGGGTTACCAGCTCCTGATTTTTCCTCAGTTATTGTCAGTGGCCTAGCAAGGTACCCGTGGGCCAGGGTTCAAGAACATCTTGGTGGGCCCCCCTCAGCCAAATTTATTGTGTGACAAAAATGATTAATCTAAATGCAAAGACATTCCAATGTAAAGATCGTACCTTTTTTAAAAACAGTAGACAGTAGAGACAGTATTATAAGCGCACATTCTTAAAAGCACGGGATAAAACGATATTATTAATTAATTAGGAAGTAATATGTAAGCATGTAGTTTAAATATTGGACTATTAGTGTTAAGTCAAATTTTAATTTAGGTGATGGCCAGAGACTGTAGATGTATACGACGCAACCACTGCCTGCTACACAAGTAAATATCACACCAGTACGGCGAGAACTATAGAACGTAACCAATGCCTGCTACACAAGTAAATATCACACTAGTACTCCGGGTTCAAGAACATCTTGATGGGCTCCTCTCCAGCCAATAAGACAAATTTGCTTGTGGGCCCGAGTTTATTGAACCCCTTCGCGCCAGGATGCTACGCCACTGGGTATTGTAAAAAGGGGGCAAATATTGAAGTAAGGGGTAGGTGGAAGCAACTAGGTGAGAAATGTTGTTGTACTATTAAAGCCTATGTTGTGCCCCTTTACAAATGTCTCGGCACTGGATGAAAATCTTTGGTCTCTAAGAATTCCACCAGAAAATGACAAAGTACATAAACTAAGCATCCAAATGTGGTCGTTACTTACCTTTACTGTTATATTGTAGATAGACGGACCTTTGTCAGCATCCACTTGTCCCACAAGAGTGACGGCACCATATTTGGGGTCGATTGTGAAAATATTTTGAATACTTAATGAGCCTGAAAAGTACAACCAATGATTTTGTCAAAGTTTAACATTCGAAATGATGATCAGAAATGGATTCTAATTGATGCATTTCGCATAAAACGTAAAAATACTAGCCAATATTTAAAAACGGTATCCATTTGTAAAGTCAGCAATGGTGGAGTTTCAGACGATTGTTCAGGAATGAAAATTATTTTATCCCAGCCCAAATCCCTTGAAAAACTGCAGGGTATGGAAGCTGGCAAGGGATAGAAGCTGGCAGGGGATAGAAGCTGACAGGTGATGTAAGCTGGCAAGGGATAGAAGCTGGCAGGGGATAGAAGCTGACAGGTGATGTAAGCTAGCAGGGATAGAAGCTGGCCAGGGATAGAAGCTAAAAAGGGATGAAAGCTGGCATGGGATGGAAGCTGGCAGAGTCCCAAATCATCACAATCGTGATGACAGCTCATACCACTTGATTGTGAAACTTCTCAGACCAGAAGTAGTCTATGTGTTGTGTGGATGGTCGATATATGCGGGCTGCTTTAATTCAACGTAACAAACTATAAATCATGACATTATGTTAGAGGACATGTGTTAAAAGGGGGTAGGGGTTCGGCAAAAATAGTATGTGAGGTTTCAATGCGCAGGATGCAACAATAAACAAGGCTAGAAAAGCATCAGATAGCCTTAAAAATATTTCGATAAACAGCTGAAAAGTCAAGGAATACCCATAGTTTATATGTAAGACTACTTTCTAAGGCGTTGATGGGGGACGGGGGGATACGTGATACCGGTAATCGAATTCACGGGCAGAAAGTCTATGGTTTGGTAGGTAGTGTAATAAAGCTGGCCGCGTGCCAATGAAAGGTAACAGACAATAAAACTCAAGGTTTTAACGGGGCGTAGCGAAAAGGATGGGAGAGAAAAACGATATCGAATGGACAGTGGTCAGAAGTAAATGTGTTTGGAGGGCCGTTTCAATGAAGCGTATCATTTACCAGAATATACTGACCAAAAAAAAAGAAATAGCTGAAACAGTGAAGTGCGGGCAGTTTTATTGAAAGTGTAAAAAAAAAATAAGAAGGGGGAGGCAAAAATGTTAAAGGTTTAAAAGAATAATCAGATAGTTTAAATAAGACTATTTGTTTGGGCGGAGCGTTTTGGGTGAGGAGAGAAGTGATACTCGAATTTACTGGCCAATGTTATAAGTAGAAAAAAAAAAGAAGGGGGTTCATAGCAGATTAAAAAAAAATATAGCCTTGGATAAAATCAACGGGCGTAGCCGGTTGGTAATGCTAATATTATATAAACTACCTGATGCATTTTCATTATTAAAACAAATATATTAAGTACAGATTGAGATAGATACACAGATTTCAAATTAATTTTCAGCACTAGCTTCTAAGAATGTAATGTGAGATTGTGTTTACTGAAACTGGATCCTTTCCATCTTTCCTACTGCCTCGTAGCGCACTGGTTATAATGACATGAAGGTTATCAGATTTATTGTAAAGTTCACAGGAGACGAGGACGCACATTTTGAGTTGATGTCTTTGTTTACGATTTCTTTATAAAAATATGATATTGTCTTGTTTAATGTTATCGCGGAGAAAAATGTTGACGCCTGTTGTCAGGCTGATGCATATGTGTTGACGAGAAAAAGAAAAGGGGATGATGGGGGGGGGGGTGTTCTAAATGTTTTATTTTGTTTTGTTTTTGTTGTTTAGACAGCATAAATGAGTTGTTCTTAAGTCCTTGGGTAGCTGCCAAACTACACGCTTTGACCATAATGAAAAACAAGCAAAATATAAAATTAAAATACGTAAAAAAAAAGCTTATCTAATGGGGAAGAGCTCAACATTTACAGCCATATTTCTCAATACTGTAAGATTTATTAATTGAAACAACCACGTCTTTTCACTGAGCTCCACGCTCTCAGCAAACTTTCACAATAAACTTAAAGTCGCACCGCCAAGAGATGAACCCCACACATACAAGTAATTTGTGTAATGAAATACAAAAAAAATGCGATAAGGCGCGACAAAATCTCGTCCAATATGAAAGCTACAACCACACGTCAAAAACACGTATTTTCGCCGTAAGGTCAAAGCCGTATAGTGTTCAATGGGCTGTATTATTGTTTTTCATTTAGTAAGACGTATTTCGGTTTAGCATCCGCATAGAAAAATAACTCTTAAAGTTGTACAGATTTTTCGTTTTGATTCAACTTTTGTTTTCTTTTCTTCCCTTTCAACAAACGGTGGGTCCGTATCTCATCTTTCTGTCTGAAGAGTTCTTTTGTTCGGGTATACATATTTTTTTTTTTGACATGACTAGTTCATTTTGTTAAAGTACTGTTCATGTTTGCTCTGTCACGTGTCTTTGGTTATTTACATTTCAAACAAAGCTTGTCTTTAGGATTTCAAGAATACACAGAATACACCTGACTGTAATCTAGTTTTTCTTCTGTAGCACAAGTCTCAAATATTTGAGGGCGTTTCCTTTGTAGCCTACAATGTGAATTGAGTGTTCTCTCCATGTATTGTGATCGTTCCCTTGAACTAAGGAATTCACGGAAAGCAGGTGCAGAATATTCATTTGGCTAAAAAAAACATAAACTGGAACCTACCAAAAAAAAAAGAGTTATGAGGTGTATCGCTATTTACTAACATACTTTATAATAGTAAACATCACTAAACGTCGAGACACTTCAGGAGAGACTATTGAAAAGTAAGGTATCAGAAATACATAAACGCTAAACCATAAATTACGAATAAAGGTGTCCTCATTTATTACCTAGTAAGATACGCAAAGGGGACATAGTGGTTGAGTGGTTATAATAAGTGCTTGGCATCCGAACCTAGGGTCCTGGGTTCGAGTCTCGCTGAAGACTGGAATTTTGAATTTCGGGATTTTAAGGGCGCTGAGTCCACCCAACTCTAATGGGTACCTGACATTAGTAGGGGAAAGTAAAGGCCGTTAGTAATTATGGCACACTGATCTTTAACCGTTGGCCATAGAAACAGACGACCTTAACATCATCTGAGCCATAGATCTCAAAGTCTAAAAGTGGAACTTATCTTTTACTTACTTTAACATATATATATGTATATCCATTTTTAAACAACTGAATACTATTAATAAATTCCTTAGGATGGGACTCTGTGGCATTTTACGTCTCGAGAGACGATCTTTTCCCTTTGCAACTTCTTGTGTGACTAAAGAGGCCAATCCTTGATACACAGCTGCGATCGCAGGTTGGGCATATATAATCACCAGGCGCCGTTGCATTTTCACCCTTCTTTCTGCTTCTGTTGTGTATGACATCTGTAATCTTTGACCCTTCCTTTATGCTCTCTCTCCATGAGGATCTGTCCAGTGCCACCTCTTCCCAGTTGCCAGTGTCGATTTTGAAGAGCTTCATGTCGCGTTCGCATACATCCGTATAAAGTAAAAGTGGGCGACCAGCGGCTCTCCTGCCTTCTATTAGATCGCCATACAGGATGTCCTGTGGAAGTCGACCTTCTGGCATTCTACGAACGTGGCCAAGCCAGCCAAGGCGTCTGCTGCTGATAACAGAGCGGATGTCCTGGCACCCTGCTCTTTGTAGCACTTCCTCATTGGTTATCTAATCTTGCCACCTTATTTTAAAGATCCGCCTTAGACATCGGAGGTGGAAAACATTCAGCTTTTTTTCCTGCCATGAGTAGGTTGACCATGTTTCACTTCCGTACAGCAAGGTGCTCAACACACAGGTCCGGTAGACTAGGGCTTTAGTACTGTTAGACACACTAGGATGGGACTAAGTCATGTAAAAACTCTTACTTTCTTAGTGCCATTACAGGACGAAACGGTGACCTGCATGAGTTGAATTTAATTCAGATGAAAGAATGATAAAGTGACATATGTTTAAGTCTTTAACTTGAGTGATAAGTTCAAATATTGATACGCATAGCACGTAATTACATCTGCTTTGTAGGAACGTCTGTAATTTATAAGTTAAGTGGGGCATACATAATCACGATTGCCTCCTCTTTCAGCCTTAGTCCTTCGCTACTTGCCAAATATTGGGTTTTAACATTATATACTATAAAAGTATAATCTATATATATAATTCTCTTCATGGCTCAAGAGTTTGGACACCAAGTAATGATCACTCTTTTATTTCTGCAAGTCGACGGACTAGAGTAACCCCACGTAATTTTAGAGGCGAAAAAAAAAGAGGGTGGGGAAGGGAGAACAAGTAGTATTCACACGTCACTAAATAGCAGGGCCGGACTTAACCATTGTGGGACCTAATGCGAAAGAGATTTCGAGGGCCCAGTTTGGTTAGGGATACGGATAATAAGTGAAAATTAAGAGTTTTTATTAGAAAATTAATTCGTCTTTGCAATTTATTCATTCTTTACTACGCACAGAATTACTACATAGATCTCTATGTTTTACCTAATGTTTCAATCTATCTACGAGTATTGTTGACCTCAAGTAATTCTTCTTTAGTTTAAGGCGAGAGAAGCTTCTTTCACCAGATTCCAAAATTACGGGATAATGCCGTTTTTTGTATCGCGCGTAGGTTTGGCGTTTTCCATATTGAATGACACCCCAAAATGTCAATTTTGTCTATATAAATTTCAGGAGATTTGTATGAGTTTTCAAAAAGTTTTTATAATTTCCGGATATGACCTGGACTTTTCTTCATATTTTGCAATTTCAAGAGATTTCCAGGAGCTCCTGGTAAATCGACAAGAGGCCGCGGGAAATCTGTTATAAGTTATAAAATGGTTTAATTTAATAATTTATACACCTAGAATTAGTGCAGGTCCTATGAAAGTGCGGGGCTTAATGCGGTCTCATAGTTTTCAGTAGCCTAAGGCCGGCCCTGCAAAATAGCGGCGTATGCTACGCCGCCGGTTGACTAGTACAATATAATACTCCCCATTTTTATGGAACGCAAAACACAATGTATTAAACTGTTGTTTCATTGTCTCATGATCGATCCATGGTAGATTTTTTTTTTTAATTTATGCGTTGGGCGTAATGTAGATCTATATGTTTAACAATTTTAAAGCTACTCGGTCTTTGCACTTTACTAGTGGTGCATTGTCGAGGACCTGTCCCGAGTTACTGAGTTCATCTAACAAGGTAAAAGCATAGTGTTCGAGTCCGAAAATTCAAGAAGAGTAAAGTACTTCAAGTGGCTAAGTAGACCCAGGTGTGATCTACTTGTTTTTTTTTACATCTAACGCAGACGAAGTCGAGGTATAGACTTACCAGACGTGGCCGATATGGAATATGTGATGTCACTGCCAATTCCCTTATCGTTATCAGTGGCGTTCACTATGAACAAAGTGGTCCCCACACTGCTGTTCTCAGCCAAATAGTATGTACTATCAGCAGGGATTACAGGTTGCCAGGAAGAGAATGATGGACTGTTGTCATTTATCCCAGTCACCTAGGAAAGCAACCCACGTATTAAAAATTTCCAATCAGGAAAATATGTAACATATTGCTGTTGGTAACTGAATTACATTTTAAAAAGTTAATAAATTCCTGTATCTTCGAATTTTTAGTTCTCGTATATCAGAGATCTAGAATAGATCTATTGAATATTCCATCTACTATATCTCCAGAATAAGGATTTTTCATACAATTTAAAAAGTTAATAAATTTCTGGATCTTCGAATTTTTAGTTCTCGTATATCAGATATCTAGAATAGATCTATTGACTATTCCATCTACTATATCCCCAGCATATGGATTTTTCATACAATTTAAAAAGTTAATAAATTTCTGGATCTTCGAATTTTTAATTCTCGTGTATCAGAGATCTAGAATAGATCTATTTCATCTATCATATGGGTTGAATATAGACCTTTCACTCAACTGGAGAGTGTACTACATAATGTACAGTTTTCAATAAGTATTGTTGTTTGTCCATAGGATAGATTCATTTTAATTATTTATACAATACATTTTTAAGAACTACTGCAAAATATTGACTATTTTAATATTTAAGAAATAGCATTAATATTAAAAAACATTATAATAATATAGATTTAGATTGAAATGTTAAAAACAAGTGCAGGGGTAAAATCATTTTCAAAAATTACTATTAACGTTCCTTAGTACTATTAAATGTTATAACTGAGATTACAAACATGCCAGAACTTGTAAACATGTGCAATAGAAACAGCGCCTCTAATCTCAATGTTCTCTCAAAACTTCCATTTGTCTCTGACCACTGAGCGCATTCGTTTTTAAACGTAAGACATGTGTAATGCAGCTAGCAGTAGGCATACATTCACTAGGAAACGTGACAGAGAGAGAGAGAGAGAGAGATGGATAGAGGGAGATGGAGAGAGAGGTGCCAATTAAATATTCAGAAGTTTGGACACCTCTCGTTTGCCTAGATAAGCTCTTTCAAAAATCACAGCAGACTATGTCATATGTGTTTCGGGATGCTGTGATTGATGTGAAAGGTCCCAAATTTGAACCATACTCAACGTAATCTTCTGACAACCCTCAGGAGGTTAGGATAGGAAATTGTAATAGAAAAAAGAAGATGTCGGAAAGGTGTTCTCCTTAAATTTTGATGTAGCAGTGTAGCTGGATATATTTGACCACTTTGACAATTACCTATATATTCAGCGTCTTTGTTCAATAGCAAATAGAGACACTGTAAGATCTATTGATTACGACAATAAATAGCATCAATACAGAAACGTCAAAGATAAAACGTTTCCATTCCCTGAGCATTAATGTTGACCTCATTTGTGGCAATTTACAACAGTATAGCGATATGCTGCATTGAAACTATATGAAGAGTACATCAGAAGTAAATATTAACATTAAAAACAAACAAACTATTATGTAACTCAGAAAGTGCTTTTACTTGCTCTCTCACTTTCATAACATAACACCCCCTTCCATCTCACATCTCTTTCACATTTCTAATGCCACAGGTGAGTGTTTTTTTTTTTTGTTTCTTTTTGTTAGGCTGAATATCAACTTCATTACTTTACAACAGTCAATTTATATTTGCAGTTATCGTTAATATCAATCATAATATAGAAATAATTAATATTAAAGTAACTATGAGCAAATAATAATAATATTGTTAGGATTGAGATTCCTTGAAGGGAAACACAATTCAGTGTTGTACCCTTAAAAATCTCAACAGAGTAATTTTCAGACGATGTGATCAGTCAGCAGCAGCACCACCCTCTGACTGCTATTATTATTTTTATTATTATTAGTTAAAATCATAAGCCAATAGCCAATAGAGTTATTGTATAGCTATGACAGAATCAGGTAGTTATTTTATTGCTATTTAATACTGACCACTATTATGACTGTCGCTGTAGGTACAACGTGTGGTCCATCATCTGACACTTTGATCAACAATGTCTCTTTTTCCATTAATTCGTAATCTAAGACACCGAGCGTGTCTATTGCTCCTGAGCTGTTCACACTGGAAAGTAAATGAATGAGAACATCCAAGGCTGGTCTTTAAGTCTGACATAAGAATAATTGTATTTCTTGTAGACAAAATGAATAGAAAAGAATCAAGGGCAATTATACGTAATGTTTTAAGTCTCACTCCCCCCCCCCCCCCTCCATCCCACCTTGTACACAAAACGACCCAATCTGGACTATGTCTAGGATTGATGAAAGAAAAGAAGGTGAAAATATAAATGTTACCTAAAGAGAGTTGTGTTCCCTTGTACTAGTGTGTAAGAGAGATTGCGAAAGCTTGGGCTGTAGTCTGCATCAGTACAGTTCAGGCTGTAGACCTGAGTCAGAGCTGGTTTCAGAGTGAAACATACATTAGATTCCATGGGATTACATTGTAATGTAATAGCTTTCTTTCTGTCTCTGTCTGTCTCCCTCTATCGATGTCCCTGCGAACGCCGGTATGGACTGAATAGAGGGACTTTTAATGTTCCAACAGTTACAGTGGGAAAGGCACGTATCCCGTATGGGGGACGAACGTATGTTGAAAGGTGGTCGACGTAACAGAGGTGCCCCACGGAAACGCTTTAAATATCAGCTTAGGTGCCAATTTGCTTTAACTGACATAGATGAGAGCACCTGGTTGCAGGCGACTCCAGAACGAAATAACTGGAGGTCACTTAAAATACCATTTTAGACCAAAAGAATAATTCTTAAAAACTTATACAGAATGCTTGCAAATCAATTTGGCTCAATGACCTCAATCTAGTAAAGTCTCTTTCTTCATTTTTTTAGCGGCCCCCGTAAGGGGAAAAAGCCGCTATTAGGTTTGTGCAAAATTTCCGTCTGTCCGTCTGTCACACTCAGGTCTCGAAAACTAGAAGAGATATAGAAAATATTATTTCATCGTTAAATGCGGCTTGAAAAGTTTAGGTGCAACGGCTACTTTTGGTTTTCTAAAAGGAAACCGTTTAATTTATGAAATTAATTATGCAAGCGATTTTTTCATAAAAATACACAAATTCTAAAACAATTACGTAAATGTAAGGGAGGTAGTGTTACAATATGCTAACAAAGATAAATAAATTTTGTGTATTTTCAGTATCACTAAGTCAAATATATTTATAAAATGTACAGGAAATGTTTACAACAAATATAAATAATACTTAAAGATGTTTTTTTCTGGTCAACTAGCTGCTAAAATTAAAAGACAACATTTCTGTTTGTTTATAAAGGCTAATAATGCACTTTGTATGTAAATATCATGCACATTTTTTAAAATGGACTTTTTATGCAGCGACTTTCGTGCAGTAGCGTAACGTCGCAACATCAGTAATTATTAAACGAAGTCCTTAAACTTTTTAAAAAAATCAGATTTTATTTATTTTTTGTTAAGTGCCCCCATCCGAATAAAAGAAGCTTATTTTTGTGCGTTTAGTCTGTTGGTCGGTCTGTCCGACACGATTAGATAAACAAGTAGCACTAGAGGCTATTGTAAATCTGATTTAACCTTTAATGTTTCATTCAGAAATATTGCAATAGTTTTAAGTATCTATAATAGATTGTTCCGGATGTTTTGTGAAAAACAAATCAATGCCAGCGAATATTTGTTTGCTCTTCTAACTTATATTAGATTTTATTTCCATGCTTAAACGCTGCAAGAAACACATGATCTTTAATATATTGTTCCGGTTTTTTAATGTAAATAGCATATAAATGCTAAATAAAAATATCTATACTAATTTATATTTCATTAACTATAAAGTTGTTCCGGATATTGTTTTATAAAAAATAAATTATGTCAAATGATTGTTTGAAATCGCATAATTGACTAATATTATACTTATATTCTTTGACACTACGTCACTATAGTTTATTTATCAATATCAATTGTTCCGAATTTTTAATTTAAAAGAAATTTATGTCAAATAATTTTTTTTTCAAAAATATCGACAATAGGTTATTCAGGATTTTAAAATAAGAAAGTAATTTACTAGAAACGATTATTGAAAATCAATTTTTAGACTTATTTTACAGTTAATTTTCTTGCCGAAACATAATAAAAGTTGTTTAATCGGTAAAGAATGTTCCGGATTTTGTTTCGATAAAGAAATCGACCTACATTACCTTAATTTTCTTACAAATCGTCGCCAAAAATGATCCGAATTTTAAATAAAAAATCTAATAACGCTAATGAATATTTGAAATCCCTCTTCTAATAAATAAAACAAATAATTTTCTCATTTACGAAAATTGGTTGTTCCGGATTTTTTATGAAAAATAGTATAACTCTATGTATGTAAAATCGCAATTCTCTCTTACACTACATTTAACTTTCTATCTAAAACGTTAGAAAATCTAATTATTGTTAATATTATGCTCCGATTTTTAAGAAAAACAACTTCCTAACACCAAAGTATGGTTTGAAAAAATCTCCATAAGGCCATGGTACATCTAATTTTCATAACAGACCAACCCACAAATTTAATTAACGGCATTTGATTAATCTGGAATTCTTATTTTCTCTCACTATAAATATATAAACATCCGGAACAATCTATTATAGAAACTTAAAACTTATGCGATGTTTCGGAAGGGAAATTAAATTTTAATCAGATTTTCAATAGCTTTTAGTCTTTTTTTTTTCTCGCTATTAACATAACGGACAGACAAACTGACAGACAAAACAAACAAAAAGCGTCATTAATCCTTTTATATATATATATATATAATAAGTCTAACTAGCCCATCAAATGAAATGCTAAAAGAACAAACTCGGTGCACCAATGTCTATGAACCCTCGAGAAGCTGATCGTATAGAAGCCATTTTTTAGTCTAACTAGGACGTGTGACGTGATGGAATTTTTTCCTGTGACGTCATATGGAGTTAATTCTTTAAATGAAATGCTAAAAGATCTCTCTCGGTGCACCAATGTCTATGAACACTCGACAAGCTGCTCGTATAGATGACATTTTTTAGTCTAACTAGGCCGAGTGACGTATTGGATTTTTTTTCCTTTGACGTCATATGGAGTTATTCTTCAAATGAAATGCTAAAAGAAATCACTCGGTTCACCAATGTCTAAGAACCCTCAACAAGCTGCTCGTATAGATGATATGTTTTAGTCTAACTAGGCCGTGTGACGTAGTGGATTTTTTTCCTTTGACGTCATATGGAATAAATTCTTTAAATGCTAAAACAACTCGGTATAGTAATGTTTACTAAACCTCGTAATGTGACTCGCATTTTAAAAGGACATAATAGTTAGATCTAGATCTAATCTAGATTTTTTACACTAGATCTAGATTTTTTTTCTTACACGAGCTAGATTTTTAAAACTAGATTTAGATTTAAGTTCTAATTAAAATCATTATAGAATCTAGATCTAGAATTTCTTGGTCTAGTTTAGAATGTTTGTTGTTTTATATGTTTCGGATGTTCCTTCAGAATTGTAGTCCAAACCTCCCGTAGGACGACGGGGGATGGGAGCGGGCAGGGTTTGAACCTGGGACCATCGATGAATCCAAACGACAGTCCAGCGCGCAAACCGCACTACCAGACAACCATGATTTAGACTAAATCAAGATCTATAATTTTAATTTCTAGGCTTAAAGTGTAAATTTTTTTTCTAAAGTCTAGATTGTCAATATGTCAATATTGCAATGTTATAAAATACTAAAACTAATCTACTATTTTAATATTTCATATTGCAATTAGTCTATTAATTGATTATCTAGTGTTTTTTTAATATAAATCTTATCTAAATTACATCTACATTATCCCAAATATATATTTTAGATCTAGTAGATATAGATATTGAGAGTGCTAAATTAGTAGTTTAATCTAGGTAGATCTACATCCTCATTCTAGTTCCATTTAGGCCTAAATGAAAATGCTCAATACCAAAAGATTATCTAAAATCGCTCTTCTGACATATTGTACATATCCGGTAGTTGTCATTCCGTAATGTGTACTATTATCAATAGTAGGCTATTAGTTTGTAACCAGTTTGTCATTAGATTAAGAGCAATACCTGATCGTGCGGTTAGCGCGCAGGACTGATTATCTCTACGGTCTCGGTTTCATACCCTGCTCGATGCCATCCTCAGTCGACCAGCGAATATGCGGATCCGACAGGGATTCGTCTCCCACGGGGGCCGCCTCTCTTTGTAATCTTGTTTTTATTTTAGGGTCATCCGGTTTTGATAGGGACATTTAACATACTACGGTCTGGGCCATGATCATGTAAAGTTTTTTTAAGATTGCTCAAACGGTGTTAATTTCTATGACATACATACATACACCTTACAGTCTAGTAATTATATTTAATTGTCAATTTAACATTTCTAGTGAACGACATAATTCTCTACATTATTGTGATAATTGTCACCGGTAGCCCGTCGTTGATTTAGTTCATTTTCCATAAAAAAAATATTATTTACGATGAATCGATTAAAAAATTATTTTTTTATTGATTCGTGTATTGTCATCGACAATGAATAAGTATGCTAAGTTTCATGTTCAGAATGGAAAGTGTAGCCTACAAGATTTTGTCCAGACAGACTTGATATAAATCCGGTATAATTGCAGTCTTCTCAACGATCAAACACTGCCCACTGAATACATTGTTCTGAGGGCTCAAGATATGAGAAATCTTATTATTGGATTGAGTTTTTATATTTTGAAGCATACGGTTTGATTACAATTATCGTTGGCATATTGAAGGAGATTGTATTTAATAATACATTTTTATTGAAAGGTGTTTATTGTTTTTACCTGTGTCAACAAAGATAAACAGGAGGCTATTTCAATATATGCCAACTTTAGAGGGCTAGATCTTTTGGGACATGAGAGGGGAGGGGAATCGCTCGGCAAACACAGCTCAGCTCAAGTTGGAATTTGAACTCGAGTCCCCTTGATAGATAGCAAAACAGTTTATACCACTCAGCCACACATTCAATGTTAATACCACTCGTATTGTGCTCAAATCACTATAATAATATCTCGGTGCGAAAGTTAACTGTATTAATTACTTGTAGTGTTTTCTGCAACGCTACTGTAGTGGACCAGCTCATTACACCTGGGCGGGTTGTCATTGATGTCTTGTATTGTTAAGGTGAGGGTCACAGACGACGATCTGGCATCACTAGTATTCACTGGAATTAAAAGTAACCAAAGTCAAGGCTACAATGATAAAAGAGGGAGAGAGAGAAGAGAGGAGAAACGAAAAGCATGAACAATAGAAAGATGAGGAGAAAGAGAGAAAAAAATATAGGAAGGAGGATGAGATTGAAAGAGGGGGCGGAGTAAGAGAAACAGGAGGGAGGGAGACGAGTGAGTAAAAAAAAACGAGGGAAATGTCAACATTCAGTTCTAGTATCTTTTAAAAACTTCCGCCAATACCATCAACGTAGAATAAATTCCTATTAATAAAAGTAAAATGCAAAAAACAACAAGAAATCACCAGCCAATCAAGGATTGTTTAGCTTTTAAGTTTTGGACATTACTTCAGGAGTGAAGATTATCACGTCATTGACCATCAAGACGACAGTCCGGACCGCATCCCAAACAATGCAACCATCATTGGTCTATGAACTGAACCAAGTCTTCCAATTACATCAGCTGCGGTATGAACCTTTTTTTTAAATACACTTTTAAATGTCTAAACATTATTTTTAAAGATCAATCAAATTCTAAACAATGTAAACTTTATACGGCCAAATAATTCGAACCTGTCACTTCTGGATTGACACATCATGTTATATACAAAACCAAGATTAAATCAATTTACATTGTCATTTAAAACAAAGAAAGAGAAAAAAGAATTCACATATATACATAAGTCTAAAAGCGTACTGTTTTGTTCTTAACCCGTTTCGATTGTACATTCAGAATTGAATCCTAGCCCAGACCTTCGGCAAGACGAAATGTCAGTGGATATGGTTCAAACACGGCACCATCGAGACGACTGTCCAGAGCGCAGGCACCACAACCAAAGCAAACACAACACACATATATAGTAAAGTTTCCCTTTCAGACTTTGTGGTCTATAGGGCAGATGATGTAAAGGTCATCTGTTTCGGAGCCTACGGTTAACGAGGGTGTCATGTGGCCAGCACAACGAACAACTGCATTTACTTCTCCCCAACTAATGTCTTCACCAGGATTCGAACCCCGGTCTCCGGTTCAGAAGCCAAGCGCTTTACCAGTCAGCCACCGCGCCTCCAACACACATATATACCCACACAAAATGATCATACAGAAAATCTACAAAAAGTATGAATTCGAGTCTTGCTCATGAAAAAACAAATCAAGCATTGATGCTTTCACAAGAAGTGAGACACTAAAGAGTTCTTCATCCTATTTTTTCCTGCAAAAACAACAAAACATTTCACACTAATTCGCACACGCACATACACACATACACGCGTATAACCTGGTACCGGTAGCAGTACATTATTTAAGCTTTGAACTCATACCTTCCAGCACTGTGGTGTAAACTAGATTGGGTGATGGTAGAGAATCTGCATCAATTTTTGTGTTTAGAGTGATCACCCCAGTTTGGTGGTCTATTGTGAATATTGAGGATAGATCTAAAAGAAAAAATAGTAAAAGCAAACTAAAGTTTAAATATTTGCATTAATCATGTCTTACGACGTGGGTTAAGACATATATAGATCTATGGACAGGGCCGGTCTTAGGGCACTGCAACCTATACGGCCGCAGTGGGCCCCGCACTAACTCTAGTTGTAAATTATTGAATTAAACCATTTTAACTTATAGAAGGGTTTCAGCGCTCTCCTGATTTTCCAGAAGCTCCTGGAAATCTCAAGAAATTGCAAAGTATACGAAAAAAGTCATGAAAATCTCCTGAAATTATTAAAATATCTTGAAAATTCAAAACATGTTCTGAAAAATAGACAAAATATGGAAAACGCCAATCCTACTCGCGATTTAAAAAAAGGGCATTGTCAGCTTTCATTTAACACAAATAATAGGGCGAATTTTAACCAAAAAAGGACGTTCCAAAACAATTTACTGTAATAGTCAATGGCATTTGAATCTATCTCGATCTCTTTAAAAAAAAATCAAAAGAGATATTTTGCTTGTTGATAGCAAATTTAAAAGGCAGATCTGAATGTTTATCGGCTTTATGTTGGAAATCTACCTTGTATTGTAGATGGCTCGTAAATTTAATTTGATCGTGATTTTGCACTTAGTAAAGTACGAATAAAATACATAGACAAATTTCTTTTCTAACAAACAATCTTAATTTTCACTAAGTATCCTTATCCCTACCCAGACTAGGCCCCGCGCAATCCGTTTCGCATAGGGCCCCGCAATCTGTAGGACCGGCCCTGTCTATGGACGTACACTTTTGACCTAAATTGACGATATCTATGTATCTATCGATATATATGTATATATACGTAGTGAAGCTGAAACAATGGAAAGTTTAACCGGGGGGGGGGGTATTAAAACATGGATTTATGACTACAATGACAATAATTTTTCCCCTTATGCAATGAATTGACGAACTCGCCCCCCCCCCTTCCCAGCTTGGCAGGAAGTCGAGGGGGTGGGGGAGGTGTGGCCCACAGTTTAAGAATCGCTGGCTTATAGAGTGGTTGTTAACGAAAGTTATCAGGAGTCTATTACACACTAGAATCTAGATCCAATTAATTCAATCTAATTACAAATGAACCATTAAAACAACAACAAAAAAGAGTTTTCTATTGTTTTGAGTTTTTTGAAATTACAAAATAATAATTGACCAATTGAATAATAAGATTAAAATCGAATTCATTGAAAGTGAGAGATCAACTAACAAATAAGAATATTTTTAAAAAGTAATATTTAAATACAATTATATTTAATGTTTTTTTTTGTAGATGGGGTACTAGACATGTCATGCATATGGTGGTTACATTTATTTTTAAAAGGAAGAATTTGAACAAAAAAATTGATGCTACTGTTTTTTCTCAGTCAACAACGTTTTAAAAACTTGTTTGCGAAGTGTAAAGTTCACATAAAAGTACTTGTACATTTAGTATCATTGTACTTCCTTTATTTACGTAAGCAGATTTTTTT
Source organism: Biomphalaria pfeifferi (assembly GCA_030265305.1). Taxonomy (NCBI): domain Eukaryota; kingdom Metazoa; phylum Mollusca; class Gastropoda; family Planorbidae; genus Biomphalaria; species Biomphalaria pfeifferi. Next base: position 1,323,430 of record JASAOG010000121.1, on the reverse strand, counting down.
TTTTATAAAAAGGTACATTTATATAGAAGACTTCCTAGTAGGTTAGGCCTCAGGGCGCCGGCACTGATGTAAATAATGACATTATTAAAACTTTGTTTACTATTGACACTCTATCTCTGAGTATATGCAATGTTTACTAACCTTGTAGAGTATACACAGCAGTCCTGTTCACCAGATTTGGTACCGTGTAATTAAAAGGTACAATGGTCCCAACTGGACTCTCTTCATTCAAAGTGACTCTCCCGTTGTAGACAGTAATGTTTGGGAGATTATCTTCGTTGATAACATTGACAACGTGAACGTCAAAAGTTACAAGATCCATAATAGCACTATCTCTGTGGAAATATCAAAATAAATCATACAGAACATATTAGTCACAAAGTTGTTTGATTTACTATTTTATAAATGTATGTATATGTTACGGACAAAGCTCCAAGAGTGATCATTTCGTGAATTAGCCACTAAATGGCCGTGTCATCTGACCAATACCAGGTGAACTTGAAATTAAAAGTGTTTATTCTACTTTGGCCAGTGCTGGGGAATCCTTGGTCAATGTCCGACGTGCTAGTTTAAGACTTGCAGCATGTAGCACAGCTGTAGATTCCTGTGAAACGACGGTTGGCTTCGCTGTGACGATAATTTTTAGTTTGTCTGCTCTATGTTTTAGAGATGGTACGGCCATGGAACTGCCTCTGCCACTTCTTTTTATTATTTTGACAGAAGTTTCTTTTGTGGGTATTAATATTATTATTTTTTTTTTACTTTTGAAGAAAGACGTTTTCTCGTTAAGGTCGTTTTTGATGACATTTGAGCAATAATTTTACACACACAAAGATGTTTGTAATTTATGGTATCTCCAAGAAAAATATAGAAAAACAAATCCTCACCTATCATTGAGTTTGGAAATAGGGGAAGGGAAGCATGTCAATTTCATGTTCACATGTAGAAATCTGACCTATCACAGTATACAATATGTATTCATAAATAGTTAAAACTTGAAGGAGTAGAATGTATAATATAGTTTTAAAAAAAAGCTTATTGCAAAACTATTTGTTTTGTTTTTTAATCAGAGCTTCTAGCGCCAAAACGACTCGCACCAAAACGGCCCCAATAAAAAATGATCTGCACCAAAACATTCAGAACCATCGGTCGTGTTTGTATAGATTTCCATATGCATGTTTTCGGTTAGAAGGTAGGTCATATTACCAAAACAAAAAGTCACGTTAGAGACTGTTAAATAAAGCTGATATAAATAGGCTAAACAATGGTAAATAACAGTTCTTATACATACTTCAAACAGTCGCGTCGTCACGATCACTGACCGTTCTACTTAATTCGAGATATCCTTAAAATTCATCTCGTAGTAACTAACAATGACAGAAAATGATTGAAGCATTATGGCAGATTTTGTTAAAGTATATTATGTAAGATTTTTTTAAAAATCTGGTTATGACCATTTCTTGCCGACTTTTGCGGATTGTTCCCAGCCATTTATCGAACTTGCTGACAAAATCGTGAAACGGCCAGAAATGTTCAAACGTTGTCGATTTGGCCGATTTCGAGCTTTGGCCGTAACACACACACACAACAAAATATATATATAATGATAAGTTAGATATATAAAATCATATATTTTCATTGTCATATAACAACAAAAAATTTACAATTCGAACTTACTTTAGGGAGATTGATAACTTATAGGTTTTTGAAGTCTCATAATCCAACAATCCCGACAATTGTAAATTGTTACTTGATAATGCAAATGGCCCACCACCGTTGTTTACTAGTTTCAGAGTTAAAGACTTATTGTCTGGATTGGTGTACTCCAATTGTACAATCACGAATCCTACGGGCTCATCTTCTTTCACATAGAACACAGAGCTATCATTTACGTTGGAGAATTTAGCTGAGGAAAATAGGGAAATGTGTGTAGTTCAGGCTAGATCTATCTATCTATCTATCTATCTATCTATCTATCTATCTATCTATCTATCTATCTATCTATCTATCTATCTATCTATCTATCTATCTATCTATCTATCTATCTATCTATCTATCTATCTATCTATCTGTCTGTCTGTTTGTCTGTCTGTATGTCTGTCTGTCTCTCTCTCTCTCTATCTATCTATCTATCTATCTATCTATCTATCTATCTAACTATCTATCTATCTATCTAACTAACTATCTATCTATCTATGTCTTTTTCGTTTGAATGTATGTATGTAGGTTTATTTATTTCTGTCTTACCGCCGCCTGTTTATTTTTTTTATTATTATTTTAATTATATCACAAATACAACAAAGTATAACTAGAAGTGTAAACCTCGGTGTTTGTTTTGCACTGTAGCTAGACTAGTAATTTTCATTCGTGTATATTTTATCTTCCAAAAATATTTCTCAGAGGAAGTGACTATTATAGAATTAAGAATAGCTAGCTTTTTGGTGTATCCAGTGCACAGAATAAAGGAAGTGTCTAACTCTACCTTTGTTTGGCGAAGGGCCCTACTCTTAACGGCTAGTTTTAAAAAATTCCAATCTTAGAGTATCGTAATTTAAGTAAAAGAAGGGATGAAACAGAATGTGAGGTTTGAGTTTCTTTTAAAAGTGAACTCGTTTGATCAACTACAACTAGTAAAAAAAAAAGTACCCCTTTCAGACATTGCGATCTATAGGGCAGATGATGTAAAGGTCATATGTTTCTGTGGCCTTCGTTAACGAGCTTGTCATGTGGCCAGCACAACGACCAACCGCCTTTACTTTTACCTAACTAATGTCAGGTACCCATTAGAGCTGGGTGGACTCAGAGGTGCCCTAAAATCCCAAAATTTATAATCGTAGTCATCGCCGGGATTTGAAACCGGAACCCTCGGTTCGGAAGCCAAGCGATTTAATAATCAGTACCGCGCCTAAAAGTAAAGTTCCCCTTTCAGACCTTGAGATCTATAGGGCAGATAATGTAAATGTTATCTAATAAGCAAATAATTGTAACACGATCCCTAGAAGGCCTTAAAGGACAAGTGATGATCTGAAATCTACATTACATGAGTGTTAAAGAGTTTTAAAAAAAAGAAGTTTATTAAGAACTTGTATAGATGATAACTTGGATTTACTTCGCAGACATTAATGTGGAAAGACTAGTTTTTAAACTAAAGAAGAAATAAAAAAAATTGAAGGACATGTTGCTTAGTTTCTGCTGATATACTGCAGACATCAGACAACCTGACAATATTTGGCGAAAGTTAAGGCAGTTAGACGTTGTGTTGGCCACGTGACACCCTCGTTAACCGTCGGGCATAGAAACAAATTACCTTGACATCATCTGCCCTATAGAGCACAAGGTAATTTTTTTTCCTACTACAGACAACTAGGCTTACATGAACATAACATTCATTGTGTGCATTATATATAATTCTTCTCTTATCTTTAATTCTCTTGATAATTATTTTTATATTTTCCCCAGATGAAATATAGTAGCTTTGTAAACAGCAAGTCGTTCGTGACTTCAAAAAAAAAAAATGTATAGAGCTTTAGAACTATATGTATGTGGTTATATAGGTACGTGGATATGGGACTGTTGAATTTTTGTAGCTGTAACATCACACTGACACACGTACACACTCTAACACGCTCTGGGGATTCCATAGAAATTCTTAGACGCTGTGAAATACCGTTTCTCTCCCATTTTTCACATACCACCGTCGGATAGAAAGCATCCAGCAGTTTAAAATAAATATACCTTTTCTTTTTATCCTAAAATCGGTCCAACTAGAACAGAATAGTCACAGCTTTATTCAGTACAATTCAAGTTCTCATAGAGAACTGCTTAGCAGTCACAGAAAAAAAATTAACTGGCATAGTTTAAAATCTTAAGATTTGTTTTGTTGAAACCTATTCTGAGAGTGCCCATTTTTAATCGCATTTCCTCAAATTACATTAAATGCTAATAGATAAACCTTATGAAATTAAAACTTGGCAAATTGTTAGATCTTTGAAGTCTGAAAGTAAAAATTATTTAACAAAAATATGGTGCATTTTATTTTAAGACTAGGCCATGTATTCTATGGACTATCAATATCTCAAAATATGTTCTAATATTTATAGTCATCAGTGAGAAGGTTAACATAGTCAATTTAAAAGAATAAATAGCACTTTACAAACAATTAGATACAGAAGCTACTACAAGCAATACATGTTAGTGTCTAGGGTTAAAGCACTATGATTAAAACGTCATGAAATAAAAATATCAAATTTAAAAAAATAAAAAATATTAAAACGCATGCGCAATTCACTTAGATAAACTTTAAAAAAAAATACGTTTATCTTTTCAGGAGATGAAACGTTACGACGATGTTCGATAAATGGTCGATATAAATTGGCTCAGCTAAATCTCGTCACACTTTACAAACAAAATATGCCTTTTACAAAAAAGCAAACAAAATCATCACTTCAATAAAAAGGCGGCCAGCAAAAAAAGAAACTGCACGAGGGATCCTTCAGCTAAACTGGTCTGGATCAATAAGGGGATAGAGACCTAATGGTCAGTAAAAACGACTATCATTGCAATAACATATATAACAATATATATTCAACAACACTATCATCAAAACTGAAGATATACCAGCATTGTTTCGGTAATTAAAATGATCGCATGTCTCCATTCATTTTATTATACGATTATCTTTACTACAACGCATGGGTGTGCGCGCACACTCACACTCACAACCTGCTTCTTTGTCCTATTATTTTTTAAGACAGAAAACCAATGGTCTAGAAAGTACCCCTGCACCGTTACCCCAATTACTTGACGTTATATCTCAAGGTTTAAATGCATTTACCTCTCTCTCTCTCCCTCTCTCTCACACACTTTTTAACGCTGTTAAACTAGGCTTATATGATAACTCTCTAAGACTGAAGTTCAGTATTAGCTGTAAACGTACTTCTATATAGGCTTGTATGCTTAACTAATACTATTCGACACAATAAGATTGAAACGTAGAGATTGAATTAATACTTAGCTTGAGGATTCCATGAAAAGAATTTACTACACATTCTGAAATTGCAGACTCCACTCTGTCATTTCAAACTTTCAACGTAAGAAACAGGAAATGCATATTTGTATCAAGCGACACCGCCATACAAATGTACTTTACATTTTTTATTTCTTGTTTATATGTTACCATCTACCTATTAAATGCGTATTCACCAGGAGTATCTTAACTCTTTTATCCATAACCAAGGACCATGTCGAGTATGATAATGTAGTGGTGGTAAGGAGGGGGAATGCATTGGTTGATAAATTTTGTTTACATTACACAATAATTTCAGCAACAGTTTCAGGTGTAAAAAAATGACGATACATAGGATATAAGTCACTAAATAAATAAACCTCCACAGAATAGTACACTATTTTAAAGTCTTTACTTATGAGTGGAATGCGTTTTATTGGATTTCATTGTACTCTAGACTTTCCTGTCTTGCGAGTTTCTCGAGAATAAAACAAACAATTGGAAAGATTCTGGGCTGGATTTTATGGTGGAGAAAAGAAAAAAGAAGGCGAAGAATTTTTTATTGATACTATGAAGTCCTAAATCAATTTGTTTTATTGACACTATGAAGTCCTAAATCAATTTGTTTTATTGACACTATGAAGTCCTAAATCAATTTGTTTTATTGACACTATGAAGTCCTAAATCAATTTGTTTTATTGACACTATGAAGTCCTAAATCAATTTGTTTTATTGACACTATGAAGTCCTAAATCAATTTGTTTTATTGACACTATGAAGTCCTAAATCAATTTGTTTTATTGACACTATGAAGTCCTAAATCAATTTGTTTTATTGACACTATGAAGTCCTAAATCAATTTGTTTTATTGACACTATGAAGTCCTAAATCAATTTGTTTTATTGACACTATGAAGTCCTAAATCAATTTGTTTTATTGACACTATGAAGTCCTAAATCAATTTGTTTTATTGACACTATGAAGTCCTAAATCAATTTGTTTTATTGACACTATGAAGTCCTAAATCAATTTGTTTTATTGACACTATGAAGTCCTAAATCAATTTGTTTTATTGACACTATGAAGTCCTAAATCAATTTGTTTTATTGACACTATGAAGTCCTAAATCAATTTGTTTTATTGACACTATGAAGTCCTAAATCAATTTGTTTTATTGACACTATGAAGTCCTAAATCAATTTTTTTATGTGTGGGGTTAGAACGGAAAAGAGAGAAGATTTAAAAAAAAAATGTTTTATTCAACAAAGAAAGCAGACGGCGAAAGTGTATATAATACAGTAGCTCTGGATTGAATTTCTTCTGCTTCTTCGTTCTCATTTCTCATGTTGGAGGGTTCAGATCAGTAATCCTGAGATGAACCGCTCTGTGGTTTCTAGATCAGGCAGTTGACCCTATAGTTTCTCTTCTATAGGAGGGTTTCGGGGTGAGAGTCCTGTTCGGTCCTCTTGACAAAGTATGCAGTTTTGAAGGACATGGTCAGCATTCTCTGGTGATGTTCCACAGGGGCAAGTTTTGATACTTTTAGCTTCAGGAACATATGTTGTGTCCGGATTTTAGGCGAAAAATTATAGGTTTGTCATGTCGGAAAAGCTTATTATAGGCGTCCTTTTTCTTGTAATTGGGATTTGAGCTGGTCCAATTCTCATTTATTATACTCTTTATCATTCTCTTTATTTCTTTTGGGTAAACTCTCTTTTGAGAGGAATTTTCATTAGTCTGTTCATTCTTCCATCCTTGGCCAGTATGTCTACTTTTTCATTGCCTTCTAATTCAATGTGTGCTGGAATTCATTGAAGAGCAGATTGTTTGCTGTTGATGTTACGGTTTACAAGAGTCATACTAAGTTGTTTTATACAGGAAGTATCCGAGTTTTCTGGCTTTGAAAGACTTTTGGTATCGGCGAGTAAGACAATCTGGCTGTTAGGTAGCTTACTAGTGTGGTAGCTGATAGTTCAAGTGCTCGCCTTTCAGCTCTGTGGCTGAGAGACTGCCGGTGGCAATAGGTGTTTTAGTCTTTCTCCATTGGGCCATTCGATTAGTATGCCAGCTCCTCAGTTTGTATTGAATATTTTAGATGATTCGTTCGTGTAAACTCTAAACCATTGGTTGTTAGGGTAATGGTTTTTTTTTTCGAAAAATGTTCACTAATCCTTGAGTTTTGTTTGGGTGTGGTCGGATTTTTTGTTATGTTTTTGATGCTGTCTCTTATAGAAAGAAGGAGAAGCTTTAGTCCTACTACGGAAGCATTATGCTGCTTTGTTGACTCAATAGTGATATTTTCTAATTTGGTATTTCTTTTTAAGGTTCAGTGATTCCTGAACGAAATGAGTTCTTTTTAGCCGGTTTTGGGTGCTAGTCGTGTGGATTTTGGATTTGAGTGGGCGCCTCTCTGAGGTTTTCATTTTGTTGAATTGGGGCATTTCTTTTTCTTTTCTTTCATCTAAAGAAATAATGGCAGCGCTATCCTTAATAGCTCTAATGGGTGTTGTTTTTATATCTCCTGTCATTATCTTTAGTCCTATATCTTGTATCTTATCTATTTTATGTAAGTTGGTTTTGGCTGCTGAGCCCCAAGCTGTGGCACCGTATTCTAGAATGGGTGTATGTCTTTGTTTGAATGTTGTGATTTAGGGGAGCTATCATCTTCTATCAAGCGCGTCCCCATTTGGCGGATAAGGGAAAAAAAATTAGATATAAGGGTTAGTTGAGAATATCAAATAAACAGCCGCGACCAACTGGTTTACAGTCAAGGAAGGTTGAGATGGGGTATTCCTGTGGTTAGGATATTCAATTAAACCATCTAAAAAATCCAGGGAAATTATTGCAAAAAGCGAGTATTGTACGTTTAAACTCTAAACCCGGGTTGATGAAGCTCGTTAGCTAGGGAGAGATCCATCTAGGAGTGACAACTCCGAAATTAAACAACTGTTGCTTTGCAGATGATCTTTACTGATCGACCCTTTATAACACACTTTTCAGCTTTTGAATTCTAGATATAGCAACATTAATTATTTTCTCCTTTTTTTTCATCTTTTAATCATAAGGCAAGCAATTGACGATATTACTTACTTAGACTTAGGTCCTCCCGCGCCGTTCGGCGTATTGGGCGGCAAGCTGTCTCCATAAAGATCTGTCACTGGCAATGTCAGAAGCCTCCTCCCACCTGGTGTCCACTGTTCTGAGGTCCTCCATGAAGGTGTGTCCCCAAGTAATACGAGGACGTCCCTGTTTGCGCTTTCCTCGTTTTGGCTTCCATGTTATCGCAACTCTTGGTGTGCGTAATTCATTTTGACATAGAACATGTCCCGCAAACCTCATGCGACGCTCAGTCACAACCTCACCAAGTGTTCGATTCCCAGTTCGGCATAGGATTTCCCTGTTTGAGACCCGATCTGTGTAACTGACTCCCAAAATCCGTCTCAGCCATCTCTGTTGAGCCACATTTAGTCTTTTCTCAATTTTGACAGATGACTTCCACGTCTCACATGCATATGTAGCAGTTGGAATGACGATTGTGTTGAGAAGGTGTATTTTTGTCTCGAGTCCAATGGCTTGTCTAATCCAAATAGGCTGCAGCCTTTGGAAAATGCTCCTTGCCTTTCCTATTCGGCACGCTACATCATGGTAAGCATCTCCATCATTTGTTATGATGCTGCCAAGGTACGTGAACTTGTCCAGATCTTCAAGCTTTGACTCACCAAGTCTGACGGGGACACACTTTGCCTTATATCCCACTCGCATAATTTTAGTCTTATCCAAATTTATGCGGAGGTCAGTTTTGGGTGCCTCTCTGTCTAGGCTCTCCGTCATTTCTTGAATGCATTTATTTGTAGCCCCAAGTAGTGCAACATCATCAGCAAAGTCCAAGTCCGTCAATCGGAGTTGTTCATGCCATGGAATACCAAAGGCAGTCTGGTTCATTGCTCTCCTCATTATGTAGTCGATGGCTAGGAGGAAAAGGAAGGGAGATAAGATGCACCCCTGTCTCACACCTGTCTCGATTGTAAAAAACTCTGTTGTTCCCTCTTCTGTTTTAATGTGGCAACTAGACTGACTGTGAAGGTGTCGTAGGATCTGGACGAATTTTTCTGGGATACCGTATTCTCTAACTATTTTCCATAGTGATTATCGGTGGACACTATCAAACGCTTTTTTGAAGTCCACGAAACTGATCGTTAGCCGTTGTTGGTACTCAAGGCTTTGTTCTATGATATTTCGTAGAACGAAAATCTGCTCTGTACATGATCTGCCTCTTCGGAAACCTGCTTGTTCTTCTCTGAGCCTTTCATCTACAGACTGTTGAAGCCGTCTCAACAAAACAGTGCTGAAAACTTTGCCCGGGACAGAGAGGAGAGTAATGCCCCTCCAGTTGTTGCAGTCTGCCAAGTTGCCCTTTTTTGGAAGCTTTACAATCACTCCCTTTTGCCAGTCCTCTGGGACTTTTGAAGTTCGCCAACAGAGATTTAAGAGATCAGTCATTCTGTTAACAATGCACTGTCCCCCATATTTTAGCATTTCTGCTGATATCATGTCTAGCCCTGGTGCTTTGTTATTGTTTCGCACTGCAATGGCCATGGTAACCTCCTCAGCAGTTATTGGGTCTGTCTTGACCTTGAGATCATTGTCTGGGGAGGGGTCCTTGAATTGGTAAGTTAGGTCTGGCGACAGTTGGTTAAGGGTCTCTTTAAAGTGCTCTACCCATCTTGCATCCTGTTCTTCTTTCATTAACAAAGTTTTGCCTTGCTTGTCTTTTATCGGTGCCCCATGTCCACTCTTTGCTCCAGTGAGATCTCGTACAATACGATGGAGGGTTTTTGTGTCATTTCTGCTTGCAGCTGCTTGTGCCTCTTGTTCCTTCTGCTCAATCCAGTCCCGTTTATCTCGCCGACAGCTTCTCTTTACTTTCAGATCTGCTTCCCTATAGGCTTCTTCCGCTAGGCTGCGATCCTGTGTTTCATTTTTCTGATCTCGTCTACATTTGGCCTCTTTCCTCTCATTGATCAGTTTCCATGTTCTGTCTTGTATCCACCGTTCCTTGTATGAACCTCGCCTTCTTCCGATAACTTCTTCCGCGCACCCAATAGTGGTATCTTTGAAGTTGGCCCACTCTTCTTCAAGGGTCAATATATCTGCAGGATCCTCAAAGCGGTTCGTTAGTTTCAATTGGAACACTGCTGCAGTATTGCCGTCTTTAAGCTTCTCTACATTAAATGGGCGGGGTTGTGTGGCTCGTTTTGGTTGGCGTTTCAATCGGAGCTTTCATTGGCCACTGACAAGGTAGTGGTCTGAGCCGATATCCGCTCCTCTGCGGGACCGCACGTCTAACAGAGATGACCTCCATCGTTTGGAGATGCAAATGTAATCTATCTCGTTGAAGGTTTCTCCATTTGGTGATCGCCATGTTATTTTGTGTATTTGTTTGTTCTTAAAATATGTGTTTCCAATTGAAAGGCTGTTGGATGCGCAGAGAGAAATCAAGCGCTCGCCATTATCACTGATGTTTTTTTTCAGAGCCATATGGTCCCATTACATATTCAAAGCCAGTTCGGTTGGAATTGATTTTGGCGTTAAAGTCTCCCATCATTAGATTTAGGTCGTGAGTAGGTGTTTCATCAAGAGTGGTTTGTAGTTGATTATAGAAACTATCTTTGATGGTATCTTCTGCATCCTCTCCGCCATCTGCCGGTCCCAAGCCCGGGTGAGAAAGGAGGAGGGTTTGGCGTGGGGCTAGCGACACCACCCTGTAAAACCACTATTGCTACAGAAACGGCAAACTTGACACATAATGAAAACTATACATGCGGCGAGGGCGGCCAAACCCTGATGACGGTGTTGGATCAAAGCCAACTGGAAGTCCAATACCCGATACATGGCAAGCCTTTCAACGCAAGGAAACCGACTCTTACAGGCATGTGGAATGTAAGAACCCTGAATCAATGCGGTAAACTGGCCCAACTTTTAAGAGAGTTTGACTCTTACCGGCTGGACATCCTTGGGATCTGCGAGATGCGCTGGACATCAAGTGGACAAATAATCAATGATGGCAAAACAATAATATATTCAGGACATGATAAGGAGCACATTGGTGGTGTAGGAATCATCATTTCTAAAATAGCAGCTTCAGCGCTAATTGCTTGGAAGCCGGTCAGTGACCGCATCATTACAGCTCGACTCCAAACAAAGCAAATCAAAGTCACTACCATCCAAGCATATGCCCCTACAGAGGATGCAGAAGATACCATCAAAGATAATTTCTATAATAAACTACATTGACGATATTAGATAATACGAACCATCAGTTTCAGGCCTAGATGGAAAAAAATTGAATTCCTTTCTCAGTACTAGATTTGTTTAAATAAATAATAATAATTAAACCATTGTCCTAATTGTAGCATTAATATTTATATTGAAGTGTAAACTATAATAAAATACAGTCATAAGTATATAAAGGAAAAAAATCTTAAAAAACAAACAAACAAATAAAGCTTATATAGGGGAAAAAGATGCACGTTTACAGCCATATCTCTCAATACTGTAAGATTTGTTTTTCTTTTTTCTATATGACATAAAATTATTAATTACCAATTACCACTAATTAGTTAATTAAATTGTTAATTTTTTTGACTGATTGATATTTTGCCACGGACGACTAGAAACAGCACAAAGTTTCACTTGACCTAAGAATGATAAGTGAGAGAAATAACGTACTAATGTGTACGTCAGACTAACGGAGTGAGTTGATATATAAGCTTTGTTAATTAAAAATTAATTACCGGTTTAATGACTTTGATGATATAGATTTATTGAAGAGCATAAATTATTGCTATCAGGATCACTATTAGTAAGCTAAATTCAAATATCTGGTATGGCGTCCAGCCTGTTCTATACTTTGTAACATAATAAGAAAATATTTCATCGCACAGTTAGGTCTTAGGAAACTGTAGTAAAATAACGGGCGGCTTGTTTTGAAATCTTGCGGTAGGCTACTCTTAAAAAAAGTACTGAACCAGAGATCTTTTAATGGTTGTTTTTTTTTGTGTCTCTGTTTCAAATTAGAGTCAGAAGTTTGAGCGTTTTAAAATACACAGTGATGTCGTGATACCCATAGAATACATTGTGATGTCGTTATACCTATAGAATACACTGTGATGTCGTGATACCCATAGAATACATAGTGATGTCGTTAAACCTATAGAATACACAGTGATGTCATTATACCTATAGAATATATAGTGATGTCATTATACCTATAGAATACATAGTGATGTCGTTATACCTATAGAATACATAATGATGTCATTATGGAGTTTTTACCGTGAACGAGAAGAACTAATAAAATCAATTTTTCATTTCTGCATTTACTTAGGAGTTAATTCCCCTGAAATCTTGGTATTTGCGGAACAAAGTTTGTGAAACAAACATGTATTTTATTGCTTTAAGAATGAACATTTGATCATAAAAAATGAAGATGTCAATAAAGATCAGACTAGGATTTACTGCGAAAATCCCCAATCTTATCCTTTCTTATAAATTTAAGATGTTACTTCAAAATAGATGATGATTACGTCCTACACGTATCCATATATCTAACAGGATGGCTGCCTGGTCGTGCGGTTTGCGCTCTGAACTGTCGTTCAGGTTTATCGATGGTCCCGGGTTCAAACCCTGCCCGTTCCCTGCCCCGTCGTCCTGCGGGAGGTTTGGACTAGGAATAATTATCTTCAACTCTGAAGGAACATCCGAAACATGTAAAACATTTTACAAATATTTTTACAAACACAGAAAATATTATTTTAAACAATTGCAACTGATAAAAATAATCAAATTTGACATTTAGTCAACACTTAATAGATTAGAAAATGTGAGAAAAAAAATATTTTTGTTATATAGCGACTAGAATCAATGTTGCGGTATACCTCCTTTCAATTTATTTGAATTAAGCAAGCGAATAATACTTCATATTGCACGGACAATTTTGATGCATTTGAGTTTTAAAATGAAACAACTTTCAATTTTCCTTAACGAGTGACAGTAGTAAGATTTCCAAATAACGAGAACCACTGATTAGTGTTGGCCTATCTTTCTTCTTCCTTTTTTGCTGAATGTGTTTGATACGTTTGAATAATGTTTGTTCCTTGTTTCTTGATTTTTATTTTTGTTTACCCGTCCTTATCACTCCTTGACTTCGCCATTGATACGGTCTTCAAAAGCTTATATTGTCATTTTAAAACGCGTTAGAGGCGAAAACAACGTGCAGAGCTGGAAAACGAAATTGAAATAAAACTTCTGGCGTAGCGGGAAGCCTGGAAGGCTAAATATAGGCCTACTAGGAAATACAAAAAAAAAAAAAATACAGAACAGCAAAAAGTATAACATAGTGATTACGTCACCACTGTGACTTCTATAAAATGTAAAAGACAATAAATCCTATGGGTCGAGTAAATAAGCCTATTCAATATTAGATAACCCATTAAGTGAAGCACTTTTAGAATTTAACTCTTAGGTAAACAGCTCGAGAGTCTCAAACATACCCTTAGTTCTGTTTATGTGTTCTGCCAAACTATTTTGAATACTTTATCAGATTCATCAGAGTAAACATTTTCTTTAATGTTTCGAAAAAGTTGTAATAATGTAACCTAGGTTATTATTCACAGTAAAAATTTGTTGAAGATATATCTCTATCTATAGACTGGGATTTCTCCTGGAGGTGGGGTGTACTAAATAAAATTTGATTTGTGATAGGGCAAAGAAATTGTGAATATATAATATTTTCAACAGATTTTATTAAATTAATAAAATATTACTATTTCTACCATCTTAACTGTGAATGGACCTTGTTTTTAAATGACTTAACTATATAAAATTTAGCTCGAGATGCGAAGGGGGAATAACCCTTGAGGGATTATGGGCACGACATGGCCTAAATTGTGCCGGTGTGCCGAAAACCCAAAATATCAAAATATATAGGCCTATCATTATTCACAGTTTTAAGTTATAAGTTTTTGAAAGATAGGTCATTATTTACAGTTGTCATACAATCAAAAATGACCTATTTTCCTGCGTGATGATTGGCTCGTATAACGGAAATCAGAAAGCACTAGGTACAAACTTATTAAGATATTTTTGTAATGCAACATGGAACAGTTTAACCTATCGCTTTTTGAAAGGACACTGATGGTCTTCAGGAAGGGCTGGCTGTCCGGTTGGCTTAGTAGCTTATAGGTTTCAGAATGTCGTTCCAATATCAAAACAATATTAAGAAAAGCTAATTCTACTTATTTAGATCTAGACACCTAAAGCTAACAAGACCTTTTTTTTCTATGAAACATTCTGATACTAGTAACTTCGCAAACATCAAGGTTAGTCATAGAGTTAAGGTTAGAAGTCATAAAGTATCATTTTAGATTTAGATTAGTAGTAGGCCTATTGACTTGAGATAAATATGTCACCATTGTATGTATACACCTTCATTTTATTTCAAAATTCCACGAATTCTAAGCAAGAAATAACGAGGGATAGGTGCGTACGTGCGTGTGTGTGATAGAGGGGGAGAACCAGGAGAGTCCAAATGCAGGCTAAACTATTGAATTGAACCTTAGCCTTTTGTATGTTTCATTCGCTAGATAGACGATAAGCTGAAAACACATAAACACACAAACACATAAACACACAACTTAAAGTTCGATGGAAACTGTTGATAGCTGGCGTTTAATGTATCACAATTTAATCTTATAGTCCCACTACAAGTTCAAAGTATTTAAGTTCTACTAGCAATGCTAATTATTTGACTATAAACTCAAGTAACCTACATTTTAGGCCTGTTACTCCCACTGAACGGAATAATGTAGCGTGATAGTCAGAAATCATAATCGGTCGGATTATTGATTTATCGATTTGCAAATTAATTGAAACTGTATAGCATCACATATCGATCAGAGCTGTACATATAACGAAAGGCTTACCGAAAAATTTCCCAGCTTCCCCCGTCCCAGCTCATGCGTCACCACTTAAAAGTCAGCGCTCTGCGTTGTAATTTGAGCTCCAGCGATGGTATAAAAATATATTGATCTTAAAGATCTATGGCTTTTTTTTAACTATTGTTGTCAAAAATCCTTTTTTAATACAGAGCTTATTTTAACTCATTCTATCTGTCTGTTTGTCTGTCAGTCTGGTAAACATTGTTTACACCTTTTCTCTTCTATTTCCCATTCTCGGATCAAGGTGACATTTCGCACAATTATTCATAGTCGATGACAATACATGAATCAATTAAAAAAACAAACCCAAAAAACTAACCAAATTAATTAATAAATTAGTGGTAGTTAATTAATTTATTTTATATAGAAAACGGGAAGTATTGAAAGACATGGCAGTAATTTTGTAGTTCTTCCCCTTATATACCTTTTCTTCAGAAGTATTTCTAAATTTATTTCCTTACCTTTGTATTTTTCATTTGACAATTTAATAGACCACCGTTTCATTTTTTTTTATTTACCATTCTATCTACAAATATATTAACGTATCCTTTCAGTTAGAGTAAATTTCCTGCTTAATTCATTTTTCTATAATATTTAAGTCTGTGTTGAGTTCAGCTGGAGACAACGGGACAATTTGATTGAGACGTGAGGTCTTCTGTATGCACACAGCCTTAAAAGAACAATGCGTGAGCCGTAGATAGCTTATTTAGTTATTGAACTTCAGTTGACTACACAAGAATGCCATCAAATGATCACAGCCGATTCAATCGACCATGCGGTTTCTATAACCATTTGTTCTAGCTTCCACACACACTAGCATTCACCCAGCGTATTTTCAACTGTTGACATTACAGCTGTTGCAAATAACTTGATACTTGAATTCCGTAATGCAGTCAAAACTCAACATATTTACTACAAAATACATCCCTTGAACCCAGGAGGAATTCTTGTTGCTTTAGCTTAAAGTTTGTTCTGATACGCTGAGCCTTTCACGTGCTTTTATTTTCCAACATGAACTTGTTTGTGAAGCTATTGGGACGCGTTCATAATGTTCGATTGAGCGGCTAAGAAGTGCGGAGCCGCGAAAACTGAACAAAATAATTGACAAAAATTTTAAACTTTGGCTATTAAATGAGTGAGTGTATCCGAGGAATATATATATATATATATATATAGAGAGAGAGAGAGAGAGAGAGAGAAAGAGAGAGAGAGAGAGAGAGGGAGGGAGAGAGAGAGAAGATGGGTACTTGATCTCCATCTGCCTCAACTAGATTGCTTTAAGCAAAACAGTTCACTAATTTGACCCGTAATGCGTTTTGATTTCCATTTAAATCAAAATTAATAATCTACCTAGTTACTTACAAAAAAAATAATTAAATGAAATCCATTTATACATTCACATTTCTCATTAAGTAGCATTTATTCCCCTTATTTCGATATCAAACAAAATAATTAATCACCAATAATCAGTAATTAACTAATTGGTTAATTTTTTTTTTTACTGATTCATGTCTTGTCAGGTACAATTTGTGTACAATAAATAATTGTGCAAAGTTTCAACTTGATCCGAGAATTTGAAATGGGAGAGAAAACAAGTTCAAACCTTTTACCAGACAGACAGAGAAACAGACAGAGTTGATATAAGCTTTGTAAAACAAAATGTAGTACATCAGTCAACTTTTCGTCATTCAACACTGACTACCCGTCACGCTCTACTATTTTTTTTTTTTCACATACAAAGCATCCAAAAACCTTTGTATTCTATTCTAAGTAAACAACAAAAAAAAATCTCTCGTGTAACTGACGCCCTTAACCCTCAGTGATATCTCGCCCTACAAAAAAAAAGTTTGTCTTTCATTATATTAACAAAATGATATATCCCGTGGAGACTGATGTTGTAAGGTATTGCTTTTAGAAATGTAAACACCCAGTTGATGGAGAAGTAATTCGTTTTGCTTTATTTTCGTCCCACACAAAGCCGATCTCTGCGTGTGTAGTGCAGTATGTCACTGTGGTGTTACTATTGGCCTGCTGTAAAATTGTTACTTGTTCAACGATTTAGCTGAGGATGCCCGGGCATAACGGCGGGTGTAAACATAACAAGCAATAGAGAATAGAATACTTTAAAAAAGCAAAGTTTATATAAGAGATAGGATAGTTAATTACTGCCATTTGCAGTTTGATCATTGTAGATGGAAGTGAGTCTGTGCCATTGTTTAGATTTACCATATTTGCATTGACGCATTATTTAAAACAAGCCGACCCGAGGCGTAGCATACCCCGCTATTTAGTGACGGGTGAACACTTCCTGAAAGACACAGTTGTCCAAATGGGGCGGCTTTGGGCAAACGACTGTGTGCATATGCCTGGAAAGCAATGAAGGCGCGTGTGCGGATGGGAGGGGCGGGGGGGAGGGTTAGAGAGTCGGCATGCGTGCGTGGTGTCCCGCATGGTTGGGCGACGTAGAGATTATATATACAGAAAAATATTACTTGTTCTCTCCCACCCCCTTTTTTCAGAGCCGCGTTCTCTGTCGCCGCGAAAGTTACGTGGGGTAGCTCTAGTCCGACTTGCAGAAATAAAAGAGTTATTTTTCTATGACTTTTTCATCGAGGGTTAAAAAGTCGGGTTGAGTGTGTGTCCCGCATGGTTGGGCGACGTAGAGAATTATATATACAGATTTTAGGTTCTGATCTACACTAATGTTTACTTCGAGGTTACTGCACACTTCCTCCCTTTGTTTTAATAGTTCTGTAACAGAGGTGCCCCCCCCCCCCCTCGTAAGCGCTATAAAGATCAACTCAGGCCCCATTTCACCCTCACTGGCATAGGGGAAAGTAGCTGGCAGCAGCGCCGGCCCTAACTATTGCGGGGCCCTACGCGAAACTGATTGCGCGGGGCTAAGTCTGGATCATAATGTCGAAATAAAGATTCTTTATTAGAAAATACATTCGTTTTTGCAATTTACTGGAGGCCCTGGAAAATCAGGAGGCCGCGGAAAGTTATAATGGTTTAATTTCTAAGGCCGGCCCTGGCTGGCAGAGACTAAAAGAGACAGTTGGATAGCTTTCACAAAGGCTGTGGGTCAAATATTTCAGACCCAAAGAAAAACCCGTATTGAAGGCAGGCCCAGAAGACGGATAAGGACAAACAAAGAGACCGCCGGTGGACAACGGCTTTGTCTGCAAGAGATGAGGAAAACTATCAGGTCGCAACTGGGTTTGCGTAGTCATGTGAAACACCGCACCCATCATTAATCTTCGAAGTCGAAGACACATCAATTCTTAAATGTGTCTATTATTTACATATCTACGTTTATTAATTATTTTTGTTTACAATCTCTTTTAAAAAAATTTGCGATCATTTTTTAGGTTGTTGTTTTTTTTAAATTCA
Organism: Biomphalaria pfeifferi; assembly: GCA_030265305.1. Lineage (NCBI taxonomy): Eukaryota > Metazoa > Mollusca > Gastropoda > Planorbidae > Biomphalaria > Biomphalaria pfeifferi. The sequence continues at coordinate 1,305,034 of JASAOG010000121.1, read as the reverse complement.
GAGTTATCTCCTTCTAATTTATGTCTATGATCTAAAACAGTGATGTCCAACCTTATTTGGTCTGCGGGCCATTTTAATTTTCGGCATTCGTGTCGCGGGCCATATCACCAAAAAGAAAAAAAAATAATATACAATAAGCTATTTTTATTAGTTTTATTTGTGGACCTACTTACATAAATTAATGTGATGCATGAAGTTTATCCAAAACCATCTTCTAAATATCTGGCTGCATAGATGAAACACCAAGTTGGAGCACTGAATCTAGATGTTAATCTGTGAGGCGATTACGCAACATGGTTTTCACCCTTTGCATCATTGAAAAAGTTTGTTCACACAAATAAGTGCTTGAAAAGATTGTGATCATCCTTAGCGCTTGTTTTCGAAGATTTGGAAACGCTTCTTCAAGGTAACACGCGAGTAGAAGTCAGTGGTCTGCATCACTTGAAATTTGTCAATCAGTTCCAGTTGCAAATCCGTCAGAGCACATGACACATCGGCAGCAAACGGATTTACAAAAGGACGGATTTAATTTTTTTTAATTCTGAAAATCTACACATCTTTCACATCAAGAGCCTCAGAAGTTGGATCATTCTTTCTATTGGGAAAGACATATTTAGCTGCTTATCATTTTGTAGAGTGATACAGGTTGGAGAGTGGACAAGATGCACCTTTTCCGCCTGTTGAATGAAGAGTTGCAATTTTGTTAGGAAAGCACATATGTCTGCATGCACATGCGAAATCAATTTGTCTTTCTCTTGTAGTTTGGTGTTGAGTTCATTTAGATGTGATGTGATGTCGCATAAAATAGCCAAATCCCACAACCATGAGGGGTCTTTCAGTTGTGGCACTTGTTTTGATTTATCGGTCATAAAAATTTCAATTTCGTGTCTCAAATAATAAAAAACTTTTAATACCTTTCCTCGGCTTAACCAGCGCCGCATTTTTCTGTGAAATAAAACGTCTGTCAGAAAATCTTTGAAAGTTTTGTGACACAACGTTCTGTGATTTGATGAAATGTACAGTGTTGAGCACAATCATCATCACATGGTCCAGATTCAAAACCTTTCCACAGAGATTTTGTTGGTGAATGATGCAGTGAAGCCGCAGGGGTTCAGTTCCATTTGACTGAACAACTTTTTAAATAACTCTTGCTGTCATTCCTCTGTGACATCCAACCCTATTTCTAGCGCCATCAGTAGTCACTCCAACTAATTTATTCCAAGGAAGAGCAAGGTCCTCTATGATGGCTGACACTTCTTTGAACAGGTCTTCTCCAGTTGTAGTCCCATGCATGCTCGTCATAGCTGCTAAACTCTTCTGTTATATCAAAATTGCTGTTTGTACCGCGAATAAATACCAAGAGTTGCGCGGTATCAGTTATGTCAGTGGACTCGTCAGCAGCAATAGAAAACATTTCGAATTCTGCTGCTCTGTCTTTTAATTATGAACGGAGATTTTCCCCCATATCTTCCACTCGCCTTGTAATTGTCATGCGAGAAAGACTGACAGCTTCTACTGCATTCTTCTTTTTAGGACACATTTCTTCCATCACTGCTAGCAAACACTTTTTTACACATTCGCCATCGGAAAAAGACTTCATTGCTCTACTTAAGATGTGAGCAGCTCTGTAGCTGGCCCTTATCGCAGACTCATTCTCTTGTCTCTTTTTGTTAAATATTCTCTTCAATCTCCCAATCTCTAGTCGTAACTTGGCAATCTTGTCTTCGCGGCTCAAACCAAGAATGTCACCATGTGTTTATGCGTTTGGCTTTATAATGCCTTTTAATGTTATGTTCTTTAAAAACAGCCACACTTTCTTTACAAATCAAACATGTTGGCATACTATCCTATTCCACAAAAAGTAAAGATCTGTCCACTTTTCTTGAAAGTTTCTACATTCAGAGTCCACTTTTCGTTTCTTAGGCTCCTCCCATTTCATTAAATCACAAACGTTAAACACTACGGTACCAATTACTTTGACATCAAAAGAACACGACCCAAAACGATATATTAATGATGCTCTGTGTTGTACACACAAGGTGTCAAGGACACGGCTAGCTCAGGACTGTAGTGGAATTTTCCAAGAATTAAAAATAGCTTTCTAGTTTTATCGTCATTGAAAAAAAACAACACTTGTGTTCTTACAATTAAAAACAATATTTACTATGAATATTAGAATACCAAACATAAAGATGGAATTCATCAAAGAATGAGTGAGAATCCTAACTTAAAGAGAACATTTTTTCATCATTCCAATTTTTTTATTATTTTTTTTAATTTTTACATTTTGTTCCTATGCTTTGGCGAGCCGGATAGAAGCACGATCCGGCCCGCGGGCCGTAGTTTGGACATCGCTGATCTAAAACATGATCTAAAAAAACAAGATTGTTTTTTTTTTCAAACTGGAATAGGCTGCATTGGGTAAAGCATAGAACTATATAAAGTTCCATGGCTAAAGTAAATACTGCTACAAAGTAATCCCTGGTGTAGGTTAAACACATATCAGACTTTTAAGTGCATCGCTATTAATGCCCTACTTATAAATGAGTTTAAATAGGAATAATCGACTTAAAAAACTTTTATCTAGGGTAAATATATTTGTAAGAAACAACTATTTTAAATATGAACTACGCAGTGACTAGATAGTGTGGATAACAAATAAAATGCACCTCTGCTCTGAGAAGACAGTGGCGTACAAACAATGGCGCAAAGGGGTTTGTTGCTCTCGGGTTCTATGACCGTTGGGGGCCCAAACGTGCCTTTGAAATTATGAAAAAGAAAAAAAAAGTGCTTATCCTAATTTTAATGTAACAGTCGTTACTGGATTGAGTGTAATGACATTATAATACTTGTAAAATCTAGTAAGACCTATTTAAAGTAACGTCTGTAATTTTTAATTTTTAAGATCAAATCTGGAATGCTTTTGTTCAACGTACTGATACAAATTGGAGCCATCGATTTCTTACAGTCTTCGGGACAGGGCCCAATATTTTTTATCCTTCAACCTGGGCCAACGGGAACCTTGCTGATGTAGAGAGACTCCTGATTGTTGTTATAATTTTTTATGAGTTTCTTTTCTACTATAGTTACTCAAGAGGGAAAAATATGTTTAGCTTTATGTAACCTTGTTATTAGTGCTTTAAACATCTTTGACTAGTCATGCCCAAACTATTGCCCGCGGGTCATATTCGACCCGTGACGAGATGCTAAATTTTTTCCCAGATACACAATTAGGCCTAAGTCATTGAGTATCGGCTCAATAGGACCTTTGTTCCCAGATACACAATAAGTCATTGAGTATCGGCTCAATTGACCTTTGTTCCCAGATACACAATTAGTCATTGAGTATCGGCTCCATTGGACCTTTGTCCCCAGATACACAATTAGTCATTGAGTATCGGCTCTATTGGACATTTTCGGACGTGACGTGGCCTGTGACACGTGTAGGAAATACATACGACCCCTCGCCAAAAAAAAGATTGGCACCACTGTCTAATGCAGCGCACAAAAAAAAAAAAGAGGTCACTGACCTAATCAGGTTTAACCAAATACCAATACGTGCACAAGTGGAGTAGGCTCTTCACTTTTTTTTTGTTATTTTTCTTAACTATAGATGTCATAACAGTCATATTGAGATAACAGGGCTCGGCGGTATAAAAAAGAGAAATATTTCATGACCAACCAAAAAAATAAAATAAAAGCTAAACCTAAAGCCTTTGAAAAAGGCTGACAAATATATTTTTTGATCTGACTATTCAATATTTACAGTACCGAACAATATATTTTTATGTTCTAGCCTCTACCACCAAAACCAATGCCACATTTACTAGCGTTGTATGCGGGCGGGAAGGCTCCTCACATTAAGGCTTTACAATCACATGAAAACGTGCTCCACAAGATGAACTATAGTCTTCCTACAACTGAAGGAGTCCAACGCAATTTAGCCAAGGCCAAAGTTAACAGCAAGGATCATATGCATTCGGATAGGTAGTTGTGGCGTAAACCACCTGGTTGAGGGGGAGTCAGCTCCAGTCTGTATGTAATATTATATTAGAGATTTTGCTAAAACAGATCTTGCTCTTGCTTAGCATTAAAAACATCTGACATACATCCCTTCTTTCTAATCTCTAACACATCTCCTCTTTCTAATCTCTAACACATCCCTTCTTTCTAATCTCTAGCACATATCTTCTTTCTAATCTCTAGCACATATCTTCTTTCTAATCTCTAACACATCCCTTCTTTCTAATCTCTAGCACATATCTTCTTTCTAATCTCTAGCACATATCTTCTTTCTAATTTCTAACACATATCTTCTTTCTAATTTCTAACACATCCCTTTTTTCTAATCTCTAGCACTTATCTTCTTTCTAATCTCTAGCACATATCGTCTTTCTAATCTCTAATCTAAAGACGTGAGGACAGTTAGAGAAACTCGCTCAGACAGAACCGAGACACCTGGAGGTAGCTGGTTGGTGGACTAAAGACCCAGACAGAACTGAAACTCGTGGAAGTAGTTGGTTGATGGCCGATACCCCCAGACGGGACCACATGAAAAGATGGTGCATGTACAAAAATTTATTTTTGATAGAAAATAGTTAACGCCTTAGGTTCTCAAAATGCTTATTTATATTAGTTTTAACAAAAAATTCAGTTAAAATATGCACAAGTTTTGTGCCTGAAGCGCATTTATGTAGAGTAGTAGACGATACACTGAGTGGGGGTGGGGGTGAGGGGTACGACGTGGACACAAAGAGGCGAATCTGTAAGTCCTTTTACATTGCATTCGCACGTCTTAAATGGATGAGCCTATATTTTTTTTCTTTTATAGCTTGCAGCCAGACATTAACACACTCGGTTTCAATGCAGATCAAGCGAGAGACTATTCACGCTTGTGAGATGATTTAAGAATTGTATCAATGGGAAACATTTTCCAAACATAATGGCAGTGCATGCTCCATAGAGCAGTCTCAATGAAGGCGTTATACCGTTTGACTAGAACTTCCTATTACACCGAGATGTTGGACACGAAAAACGTGGCCTGATTTGTATTTCCTTCTACTTGGAGTTCAAGTCCTTACCTCGTAGTAAAGCCTAGTTTGAAATAAAAAAAAAAAAGCTTTGGGACACCTAAAATGAGATTTAGAGACACACCCAATGTGTTGTTGTTTTTTTTCATCACTAAAAAAACTTTTTAAAAAATGTACTCAAAAAGACAACGGATTAAACGCCGAGTGGTCGTCTTCAAAGAGATCCTATCTTCTTTCTTGAGGGGGGGGGGAAAGAAACGAACCTAACAGTATGGCCACAATGTAATGAAATAATCTGGCCTTGTTCAATATTAATTAGACCAGTTTTTTGCTCTTCCCACACAAACTAGAGATCTAGGTTCGGGTCCCAACGTCAAACGTTTTTTCTGCATTCAGGGCTGCATCAATGCCTTTTTCAGAATGTCTTAATAAGATTAGGTGAAACAAATAGTTTATTGGTCCAAACAATTAGAATTTCACTTTGACTGCAATTGTCCACCTCGGCCTTACTACTATAACAATAACAAGAGTACAGAGATGCAGGTACAAAACACACACACTCAGCCAGGACTTTATGAATTAGCCTCTATGTACTTCTCAGTGATGCCACTTGACCTTGAAACAATGTGACCAAAAGTGGACTAAAGGATATTTTAAATCTTTCTTTTTCCGCCTCAGTGAAGAGGAGCCGACCACTTCGCTAAGATAATGATGTAGCTGTGGTTAAATGGGTTCATCATTGCTGTTAGGATTTTAAATGTTTTGGAAAGGCATCTCTCATGAAACAGTTCTTTAAGAGATGGTAGCTGAGTTTGAGTGATATTAGATGCTTTTTTAATGTCATTTTAGTCGATGTATTTGTGCTATATAAGTATCACCATACCAGCAGGTGATGACAAATGAAATTAGAATACTAATGGTTGCTTTATAAAAAAAAATTGATCCCCCTTATACCGTTTGCGAAACGCTGAACTTAAATTCATTAATATATGAAATTATGAATATAGCTTGTCTTCGCGTCCGAAGATTAATGAGATACAAATATGAAATACAAAGTGCAAGGTTAACATGGCATTCAGAGTAAGAGTCATTGAATTAAATTATTTTACTACTATATTTATTATTGTTAGTTTTATTATTTGTATGATAAACTATGGAGACAGAGTTTAAATGTCGAATAAAACATGAACTACTAAGTTAACGCAGAACGTAATATCTTCTTCTTAGAAAGAGAAGTCTGCGGTTTATGAGTAGATTATTTAGAGATCGTTGCATTCAATAAAAGTGTGAACACTGATTGCATGAAAACTTTGGCATTAATTAATGGGATTGCGTTACACACATTTTTTTTGGGGGAGGGGGGGAGGGTTACATTAATATCTGTTTTCGACAGAACTTTCAAAAGAAACATCTTTTATTCTACCTCTACAATTATCTTATCTTATATAATACAGACGTCACTTCAAAAAGAAGATGATTACGTCCTACGCGTCATGCATTTAGTCATGCATATTAACCAATGACTTAAATTCTGCCAAGTCACTGGTTTTCCTGGCTAGCTCAGGCAACCCATTCCATGCTCTAATAGCACTAGGGAAGAAGGAGTATTTGTACAAATTTGTCCTAGCATATGGGACGAGGAATGTGCCTTTATCTTTGTGTCTTTCAGAGTATTTTATTAAATTTTGTTTTTGTATTTGAAGATTATGGTTCAGTGTTTTATGTATAATTGCTACTTTACTTTTGAGTCTTCTGTCCTGCAGGCTTTCTAAATTTAGTGATTTTACTAAAGGTGTTACTCTAGTCTATTGCATGGAGATCTAATCTGCTTACTCCTTCAGACACTCTATGGTTCCTTATAATTGTATTCTTTCATTGTTGCCCATTAAAAGATAGACGAGTCAGATGGATAGATAAGTAGAGTATCACAAAGTGAGAACAATCAATCAATATTACCTTGTGCATTGGAGAGTGCAATTAGTGTCAATACAACGATCAATACTTCCATTGCTCTGACACCCAACGTCCAAAATAATCTTTAAGAAAGAATTAGTCCTGGGTCTCCTTCATGCACTGTATTGTATTGCACTGTATTGTCAACATAGTGGATTCAATTATAATATTTTTTTTTAGAAATAAAATTTGGCTCGTAATCTTTTAAAAATCTGGCAAAAACGTTCACTTTTCAAATAATCTGATTAATCGCTGTCGTCAAGTAAATCAAACGACTTTGTTTACAGAAAGTTTACTTTTATAAGTATGCGCTTTCAAAGAAAACTGTTTGATTTATTTGTTTAAATACGATTCCTAAATGGATTTAAAAAAATTTATAATAAAAACATCAACACCATTGATGAACGTTATCTTCTAAACACACGGAGTTATCTCCACGAACGCGGGCTCTTTCAATGTAAAGTATTCTTACGCGAGTGTTCCGGATTCTTTTCCAGTTTTTATGTTAAAGATTGACTATTAGTAAACTATTTTTAAAGCCAACGCCCCAAAAGAACCCACTAAAATCTCATTTTATTTGTAGATCCGGATCTACGACTGAATATTCTTTCCACGTCTCTGTCTCCCACCTAGTACAGTACCTCTTTTTGTTCCCGCCATTTCCTGGCTTCACAGAATAGCGCCCAAGTAAAATTATTATTTATCGACAATCGCGTCGTTTGTCAGCTGAAACGCCAGCAGTGACTTAGCGGTGATTTGAATACCGATTAGCGGAACACGAGGAATCTGTGCGAATGTTAGAAAAGAGAATGCAGGAAGCAGAGCTTGTAAGAAAAGAAGTTCAGTTTAACAAATAAAGTAGTTTTAAAATATTCATTGTGTGCATAGGTGGATTTGTTTTTGAGTTGAACTTTCATTCGTTGAAATCCTTTTGGAAAAGGGGGGGGGGTGAATTGTGAAAGATTTGACAAGGGGGCTGGGGGATGAATGGAAAGGGGAGAAAGTGATAGTCGCTTGTCACCCGAGCCGCTTCCCCTGCCCTAATCCTGTATAACCCTTAAATTTAAAAAAAAAATGTCTATCTTTACTCTGATGACTTTTTATTTCTAGCAATAGAAGCGAATGAGGTCAATCATATTATAAACAAGCATTACCCACTGGCTATGCCCGTTGATTTGTTTATTATATATATATTTTGTTTAATTGCATCCCCTCCCTTTTTTCCCACCTTACATTATAGGGCCTACGTTAAAGTTAAACGCGCCCACCATACATGCCTTTGTCCAGCTAATGATAGATTTATGACTTTGATTTAGACCAGCCCTTACATTTGAATATCACCTCCCCCTCCCTCCTCCGTAATGAATACTTACACCATCTCCTCTGCTTTTCAGTTCTTAATCGAAATATTTGATAGGATCTATGATATTTTTTGGTCTGGGCCCTTTTTTTCTTATTATTCTCTGCAAATGCTCACAAAAACAAAAAAAAAAGAATAAAACTGCCCGCATTTCAAATCTGCACCCTCTTTTGGACAGTGTAATATAGTATATGTTCCCTTTAATTGAAATTGATGTATCGCCCATGTCTCGCCTACATAAACAAACATATTACTTAATAGTGGAGCTGGTTGCTATTCACAACCACCTCCCATACACACTCGCTCGAACATGCCAATTAAAAAAACAAAAAGATTACCATCAGGACTTTGTTATTGAGCTTGTAACAAGGGAGGAGAGACAAGTCATCAGACTACCCCAACAAGTGTCAGATAAACAAAAAATGTTGTACGTATATATTTCCTTCATTGTATGCATTATATCCATCTGGCGATAGTACTTAGTAGACATCTCAGTATTCTATAGACACTGGACGCTGAGGCTGAAAGAAGAATTCAAGCCTTTGAGAGTAAATGCTACAGGAAATTCTTGAGTATCAGATAGCCTAATGGGAAAAGAAGACGAATGAGTTGGAACTGTTACAAGTTAACACTGGTTGATAAAAAAAAGAACTCCTCAATACTGTGATGAGATAAAAGCTGAGTTTATTCAATCATATTGTAAGACTTTTTTTTTTGTTTGAAAATAAATACGTCTTTGCATTTTGTTCATACTTTACTCAGTACAAAATCACGGTCAAATTAAATTACGAGCCATCTACAATAAGCGGATAAACATTCAGATCTGCCTTTTAGATTCACTATCGACAAGCAGAATATCGCTTTTGATTTTTTTTAAGAGATCGAGATAGATTTAGATCTAAATTTACATGCCACTGACTATTACAGCAAATAAAGTATTGGAACTTCTTGTTTTGGTAAAAATTCGCCTTACTATTTTTATTAAATGAAAGCTGACATTGCTGTTTTTTTTTTAATCACGAGTAGGATTGACGTTTTCCATATTGAATGGCACACCAATTTTGTCTATTTTTTAGGACATTTTTATGAGTTTACAGGATATTTTAATAATTTCAGAAGATTTCCATGAGCTCCTGGAAAATCAAGAGGCAGCAGAAACCCTGTTAAGTTAAAATTATTTAATTTAATAATTTACAACTAGTGTTAGCGAAGGGCCTATGAAAGTGCGGGGCCCACTGTGGCCGCATAGGTTGCAGTGCCCTAAGGCCGGTTCTGTTTTGGTATATAGCTAATTATAGCCGCTGATTAGAAAAGTGGAGGGATTTGGTTACGTGAACTGTCACAGCACCCCTATGACGAAAGTCAAGGGACAGATGAGATGAGATTGTATGATAAAGTAAAATACTGCAGCATAAATATTGAATACATTACAATTTCTTCTTATTAGAAGGTAATAAACTCTCACTGGAACTATTTTTTCTATTGTGGCTTGTTTCTTATTTCCTAAATCACTAAATCTTTGTTTGGTTAACTTATTTAAAAATCATCTCTATTCTAGCATTCGAAAACTGAAGTTTCCTAAATTTGTAAATTTTTCAATTAGATTACTATCGATTCCCACAGTAGACTTAATTTATAAAATAAGATCTACTTTCTCCTGTTGCTCTTTTTATTTGCATTCTTGAAATATGCTGTGACTAAACAAAACTTCACCTACGGCTAGTGCCATCACATCTATATGTCTATCTAGTTTGTCCACAAATGGGTGAAAACATTCCACTTACATTATTAGAACCACTGCAACGAACTGCCCTGGCTACAGAGATATACAATGTCCCCACCCCGTCAAGTTTTAAAGGATCAAAGGGGAAACAAGGAGAGAGATTAAAACATTTTTTCTTTGCACAAAGTGCACTTCTTTTTGCATGAGTAAACATTCATTTTAAAAAAAATCGAGTTCCGCGAGTTTTCTGGGAGGTGTGGACAAAGAAACAATGCTGAAAAAAATAATCGGGATGTAATTGTTTTCTGTCAGCTTTTCAATAAAAAAAAATTAAAAGATACTATTACCACACCTAAAGTTTAATTTAAATTTTTAATATTTTCCTAGATAAAGATATCCGTGAAGTTATTGATATTGATAACTATATCTCTCCTAGAGTTCGTTTTTACAACCATGGAGCTGGGGGTGTAATTTTTTAAAACTCCCCGGCTACACTTGTTGATTTGATATCACCGTTTATCAAAATATACTATTGTTTGAAAACTCTAAGATGTCTCATAATCCATTCTTTTAATATTCAAACTTGATTCCATCTTTCTTATGCCTTGCCATCGCTCTAGCCTGCCACCTCTATCTAGCCTGACTGCGGGAGAGCCTGATCTTTACATTCATATCTTTTAATTTAAAAAAAAAATCACATTAAAATCACTTAAAAGAGGGTAAAGCGAAAACAAAATGGCTACTTAAATCCTACTTTTTAATGCTTCACATACATACTTTTGGTAGGTGAATACCAGTTTCACTGGTACTTGTGTTTCGCTACATTGAAAGAGTTAAAAAAAGCTACATGTTATTTGTTTTGTCTGAAAGCCCCCTCCACCTCTACTTTTTTCATCTTTCATAGGAACAGCCAGCATTATAACGCTAGTCACACTTTTGGCCCGTGAATTCTAGTATCTTTCACCGTTCCTTTCATTCCCCTCCCCTATACAAATAGTCCTTCTCAAATCTACACCTAAATTGGACCTAGCCATTTTAACATTTTCTTTCCTACGTTACTAAACACACACACCTACATACGTGGTTATACAGATTTTTAGTATTTTGAAAGAAAAAAAAGAAATTTCAATGTTTTGTTTAAATATCTGCATTCTTGTTTATTTATGTGCCTAAGAAAAATGCAATTCAATATTTTCTAAAAGTATCCTTTGGTATTAGCTATTTTGTATGTGCACAGACCAAAGAATGAAGAAAGAAAAAATGATTATGGGAAAATTGACCAATGGTCTTTTAGAAAGTGAAAACAGCTTGGTTGTTTCAAGTACGTTGGAGTTATAGCATTAACATATCTATTTAGGGTACTTCATTGGGAGAACTATTCAAGAATGAATCAGTAAGTCAGTAATAAGTCAGCCAGGCCTTTGGGGGATATTAAAAAAAACACAATCACACACACACACACAAAACACATTTCAACCTGAGTACACTCAAACAAAAGAGTTATTTTTTTTTTACTAATAGTATATTGTTATAACCCTGCTCCCGCGTCGACACTGCTGGGGCGCACCAGCACACCGTTCAACTCGAGGAATAGACGACATATTGATTCTAAAGGAAGGACTGTTTTAGATTCGGCTGAAGTGATCTGTCTGAGACTTATAGCCGTCCTTCGTCCTACTAGTGAACTGGATTGAGGACCTGGAGCGACACTGGGAAGGTAGAAAAAGACCTGTAGAACTTAAGACAAGACTCCCTGTGACTTGATAGCTGAAGTCCATGTCTCACTGTGTATTTTATAACTGTAAATTTGTAAATAAATAAATCAAATATAATTACCTCCTCTCGTTGAGTGCTTGCCTTCGATTTACCACAATAAATAAAAGTAGTAGTTTTTTTTAAAACTGAGTTCGGAATAGATTGTTTAGTGGTTAGAATAGAAATTTAAGAAGAGCGATGTCGTGTGTGTCTTCTTTTTATTGACATTTTTGCATGTCCAGTTCTTCTTTACAGCAGTTTATACATATACGTGCTTCCTCTTGATACTGCACACATTAAAATAGTAGACAATAGATTCTTCTTGAAACAGCCTGCTTCTAACATACAAGTCCTTTTTTTTTAAATTCATTTAGTTCACCATCGTAATAAAGGCCTGGTCGAAAGATCTATTGCGTTGGTTATAAGCACTTGTTTCTTTCTTGGATTCGGTTTCTATCTTGCTGATGCCTAACATCTGTATTTCTTTTTTTTTTTAAACCAAGTGAGACTTGATAGAACGAACGACTGATACATAAAATTAAATATAACTGTGATGCCCTTATGCATGGATATAATAGATATGTATCAAATATAGAATACCGTCTTATTGATGAATATAATTCATCTGAGGATATTTTTTATGTAAGATTTATTTGTAAAGTTTTCAAGTTTTCAGTTTTTTCTTCCTCGTGTTGTTTATTATTTTTTTTTAAATTTAATTTGTATTCAAGTGGGTACGTTTTAAAATATTATAATATTTTTAAAAAATTAAAAATTGTGACAATTAATGTTTTTTTTTTTACCTTTTATGAAAGCTAATATGAAGTGTATAAAAGATACCAACGGGAAACAATGATGATTTTAAATGCAACAATGTCTGAGAGTCAAATGACGTTAAAAGTTGTTTTGTTTTTAATTCCACATGCACCACCAATCTTGCTTTCTATCGAAAACTTCTGTCACAAGAATAAACATGTTTTTTTTTTTGCCAGAATACACTAAGCAATAATGGTGCAGCTTTAGACGTTCAAAATCGTAGAAAAAATATCGCCTACTAAAATCAAATTGTTATAGTGTTTTGGTCCTCTCCACCCAAATACATGTAAACGCCTCCTAGGATTACATTGGCTTAAATAACGCTGGACCTGAACCTAAAATCGTCCGCTAACATGCCAAGTCGGAAACCCTACTGTTATATGATCATCCCAAAAAATGCTTCAATTATACAAGTTTCTGTGAATCACATGTTAGCAATTTTCCTAGCCTATTGGCATTGCTGATAACAGATGGTAATTGTGGCATCAGTGCGATATTAATTTCAATACATTACATCACGACATCAAAGGGCATTTCCCTAGTTCTAAGAATTGTGACGTTCCTATTTGATCACATTGTTCGCCAGGGGCGGCTCCTAATTTTTATTTTATTTTATTTGTTATTTTCGTCTTCTAAGCTTGTCTTTGGGGCTCTTCTTTGGGAATCAAAAGTGTGTCCGCCGGCCTTCTTAAAAGCTTTCTAGCTGATTCATTCAGAGTCTGCCAGCTATTTTTCTCTATACCAGTGAGGATAAAATGGCGCCTGAGTTGATCTTAATTGCAATTCCGTGAGGTAAACCTTAACTATACCTCTGTCTAGTATAGTGCACAAGATATGCACAAATTGCACAGTCTAGGTTAATGATAATATTTGCATTTCCTAACTCCAACATTCTTTTTGATTTTAAGGAAACTGTAATAACATTCTAGTCTGTTGAACGAACAAATCTGCAGACAGTATCACCAAAACAGAAAGGACCACAACGATTTAGATAACTAAGAAAAATGTCCTCCTTTTGAGTAATAAAAAAAACCTTGTCAATATTTTACCATGCTCACATCTATCGTATTTTAAGCTTCAACATCACTTCCTGTAAGGCAATATGGATATTAAAAAATAAAAATAATAAGCTTTACAAAGTACTAATTGGACAACAATTCAAACATTTTAAAGATTTTAAACATAAAACATAAACAAAAAACATTCTTTAGTTCACAACTTGTACCAAGAAGTCCCCTAGCAATCAAATCATTAAATCCAATCCAACTTGCTGGTGTTTGTATGTTTTAGCTTGTTTGTTACATGTTTTGTTCTTAACAGTACACAATAATGCAAAAATTCAAATGGAAACCTAGAATCGGACGTTGGAGAAATAACGTGTTCAAAATTGGCTCCAGACAGACAGACTGAGTTTGATATAAGCTTTGTAAAAAAGACAATTGATAAATCAACAAGCTATAGAGGCTTTTGACCAAACAAAGGTAGACTAATGTGATCCGATTCAAGTTTCAACCTTTTATTTTAATTTTTCGCACTGACGTCATACATGAAGAATTCCACATTTACCGATTTTTATGTTCTTAATGTTTGTGATCAATTAGGACAATTATGTCAGTTATTCAGGAATGCTGAACCACATGCTATAAACTCTTGACACTAATGGTATCATAACAAATCAATCAAATCACTGGATCGAAGCCTCTTGGCATTTATAAAGCTCTTCATTATTCTATCTAGAAGGATATGGTTACAGTAATTACTATTAACTCGATAATTTTCACTCTGAGGCCATGTGTGAATGTACGGTCGTTGGGTTGTAGCTCCAATCAACTAGTCAAACTAAACCGTTGTAGGTATATTATCTTCTTAATACAGAGGGTGATTATAATAGCAATATTTTTGATTCGGAAGATTAAGAATGAGTGTAGTGTTTCACTTGACTACGTTAACCCAGTTGCGACCTGCATATTTTCCCCCAGACAAAACCGCTGTTCGCTGGCGGTCTAATAAGTTTTCTGTCCGTCTTCTGCCCCTGTCTTCAATAATGGCTGTCCAGCAGCCTTTGCGTGAGCTCTCCAACTTCATTATAACTTCGATTTAAACAAAAATGAACGTAACTTTTATTAACAATACATATATAAATGTATATATATATATATATATACAAGAAGGAAGAGAGAAAGAGAGAGAGAAAGAGAGAGCGAGAGAGAGGAAGGAAAAGAGAGAGGGGGGGAAAGAAGAGAGAGAGAGAGAAAGAGAGAGGAAGGAAGAGAGAGAGAGAAAGAGAGAGAGAGGGGAAGGAAGAGCGAAAGAGAGAAAGAGAGAGAGAGTGGAAGGAAGAGAGAGAGAAAGAGAGAGCGAGAGAGAGGAAGGAAGAGGGAGAGAGAAAGAGCGAGAGAGAGAGAGACGAAGGAAGAGAGACAGAGAAAGAGAGAGCGAGAGAGACGAAGGAAGAGAGAAAGAGAGAGAGAGAGGAAGGAAGAGAGAGAGAGAAACGAAGAGAGAGAGAGAAGAAGGAAGAGAGAGAAAGAGAACGAGAGAGAGAGAAAGAGCGAGAGAGAGAGGAAGGAAGAGAGAGAGAGAGAAAGAGAGAGCGAGAGAGAGACGAAGGAAGAGAGAGAGAGAAAGAGAGAGAGAGAAGAAGGAAGAGAGAGAAAGAGAACGAGAGAGAGAGAAAGAGCGAGAGAGAGAGGAAGGAAGAGAGAGAGAGAGAAAGAGAGAGCGAGAGAGAGGAAGGAAGAGAGAGAAAGAGAACGAGAGAGAGAGAAAGAGCGAGAGAGAGAGGAAGGAAGAGAGAGAGAGAGAAAGAGAGAGCGAGAGAGAGACGAAGGAAGAGAGAGAGAGAAAGAGAGAGAGAGAGAAGAAGGAAGAGAGAGAAAGAGAGAGCGAGAGAGAGGAAGGAAGAGAGAGAGAGAAAGAGCGAGAGAGAGAGGAAAAAAGAGAGAGAGAAAGAGAGAGCGAGAGAGGAAGGAAGAGAGAGAAAGAGAACGAGAGAGAGAGAGGAAGGAAGAGAGAGAGATAGAACGAGAGAGAGAAAACGAGAGAGAGAGGAAGGGAGAAAGAGAGAGAGAGAGAGGAAGGAAGAGATAGGGAGAAAGAGAGAGAGAGAGAGAAACGAAGGGAGAGTGAGAAAGAGAGAGAGAGAGGAAGGAAGAGATAGAGAGAAAGAGAGAGAGAGAGAGAAACGAAGAGAGAGAGAGAAGAAGGAAGAGAGAGAGAAAGAAAGAGCGAGAGAGAGAGAGGAAGAAAGAGAGAGAGAGAAAGAGAGAGCAAGAGAGAGGAAGGAAGAGAGAGAGAAAGAAAGAGCGAGAGAGAGAGAGGAAGAAAGAGAGAGAGAGAAAGAGAGAGCAAGAGAGAGGAAGGAAGAGAGAGAAAGAGAGATTGAGAGAGGAAGGAAGAGAGAGAGAGAACGAGAGAGAGAGGAAGGAAAAGAGAGAGAGAGAACGAGAGAGAGAGAAAGAGCGATAGAGAGAGGAAGGAAGAGAGAGAGAGAAAGAGAGAGCAAGAGAGAGGAAGGAAAAGAGAGAGAAAGAGAGAGCAAGAGAGAGGAAGGAAGAGAGAGAGAGAAAGAGAGAGCAAGAGAGAGGAAGGAAGAGAGAGAGAAAGAGAGACCGAGAGAGGAAGGAAGAGAGAGAGAGAAAGAGAGAGCAAGAGAGAGGAAGGAAGAGAGAGAGAAAGAGAGAGCGAGAGAGGAAGGAAGAGAGAGAGAGAAAGAGAGAGCAAGAGAGAGGAAGGAAGAGAGAGAGAAAGAGAGAGCGAGAGAGGAAGGAAGAGAGAGAGAGAAAGAGAGAGCAAGAGAGAGGAAGGAAGAGAGAGAGAAAGAGAGAGCGAGAGAGGAAGGAAGAGAGAGAGAAAGAGAAACAGAGAGAGAGAGAGGAAGGAAGAGAGAGAGAAAGAGAGAGAGACAGGAAGGAAGAGAGAGAGAGAGAGAGGAAGGAAGAGAGAGAAAGAGAGAGCGAGAGAGGAAGGAAGAGAGAGAGAGAACGAGAGAGAGGAAGGAAGAGAGAGAGAGAACGAGAGAGAGAGAAAGAGCGATAGAGAGAGGAAGGAAGAGAGAGAAAGAGAGAGCGAGAGAGGAAGGAAGAGAGAGAGAGAACGAGAGAGAGAGGAAGGAAGAGAGAGAGAGAGAACGAGAGAGAGAGAAAGAGCGATAGAGAGAGGAAGGAAGAGAGAGAGAGAAAGAGAGAGCAAGAGAGAGGAAGGAAGAGAGAGAGAAAGAGAGAGAGAGGAAGGAAGAGAGAGAGAAAGAGAGAGCGAAGAGGGGAAGGAAGAGAGAGAGAGAGAGAAAGGATGGAAGAGAGAGAAAGAGAAAGAGCGAGAGAGAGAGAGGAAGGAAGAGAGAGAGAGAGAAAGAGAGTGCGAGAGAGAGAGGAAGGAAGAGAGAGAGAGAGAGCAAGAGAGAGAGAGGAAGGAAGAGAGAGAGAGAGAAAGAGAGAGCGAGAGAGAGTAGGAGGATGAGAGAGAGAAAAAAAGAGAGAGCGAGAGAGAGTGGAACGAAGAGAGAGCGATAGAGCGAGAGAGAGAGGAAGGAAAGAGAAAGATAGAGAAAGAGAGAGCGAGAGAGAGGAAGAAAGCGAGAGAGAAAGAGAGAGAGAGAGAAAGGATGGAAGAGAGAGAGAAAGAAAGAGAGAGAGGAAGGAAGAGAGAGAGAGAGAGATAGGTAGGAAGAGAGAGAGAAAGAGGAAGGAAGAGAGAGAGTGGAAGGAAGAGAGAGAGAGAGAGGAAGGAAGAGAAAGAGAGAGAGAGAGAGAGGAAGAGAGAGCGAGAGAGAGTAGAATGAAGAGAGAGAGAAAAAAAAAGAGAGAGCGAGAGAGAGAGGAAGGAAGAGAGAGAGAAAGAGAGTGCGAGAGAGAGGAAGGAAGTGAGAGAGAGATAGAGAAAGAGAGAGCGAGAGAGAGAGAGAAAGAGAGAGAGAGAGGAAGGACCAGAGAGAGAGAGGTAGGAAGAGAGAGAGAGAAAGAGGAAGGAAGAGAGAGAGAGAAAGAGAGAAAGAGAGAGCGAGAGAGAGTAGAATGAAGAGAGAGAGAAAAAAAAAGAGAGAGCGAGAGAGAGAGGAAGGAAGAGAGAGAGAAAGAGAGTGCGAGAGAGAGGAAGGAAGTGAGAGAGAGAGAGAGATAGGAAGAGAGAGAGAGAAAGAGGAAGGAAGAGAGAGAGAGGAAAGAAGAGACAGAGAGAAAGAGAGAGCGAGAGAGAGGAGGAAGAGAGAGAGAGAGAAAAAGAGAGAGCGAGAGAGAGAGGAAGGAAGAGAAAGAGAGAGAAAGAGAGAGCGAGAGAGAGAAAGGACGAGAGAGAGAACGAGAGAGCGAGAGAGCGGAAGGAAGAGAGAGAGAAAGAGAGAGAGAGGAAGGATGAGAGAGAGAGAGAGAAAGAGAGAGCGAGAGAGAGAAGAAAGAAGAGAGAGAGAGAAAGAGAGAGCGAGAGAGAAAGAGAGAGCGAGAGAGAAAGAGAGAGCGAGAGAGAGAAAGAGAGAGCGAGAGAGAGAAAGAGAGAGCGAGAGAGGAAGGAAGAGAGAGTGAGTGAGCGAGAGACAGAGGAAGGAAGAGAGAGAGATAGAGAAAGAGAGAGTGAGAGAGAGGAAGGAAGAGAGAGAGAGAGAAAAAGAGATCGAGAGAGAGAGGAATGAAGAGAGAGTGAGAGAGAAAGAGAGAGAGGAAGGAAGATAGAGAGAGAAAGAGAGAGCGAGAGAGAGAGGAAGGAAGAGAGACAGAGAGCGAAAGAGCGAGAGAGAGGAAGGGAGAGAGAGAAAGAGACAGAGAGAGACAGAGGGAGAGAAAGAGAGAGAGAGAATATTTTTATATGGTTCAGTGCATAAGTATTTAGTCCGTGAACCAAATAGTGACAGGGACGCCATTGAATGATTGACTTGTCGTTCGTTCCGGAACGTTCTTCCCCTTTAGGCTATTTCTGTTTGAAAGAATTTTTCTTTGTATGTAGATTTTTTTTTCTATAGTGAATTATTCCAGTTTAGTATTGTTAAAGTCCTATTTTTAACTTTCTATTTTTCAGAATGCACGCACTTCCTGCTTTCGATATAATAAGATATAATAAGAAACGCTTTGCTTTTTTTTTTTTTATTATGACACTTCACACTACAGCGTAAACAGAACACGCTTTTTCTGATGGAGCTGTCATGAAACAGATCAACTTTACTTAATCTCAGTGTCACACTTATTCCCTCTCCAATAGTGGATACAGGGGATGGGAGCAGTAAAGGCGACTTAACCCCCCTCCCTCCAACTTGACTGACATTCTTCTCTTCCTCTGGCGATTTTGTGGCTAAATACATAGTTAGTATAAACGAAAACAATCATATGTATCAATACTATTTCCTACTTATTGCTATTTTAATACCATAATATTGTGTTGCACACCGTTCCCAATAACCCATAGTTTAGCACGTCAGTGTATGGAACAAGTCAACATAAGACTAGAAATCAAAAGTAGATTCAAAACAAAATGGATTTGGAGAAAGGAGGTGCTTTTTTTAAAGCGTATCCCTTGGACCCCTCTGCCTATTCTATTGAACAGGAAATAAGTTTAAATAAAATTCTTATAAATTATAGACGTTTTCTATTACAGGTGTTTCATCACAAAAAAAAAGACCTATGATGATCCAAGTGCTAATATAACCGTGCGTGTTAATTATAGACTTAAACTCTACTAGGTCATTGATTTTCTTGGCTGATTAAGACAACCCATTCCATACTTTCATGGAAAGAAATGACACTTATACGAAATCGTCCCGACATTTATTCCAGCATGTGTATGTTTTTCTAAGTAGGCCTATTTTATTAAGTACTGTCTGTGTTTGTAAGTTATGGTATATTCTCTGCATTATTGCTACTTTACTATTTAGTTTTCTGGTGTCTCTAAATTTAGTGATTTTACTAACGGTGTTAATCTAGTTACATGTCAATATTCATTAGTTACAAGTCCTACGGCTCTATTTTGCATCTACTCCTTTTACTTTATTATTTTTGAGTTGAGGGGTCTAAAATAGAGAACATATTATCAAATATTGGTCTAACTAGGGATAAATATCATTTGCATATGCTTTTGTCTGATTTGTAAAATTGTTTTGTAAACCCGAATGCTTTATTTGATATCTTAATCATTCTTATTTTTAGCGGTGTGGTCTGTCTGTCCGTTCGTCCTGTATAGATCTCGTAAACTAGAAACGATATTGAAAATTCGACATCATATTTTAGACCTTTCAAAGTTCTGATGCAACGGCTATTTTTGTTCTTTTCTGAAAGCGAAAATTTTAATTTTTTAAATCAACTATGCAATCAGTTTTTTTTCATTAAAAAAAATACCATTTTTACAAGCATTCACTATTAATAGTGGACTACCAAACACGGGAGGCTATTTAGAAAGGGAGATGACTATTTCCCATATTTTTAACACATTTATGTCAACGGTTTTAGATTTTTGTTAAAATAATACAAATGCCTTGCTAAGTTAAGTAAGTTCTGTGATATTAACTACTAAGTACTAAGTACTACATTAAAAAAAATTAACTTCTTTTTAAAGAGAAAAAATCTATTTTATATGCATATAAGTGGAACCTAATTTAAAACAATTTATAATTAATTATCACATCATAGTATTTTAATACGTAGATTGCATAACGGTGCGCTCACACATTCAACCTATGAAAGAATGTACACCAGGACCTCTAACTTAGCAGATATAAGGAACGAATTTATGTAGAAATGCTTTTGAAAGACAAATTTGAATCTTAAGTTTATTATATAATGAAATCAATAGACTATATTTCGTCATTTTCGTGTGTAAAACAAAAAACTATCTGTGCAAAGTGTAGCTTTAAAAACTAGATCTAGATCCTTTCGATCTTCCCTCATGTAACCATGATAAATATGGCATAAATTTAATTAAATATTAATAGTTTAATAGAGTTGGGCAACTTTTTTTTTTTTTTTTGAGGGTCTTAAGTTTGTTTTAGGGCCACGATACATACTCTACGGTCTAAGTACCCAAGAAACATTTCTGTAAAGTTTTATCAAAGATTGGTCAAACGGTTTTGATTTATATTCGTCACATATATTTATACATACATACATACATACGCCTTACTGTCCACCTTATAGTATACTAGACATATTTTACCCGCGAACCGCGGGTCTTTATTTGCATATCACTGTCGATATAGTCATTGAGAGTGTTTTGTAAACAATTAAACGAAATAATTTTTAATATGCGATTCATGAATGAATATAGGCCTATCTAATCACGGCTTCGCAGCTTTCGTAAACAAATGTATTAAAAATGCTTTAGGAAACCAAATTTGAATGTTTATTTGATCAAAATATTAAATGAATGGACTATAATTAGTATTTTCATGTGTTAAAGTATAAAACTATCTGTGCGAAGAGAAGTTATATCATCTTAGAGTTAGATCTAGAAATGGAAAGATGTTTAACATTACGGTATTGTCTAATGAAAGAATGTTCGTCAGGAAGTCTGTGTAATCACAGATATAAGGAACTAATTTAGGCAAAAAATGGTTTTGAAACACAAATTTGAAGGTTAATTTTATTATATAATGAAATCAATGGACCTTCTTTTGTATTTTCATGTGTCAAAGTAAAAAACTATCTGCGCAAATTGTATTTCTTAAAATTATATCTAGATCTAAATCCTTTCGATCTTTTCTTATGTCAACATTGTAAACAAAGCCTAGATCCATAAATACTATAGCTTTAATAGAGTCGGACAACTTTATTTTTTTTTTGAGGTTCTTAAGTTTGTTTTAGGGCTACAATACATACACTACGGTCTAAGTTAGTACCCAAGGAACATTTCTGCTAAGTTTTATCAAAGATTGTTCAAGCGGTTTTTATTTCTATTCCAAACTTACATACATACAAACATACAAACGCCTTACTTTCTACTTTATAGTATAAGATAATATATATATATATATATATATATATATATCATGGGCTTAGCCAGATTTTTTTCGGGGGGAGGGGGAGTTGTTTATATGTGTGTGTGTGGATAATTAATCTTTATTACATTCTGACCCTTTCGGAAGACGTTTACTGTGCCCTATATAGGTTCTTCCTGGAATTAGTGGAAAACTTGTAAACTCCCCTCCCTTGCAAGCAATGGGGTCTGGGGGATCTCGCAGCGCTCCCCCAGCGCGGGGCGAAGCCCGGCCGCCGAGCACTATTTCTGGTATTGAAAGCCAACAAAATGCATATTCTGAGGTATCTACAGTGCATTATCTTGCAATTAAAATGTTTTATTTCAAAAACCTAATATGATATTCTTACTGACTTAGACCCTTTCGCGCCGTTTGGCGCATTTTCCGGCAAGCTGTTTCCGCAACTTTTATTATGCGTAATTCATTTTGTCGGAGAACATGTCCCGCAAAACCTCATGTGACGCTCTGTCACAACCTTACTAAGGGTTCGATTCCCAGTTCGTATATGATTTCTTTGATTTAGACCCGATTTCTAAAACAGACTCCTAAATTCTGCCTTAACCATCTTTGTTGAGCCACATTTACTGTTTTTTCAATATCGGCAAATGACTATTCACACTTTATTAATGGAGCCCAGCCACTGGTAGAAATTTATAACCTCTCTTGACTATGCTCTTGGAATTACATGCCTGTTTTTCGCTTTAGACTTTATATCGAAAAGAAAAATTTTATTGTAAAATCATCTGTTGAGGGGTTTTAAACTAAAACATCTCTGGAGTTTTTTTTGTTTTTTTTTTAAATTCAAAACCCGCTTTAGCTACGGTCATAGAATTTGGTGACTGTACTTTGCTTTAAAATGATATTGAAGAGAGAGGTTTTCATCTCAAAACGCTCTGTAGGGGATTTTAAACTCAAAACCATCTTGAGGGGTTTTAAATTTAAAAAAAAAAATGCCATCTTGAGGATGAGGATTTAGCTTAGCTATGCTCAGGAATTTTAGTGTAATTTGCTTTTTTTAATATTGAAGACGTATTTTTTAGCGTCAAAACTCTTAAACTCAAACCCCCCTTTGGCTTGAACTCATAGCATTTTGAGTGCGTAATTTGCTTTTTTTTAATATTGAAGAGGTAATTTTCAGCTTCAAACCCCGCTGGCAGGAGGTTTTAAACTCAAAACTCCTTTGGCTACGCTCATAGATTTTATAGTGCGTAATTTGCTTTTTTTATATTGAGAGGGGGTTTATTGTAATTTTTGGAGGCGGTTTTAAAGTCAAAATCTTCCTTAGCTGTTTTCTTGGAATTTGGGGATTGTCGTTTGCATTTTTTTTAGTTTTTTTTTATAGAAGAGGGGGATTTAACTGCAAAACCCCTGGTAGGGCGTTTTAAACTCAAAACCCCTGGTAGGGGGTTTTAAACTCGAAACCCCCTGGTAGAGGGATTTTTATCTCAAAAAACCCCTGATAGGGGTTTTGACTCAAAACCCTCTGGTAGGGGAGTTTAAACTCAAAACCCCCTCGGCTGTGCTGTGGTAAGTGATGATTTAGCATTAAAATCTCACCTAAAATAAACAAAATGAAAGCAAAAATTAGTCACTGAATTCCGTTCCCGGGGGGGGGGGGGATTTCATTTCATTTGGCTACGCCCATGATATATATACTGCTCTGTATATTTGATTGGCCTCCTTCAGTCGTGAAACTACTATGGTTCAGCTCCAACACTTTTTTCATATGGCTGTGGAGTCCTTTTTTGGAGAGACACTCCCATCTACATATATTGCATGTCAAGGTGGCTTTCGCTTTGGTGGTAGAGGAGCTGGCCATTTTCCGTATTATATATATTATAACAGCACTAATTATAGTTATACTAATGAGAAAAAGATGAATGATATGTAGCGTCATAATGTACAGTCTAGACCAAGACGCGAACCACAAACACTCCAACATCTAGCAGTGAGCCTTTTCTCAATGTTTTGGCGCGGACGGTTCTGACGCAAACTATTTTGTCACTAGATGTTCTGGCGATAATTACCCTCCCCCCAAAGAATTTTGTATAATAAACTTTTTTTTTTCTATGCTGAGGTATAATCTGTATCTACACACGAATCATTCTTTTTAAAGACATAATAAAATGAACATATAGCCCTATATTGTGTGTAAACAATTTAGCACCAAAATTAATCGCACCAACAGCTGCAATCAAAACGTCCTTATTCGCAGGTCTTTCGAGAGAATTCGTAAAGGTATGTTCTTCATGACGTATTTGTTTGAGAAGCCAATTCTAGACACATTACGTCATTTTGACAATGATGTCAGTAACTGTGTTTAGCATCATGCCCTTGCTGAATAAGATGGAAGTTGTTTTTTTTTGGCAAATCCTTATTACGCGTGAAAACTCTCACCTTGAATAGTACTTGGCAAATGAAGCGCTGGGCATCTATCCTTACTTGGGGAATGCTTACAGGGCTAGAACAGTTTATTCTATAACAAGTCCCACTGTGTTTTGGGTTGATTCCTACTTACTAATTTAAATATATTATCTTAATTTGTGTTTTTATTTTCATTAGGTTCTAGTGTTGTTGCTAGTGCTTGTACAGCGGATAATGTAATTGTTAGTGATGTGTTTGACGTTTTAGTATAGAAGATAACGTGATTGTATTGAAGCCGGTATTGTGGAATTGTAGCTCAGTTGATGTTCTGATGAGAATCATTTGCGCTAGATTGCTCTCTAAATTAAAGACTGATGTGATTTTTAGATGCTGACCAACTTCTCGCTTTTACAATAAAGAAAAAAAAAGGTAACTGACGATGAAGTGGATGCTGTATTGAAACGACTTCAAGACAATTCATCAGCTCATCTTCTGCCCCCTTGACTTTCGTCGAAGGAGTGCTGTGACAGTTCACGTTACCAAAATCCCTCCTCTCTTTCCTTTTCTTTGCTTTCTTTAATCACATTAATAGTATTCATTTGTTATGAAAATGTATAGATACTAGTCACACTAGAGCTCTACATGATGAGTGATCATTTGAGATTTACTACAATTAGACATCTATATCTTTCTTTTATTCTTCATTATTTTGTATATTCGTAATCGTTTTAAATTTATTATATATATATAAATTTTAAATATCTTCCAAGTAAGCATTATGTGCAAATGTGTGCGCATAGTGTGTCTGTAAAGTTAAAGCAAAGGCTTTATTATAATCCCTATTTGTGTATGACTTTCTGTAATTAACTAAATATTACATTCACATACAGAATACTGACTTTTAGACATATTGAAATGAATAATAAATAAACTCAACAAAGGAGCAAGTTAGATGCATGGTTTTTAGATAATGACAACAAACATAGAACACTGTCAGCCTTGGGCTTACTCCTGTCACGAAAGGAGAGTAGTTCTACCATTAAATTGTAAACAGAATCGAGTTGCTAGGTTCACCTGTCCCTTCTATTTATCCACTTTGCATACACTCCCCGCCGTTCAGCACCAACATCACACTTCATAGTGTTTCAGGTCCACGACTCCTAAAAGTTACCAGGCAGGTCAAAGAACGCCCCACTTCTCTTGTTCCAAAACGTCAGACTCAATAATTTTCTTCATGTCTTTTTTGGTGAAATCAATATTAGCACATTAGCACATTAGCACATTAGCACATTATATAATCCTAGATTATGGCAGCTTACTGTTTATGAGTTGGAGTGTTTGATTATTTATACTAAAGTGTGATCCTGGTGTTTGAACCACTGAAAAATTCAACATCTGTACAGTCCAGAGATGATATCAAGTCATAAGGGCCACTTCCAGCTAAAAACATGAAATGATAAAAAGTGAAACTAAACAAAAATGACAAAGTCAAACAGATAAGTCTTGCCTAACAAGCCCTCACATACTTTGCATGTAATAAACAAAGCAAGGAGAACAATCTGTTAGAATATAGCATTGAAATCTAAAATTAGAATTATCAACTATAAAAAAAACTTGTTCAATACTATATTTTAGATTTATGCTTTTAGTTGTTCATGATTTATATAGTTCTTATTTCAATACTGTTTTGTATCCAGTTAATTTATACTCTAACTACTAAAAGTTATTAGAAAAAGTAAAACAAAATGCTGAACATACTAGGAGTTAAATTAACATGAGCTTCTCTATCAGCTCTCATATGTTCCTTGACTTTTGTAGAATGGTTGCTGAGACACTTCGCGTAGTCAAATCCCTCCACTTTTCTCTGACAACACCTGTTCTACGGTGACTATAATTCGGTACATCTCTCCTGGCATTTAAAACAAAAACTGTTACAGTTGAAGAAAAAAAAGTTTTATTTTGACTCTTTTCGCTAAAAATGAGCCTTTCTTAAACATCCCTGTAAAATGAGCTCAGAACTCCATCTGCAAAATAAAAGAGCAATGGCGTAGAGCAAAAGTTTTGTTTTTTTTAATTTTCAGTAAAGCACTTCATTAAATAAATAAAGGTAGCCAAAGATAGGTTGGCCATGATTCTTCACTGTTTTAGGAGTTATTGGTAAAACCCAAAACAAGTCAACACTAACATTAAAACGAATGTATTTCAGTCAGACAGACTCACTTTTGATTCACCCCTGAGTCTCTCACTTCAATTGTTAGATTGTAAAGCTCTATGTGCGCCTTATCCAATAGAATCAATGTCAAATGCACCACAATTATTTTCACCTGTATTGCAGAAAGAAGATAGAAAATAAAGTGTTTTTATATACTTCCTAATAGCAAAACAATGATGTTGTATAATTTATTTTTAACAAATTGTTAACCATTCCTCTAGTACAGTATTGCTGTTAACAGTAACCCAAACTTTTTCTAGAGTTGGTTTTTAAGAATATGAATGACTAAGAAAAAAGAATGTCAGAAATAAGAAAAATTTAAATTAGTTTTCATTTGAACAAAATAATCAAATTCATCTGTAATGTCTACTAACTTGAATAAGTTCCATAAACATCTTTCCAAGTGTAAAATGTTGGTGGGCTTTGTTATTTGCTACATAAATTATTTATTTTTTTTAAATATTTTTTTTTAGCATTCCTAAATAAGCAGTATAAAAAAAATACTAAAAAACAACTGAACTTAAGAGAAAGGACTCCTCTCTTACAACTATATCTCTCAATAATTAATAAAAAAAAGTTTTTTCCTTTATTCAATATCAAACAAAATATTTAATTACCTATAATTAATTAGTTAATTTATTCATGTTTTGTTAGGTACAATAAATAATTGCTTAAAGTATAATCATAATCCGATTATGCGTGAGGGAGAATTAGCGTAAAAAATTATTTAAGGGGACAAAACCCTTAGAAATTTATCCAAAGCTGTGAACACTGAAGAATTAATTTCCCCTCTTGGTATCAAAAGAAATAATGAATTACTTAAGTAATTAATTGACTAATTATTGTCTATTTTAATTTTTTTTCCTACAGCTTGACGACAATTTAATTTTTTTTTCTTTAAAGGAAAGCTAGTTAGCTGAGTGGTATTGCTCTTGACTTCGAAACAGGGTGTCCTGGGTTTGAATGGTGAACACTGTTTTTTTTATTTCGGGATCTTTAAGGCGACTCCACACAGCTCTAATGGGTACCTGAAAAGTAAAGGTAGTTGGTAGTTGTGCTGGTTACATGCCACTCTTGTTAACCGTGGGCAACAGGAACATAGGCAAGTGATTACTATAGCGTATGGTATGCGCTCTGGACTGGACATTGATTCTTGCCGCCACCATCTCTCTACGAAATCTTATGACCTAATTCCAATCACTCGTGTGATTACCAATCTAGGAAATCTATTGAATTACAACGGCAGCTGGGTATTCGTTTTGTACAACGATTAATTTTTCATTATTTTATTATCAACTCACTCTGTTTAGTAAAAAGTTTGTACACGTTATTTCTCACACACCATTCTACGATCAAGTTGAAACTTTGCACTATTATTCATTGGCAAAGAGACAAATAATATATTATTAAGTACAGCTAAGGGTGTACATGAGATTACTAATAAAGTTACACGGGGATATAACAATGTAACAACGGAGGTAGCCGTGCAATACAAAAATCGTTAAACTAAAGTTTAGCCATGGACTAGCGAAACATTATTGTTTGCATAATGTAGCACAATGCGAAGGGAAAGTTACTGTACATAAGTGTTAACGCTTACGTGAAGCGTGGTCGAGAGGATAAGTGTGCTTGAACTTAGCTTATCTACCAAGGGGGGCTTGAGTTTTCTGTTCACGGAAAACCTTTCCCTTCTTCCCCCCCCCCCCCCCCCCCCCCCCAATGGTCTACAAATGACATTGGACCATAGCGCTCTAAGCATGCTATAACGTTTTATAAAAGCTATAATTAATATTATCATTATTATTATTATCTGGCAAAACAAAAACAAATGCGGTGATACTTCTCATAGTAAAAATTAGGCCTACATAGTATAGATAGAAGAGATACAATATTATATACAAAGTGGCAGATGAATATGTAAATTTATGTGCAATTTGAATTTAGTGTCAATATATTCAAAACAAATGCCTTAAGTGGCATTCAACCGAGATACGGTATAATATATAAATGTAGTAAAATGTTGCTTTATATATATATATGCATTATAATAATGTTAATTAATATTAAAAATAAAATAAAATAACATACTTACATACACGAGAAATATAATGCAGATGAGAAATATAAACACTCGGAGAACTTGCGGTGATCCAACTTATGTCACACTTACCATAAAGTCCATAAAAAGAAGTTATATAGAAATATAAATTCTGTGATTGACAAGCCTTTCAAAACTAACGAGAAATAAAAGCCCTATAATGTGAAGGAGATGGATCTTACACTTTTGAACACTTGGGAAGTAAGAAGTGAACGAAAAGAGACGACGTTTTGACAAAGCTTTATATGAAATCACCTGAACTGTCTGGTCAAAAGTTTGTACACGTTATTTCTCCGACACCCAATCTCAGATCAAGCTGAAATTTTGCAAAGCCCCGCCGCCGAGCACTATTTCTGATATTGAAACCCAACAAAAGCATATTCTGAGGTATCTACAGTGCATTATCTTTCTATTAAAAAGTTTTATTTCAAAAACCTAATGTGCTATTCTTACTGACTTAGACCCTCTCACGCCGTTCGGCGCATTTTCCGGCAAGCTGTTTCCACAAAAATCTGTCACTGGCAATGTCTGAAGCCTCTTCCCACCTTCTCTGAGGATCTCAATGAAAGTGTGGCGCCAAGTTGTACTAGGATGCCATTGCAACTCTTATTATGTGTAATTCATTTTGTGGGAGAACATATCCCGCAAAACGTTATGCGACGCTCTGTCACAACCTTACTAAGGATTCGACTCCCAGTTCAGCATTTGATTTCTTTGATTTAGACCCGATCTCTAAAACTGACTCCTAAAACCTGTCTTAGCAATCTTTGTTCAGCCACATTTAGTGTTTTTCAATTTCGGCAGATGACTATTCACACTTTATCAATGGAGCCCAGCCACTGGTAGAAATGTGTAACCTCTCTTGATTACGCTTTGGGAATTACATGCATGTATTTTGTTTTAGATTTTATATCGAAAAGGGAAGTTTTATCGTCAAAATCATCTGTTGAGGGGTTTTAAACTAAAAAATCTCTGGAGTTTTTTTGTGTTTTTTTAAAATTCAAAACCCCATTTAGCTACGATCATAGAATTTGGTGACTGTAGTTTGCTTTAAAATAATATTGAAGAGAGAGGTTTTAAACTCAAAACGCTCTGTAGGGGGATTTAAACTCAAAACCCCTCACTGGTTTAGCTACGCTCAAAGAATTTAAGTGTAATTTACTTTTTTTTATATCGAAGAGGTATTTTTAAGCATCAAAACCATCTGAAAGGGGATTTAAACTCAAGACCTCCTTTGTCTACGCTCATAGCATTTTCAGTGCGTAATCTGCTTTTTTTTTAATATTGAAGAGGTATTTTTCAGCTTCAAACCCCGCTGGCAGGGGGTTTTAAACTCAAAACCCCTAAGGCTGGCTACGCTCATAGATTTTATAGTGTGTAATTTGATTTTTTTTTTTTATTGTGAGGGTGTTTATCGTAATTTTTGTAGGGGTTTTAAAGTCAGAATCTTCCTTAGTTGTTTTCTTGGAATTTGGGGATTGTCGTTTGCATTTTTTTTTAGTTTTGTTTATAGAAGAGGGTGCATTAATTGCAAAACCCCTGGTAGGGGGTTTTAAACTCAAAACCCCCAGGTAAAGGGATTTTTATCTCAAAACCCCCTGATAGGGTTTTTAAAATCTCAAAACCCCCTGGTAGGGGGTTTTAAACTAAAAACTCCCTGGTAGGGTTTTTTAAAACTCAAAACCCCCTCGGCTGTGCTGTGGTAAGTGATGATTTATTATTAAAATCTCACCTAAAATAAACAAAATGCAAGCAAAAAATCAGTCAATGAAATAAAACAAAATTAATTAATTACAAGTAATTGATTAACTAATAGCTTTTTTTTTTTGGTTCGTGTCATGGACAATGAAGAATTGTGTAACGTTTCAACTTGGTCCGAGAATGTATAGTGGGAGAAGTGGCGTGTAAATATATATATAGACAGAATGAGCTAATATAAGCTGGGTTAATGTAAGCTTTGTAAAAGACAGGAAGTGTTAACATTGTTGCTGGAATTGTTCCCTAGCCAACAAACATATGGGCGATTTAAATAGGGCGCCGCCCAGCTTGTCTCTTTTCACTTCACTAATGCAAATGGTTCGCTTATGTGCACTAATTGAAAATAGATTCAACCGAGCTAATAAGGTCAAAAATTTCCCTCAAAGAAAACAATTTCATTGATGTGTATTCAGGGCGGGATTTAAGTAAGTGGAGGCCCCGGGCAGGATTTTTGTTGAGGCCCCTACACCTACACTTTTTGCTAAGTTTTAATAATAACGCTATGAATACCGGTATATGAATATCAATCTGCATATTTAAGTTTTTAGAAAGTGTATATTTTCCGAAAAAAAATGTTAGAGAAAAAAACAACGTAAAAGTATCTCTTGTGGAGGCCCCTTCCTTGTGGGTCCCGCAGGGCGGGGGATTCTCCCTTAAATCGGACCCTGTTTGTATAGTCAGTATGGGCGTTCCTAGGGAGGGATTGAGGCGGATGTTAATGAAGAAGAAATGACGCGTAAGATATAACTCAGCTGAGACATTGTAAGCAAGCGTGTAACATTTGTCACAATCACAAATAAATACACACACATTTAACAATAATAAAAACATTAGTACATTTATAAAAATAAATACTCTAGCACTGAAGATAATGATCTATAAAGCTTAATTATAATTTATGAATTAAAAAAAACACTAAGAAAATATTTTGAAAAACACACAGATGGACGCACTGTTTTAACTCTATATGCCAGGACTAATTCTTCTATAAACTCTTCCTTTTAAAGTGCTCTAACGGTGTAGAACGGGCTGCCTGAATTAGTCACTAAATCCAATGAGATACTAGAGATTAAGTTTAGTGGGAAGCGTGGTCAAGAGGCTATTTACGCTTGAACTTGGCTTGGCATGAAGGGGGCTCGAGGTTCGACACCCGACTCGAGCAGAGTTGTGTTTACTGAGCGCCTACAAGCAGCACGGAAAACCTTCTCTCAGATACCCTCTCCCCCCACTGGTCCACAAATGAGATTGAACCATAGAGCTTTAGGCATGGCATAAGCATAAAAGTAGCACTATATAAAAGTTAAAAATTATTATTATTTAGCACAATTGACAAATTTAAAACGAAGATCGTGTTATGATATACTTTTCTGGAAGGAACGTCCATGATTTATAAGATAAGTTAGATATATATATACTCAGTTCACTTTTAGCCCTTTGCCTATATAAGTGTTGTTGTTTTTTCTATTTGCGACACTATTATGGTGAGTGAAACGCAATTTTTCATTATAGATTATCTTTCTTCATCTTTTCAAATTCTTCCCTCCCTCTCCCGGTATGTTTTACCGTCTCGTGGTCCATAGTAAATTTTTATTTCTTCTTATACCCACCTAAACTTTAATCAATATTCATTAATAGAATATTGAATTAGACCATGGGAAGAAAATATAAAAGAACAGACAGGCCTTTCGGTGAATGAAATTCTATCCAAGGAATGGAGAAAGACGTATAACAGTTCTTGTATGGTGCCCCAACGGTCTAACAGACTAAGGGATAAGTGAAGGTGAATTAGCTGTTTTCAGTAGTAAATATACTATGTTTCATTTCGAGGAGCATTTCTTGTTTTTTGCTATAATGACCTATACTGCATACTACATGTGAATGTAGAACTCGACAGTTTGTTGGAGGAGTGTTTTTTTTTTTTCGTTCGGTTCGATGTCAATGGAATGTCTTTCAATCATTTCTTGAAACTTTGTGAGGCCTAGACTCAGAGAGATGTCTATTCTTATAGTGCACCTGAGGGCGACAACTTGTGCAATTCGCAAGTATTCATTGAGGATGACTTTTAGGATTCCTTCGTTCTCTATACAATGGATCTGACCAAGCCAAAGCAGGCCCAGGGAGATGAATTTGTTGGGGAGACCCGTACGAGCAAGTATCTCAGCGTAGATTGTTACTTCTAACTAATTTACACTTTTGTTTTGTATCGCGTATATGATCTATGTTTCATTGCCAAACAGTTATGTACTCAGAATAGCCGTTCCATAGACTTACTTGTAGTGCCATTCCTCTTATCTTTGTCATTGGCGTTCACTGTGAACAAAGTGGTCCCCACACTTCTGTTCTCAGCCAAATGGTATGCACTGTCAGTCGGGATTGCAGGTTGCCAGGGAGAGGATGAAGACTTGTCATTTATTTCAGTCACCTAGGAAAGTGACCCATGTATTAAAATCGCTAATCTAAAATGGCATGTCTTTTATGAATAGGTCATCAGAAAGGCAATATCTTACAACAAGCAAGCATTTCCAATTTTTAAATGACCTAAATTAGTATTTAATACATAGTTAAATCTAATTCCAGTCAAAGAAATTTGTTAAGACAAGTAAAAAAAAATTAATAATATATTGCATAGAGAGCTTGTGTTTCACCCCTCCTTTTCATAAAATATAACCTCTTTTTTTCACTATTAATAATAAATAGTAAATGGTGAAAAAAAATTTTTTTTTTTTTAAGTTGGCTAGCTGTACTAGTTTTTGAGGTCTAAATGTGACGATCGAACAAGCGGACAAACAGAGAGCAAAGCAAAACTAAAAGTGGCTTTTCCTTTTTAAGGGGGCGCTAAAAACTGATAACATGTAAATTTTAGATAAGCAAAGTATCCAAAAATCACTCTTTTATTTTTTCCAAAGATCTTTTAATGCGTTTATGACAATGTTGTTTGTTTGTAAAATGTTTTACATGTTTCGGATGTTCCTTCAGAGTTGAAGATAATTACTTCCTAGTCCAAATCTCCCGCAGGACGACGGGGGATGGGAGCGGGCAGGGTTTGAACCCTGGACCATCGATAAGTCTGAACGACAGTCCAGCGCGCAAACCGCACGACCAGGCAGCCAATGTGAAGATGAGGAATAAACATTTAATCAAATTGAAAACTAACGTTAATAATAAACGTGTCCTAGTTTAATAGGCCCTATCAGTATATTTATATTTATTTCTAACTGGACCAGTCAATAAAGTAGCTTCAACAATTAAAACCATGTTACATTCAAAGCTTTTTTACTTTGAATGACAAACAACTACACATATAGTAGAAATCAAAACACGAAATACAGTAGGCCACAGGCCGGCCATCTTGGTTAAGTGTAGCTGCTATAGCTATGTCCACTGTTAGCGGGCGATTGTAAGCTATGGTGTAAACAGCGGATTCCTCAAGCTCGTTCTTTAGGTTCTGGAATGCTTGTTTGACCTCCTCATAGACAGAACATAGTTTATTTCTAGTTAACAAGCTGATTTTGTCTGAGAAGTTAGGAATCCATAGAGAATAAAAAGCCAGCAGGCCAACTATTCGTTTCTGTTCTCGCAGGTTTGACGGAGCATTTAATTCCCGCAAGGCTCTGAATCTTTCTGGGTTAGGCTTAAGCTGACTTTTAGATATTTCGTACCCCAGCAGTATGACACTATGTGTTCCGATCTCACTTTTACCTTCGTTGAAAGTAATACCATACTTCTGAGCTACTTTGAAGAATCTCTGCAGGTTTCTATCATGCAACTCGGCATCATGTCCACAGATGGTCACATTGTCCACATAAGCGTATTTTCTAGTTGCTCGTCTTCGATTATTTTATCTACAGTTCGATTGAAACAAGCCACTCCATTTGTAACTCCAAATGGAATTCTTTGAAACTGGTAAAGTCTACCCACAACCTCGAATACTGTAAATGGCCTTTCTTCTTCAATCGAGATCTGATGATATGCATTCTTGATGTCCAGAGTGCTAAAGACAGAAAATTGTGCTCTCTTCTCTGCTAATTCATCCATTCTTGGCATGGGATAAGCGTCTAACAGTGTGAATTTGTTGATCGTCTGACTATAGTCAATAACCATACATCTTTTGTGCCTCTCATAGGCTGTTATTAGAACCTGACAGGGAGGCCAATACGAGGAAAGCGCAAACAGAAACGTCCTAGTATAGGTTGGCGCGGCACATTCATAGAGGACTTCATAGACACCAGGTAGAAGAGGCTTTAGACAGATTTTTGTGGAGACAGCTTGCCGCCCAATGCTCTGAACGACGCGGGTGGATCTAAGTCTAAACCCAAGCCTCCCGCAGTACGGCGGGGGATGGCGGTGGGCATGGTTTGAGTCCGTGACCATCGGGTCCACCAAATGACAGTCCAGAGTGCATACCACACGACTAGGCAGCCATCAATATGTCTACTGAATAAACTAATTTAGCATAATTTCAGCTACAAATAAAATGTTTAACATAAGCATAAGTTGTTTTTTTTCAAATAATGAAGAAATTAGATGACGTTGAGTTTGTATCTAACACAATCTCAGTTAAAGGCCTAAAACTGGTCCGTCCATGGGTCCGATATTTTCAGCACTTATATCAGACGTTTTGAACAACAGCAGACCAACAATCAAAGTTCTACCTCCACCCTTACATAATGAGGGTTTAGCTGGGGGCGTTCTTACCTCTACTCAAGAGCCATTGGTTTGAGATATGTAATAACTATAACATTAAGATAACGTAGCCCAACATAAGTTGTGTGTAATTGAGAAGGTAACAGAAATAAAGCTGTCTTGTATTTCAAGACAGTCCGATACAGGAGTCATCAACAACTAAATGACATTGTTGCTTTTCTGTTACCTTCCTTTTTTGGTCGGCAATATTCGTTACCTTTTGAATTTTGTGGTTTCCATGTCGTTAACCTTATTCCATGTTGCCTATAACAGTGACATCTTGTGACCATTAGTTTAATAGTTACGTAAGGAAAGGATACCGTGAGAATGTTTTGAAGGAAACTGCTTGTTCTAATATGTCCTAGTCGTCCTCTCTTCCCTCGAGTTGCGTCATTGGCCTTCGTTTCATTTAACCGTCCGCACGATAGCCGCGCCTTGGACTACACTTCTTTTTTTTCCCGATTTTCAACCCCATAAAAAAGAGTGAGGTTAATAATCGGATGAGGCTTAGATTGATAAGATGTAATTTCGTTGTTTTAGAGCCATAGTCCAATAAAACATTATCCTCATTATCATAACTGTAATACTGACCTCTATAAAGACAGTCACTGTAGGCACAGCATGCGGTCCATCATCTGAAACTTTGATTAACAATGTCTCTTTTTCAATGAGTTTGTAATCTAAGACATCGAGCGTTTCTATTGCTCCTGAGCTATTCACACTGAAAAGAAAATAAATGAGAACAATGAGAATAAATAACGCTTGTCTTCGAGCAGATCAGTTCAAGATTAAAGAATAAGTGTTTACAAAATGAATAGAGCAGATTCATACGTGATTTTTAACGCCTTAACTCTCCACTCTAGCTTAGCTCATGCATATAATCATTCACTATGATATTTTGTATGAATTGGGAAGGAAAGGGTAGGTGATAAATGGGTTGATTGTTCTTACCTGAAGAGAGTTGTGTTCCCTTGTACTATTGTGTAAGAGAGATTGCGAAAGCTTGCGCTGTAGTCAGAATCAGTACAGTTCAGGCTGTAAACCTGAGTCAGAGCTGGTTTCAGAGTGAAACATACATTACATTCCATATTTGTATATATATATATATATATATACTAGCCTGGCATTACCAGCGGCCTGCGGGTCTAAGTTTGTGTTTACTAATCTAGTGGATTGGATTTAGATGTATGTTAAGCTTAGCTAATGATCCTTTCAAGTTATTTCTCTTTCGCTACGAAAATAAAATTAGTTTTGCGAAAATGGTTTACCCGAAGCCGATACATTCATATCTATTAAAAACGAAAAGAGCGGTAGCTTTGTTAAATGAACGGGATTATAAAGTGAACAATTAAACGAAATAGTTTTTAGTACGCGATTCATGAATGAATATAGATCTAGGCCTATCTCAAGTCAGCTTCGCGGCTTTTGTAAACGAATGTAGTCTCTTAAAAATAATGCTTTAGAAAACCAAATTTTAATGTTTATTTGATCAAAATATGAAATGAATGGATGTTGAATTAGTATGTTCATGTGTTAAAGTATAAAACTATCTGTGCGTATTGAAGTTCTTTCATCTTAGAGTTCAATTAGAGTTTTAGATCTAGGGATGGGATTATAAAGTAAACGAATTAATTTTTTAGTAATTTTTAGTACGCGATTCCTTACGGTATTGTCTAATGAAAGAATGTTCGTCAGGAAATCTGAACTTACATATATAAGGAAATAATTAATGTAAAAAATGCTTTTGAAACACAAAATTGAAGGTTAATTTTATTATATAATGAAATCAAAGGATCTTCTTTTGTATTTTCATGTGCCAAAGTAAAAAACTATCTGCGCAAAGTGTATTTCTTAAAAGGTCTAAATCCTTTCGATCTTTTCTCATATCAACATTGTAGACATGGCCTAGATCCATAAAATACTATAGCTTCAATAGAGTCGAACAACTTTATTTTTTTTTTAGGGTCTTAAGTTTGTTTTAGGGCTACAATACATACACTAAGGTCTAAGTTGGTACCCAAGAAACATTCCTGCCAAGTTTTATCAAGATTGGTCTAGCGGTTTTGATGTCTATAAGTCACATACATACACCTCACATTCTACTTTATATATATACTATAAAGTAGAATGTGAGGCGTATGTATTTATATTTATATAGTTATATATATATATATATATATATATATATATATCATGGGCGTAGCCAGGATTTTTTTGGGAGGGGGATTTTTTTTCTACCCCCCCCCCCCGCTCATCCCCCCTCCCGAGGAAAAAAAAATGTGCGTGTGTGTGTATATATACATAATTAATCTTTATTACATTCTGACCCTTCATTCTTTCGGAAGACATTTATTGTACTCTAGAATAGGTTCTTCCTGGATTTAGTGGAAAAATTGTAGACTCCCCGTTCTTGCCAGCAAGTGGGTCTGGGAGCTCTCCCAGCGCGAAGCGCAGCCCCGCCGCCAAGCACTATTTCCGGTATTGAAAGCCAACAAAATGCATATTCTTAGGTATCTACATTGCATTATCCTGCTATTAAAAAGTTTTATTTCAAAAACCTAATGTGCTATTCTTACTGACTTAGACCCTCCAGCACCGTTCGACGTATGTGGCGTCAAGCTGTTTCCACAAAAATCTGTCAATGGCAATGTCCGAAGCCTCTTCCTACATGCTCTGAGAACCTCCATGAAAGTGTGGCGCCAAGTTGTACTAGGATGTCATCGCAACTCTTATTATGCGTAATTCATTTTGTCGGAGAACACATCCCGCAAACCTAATGCGACGCTGTGTCACAACCTTACTAAGGGGTCGACTCCCATTTCGGCAAAGGATTTCCTTGATTTAGACCCGATCTCTATAACTGACTCGTCAAAATCTGTCAGCCATCTTTTTTGAGCCACATTTAGTGTTTTTCAATTTCGGCAGATGACTATTTACAACACTTTATTAATGGAGCCCAGCCACTGGTAGAAAGGCGTAACCTCTCTTGACTACGCTCTTGGAATAAGGTGACTGTAGTTTGCTTTAGATTTTATATCGAAAATGTTTTATCGTCAAAATCATCTGTTTGGGGGGGGGGGGGGGGGGGTTAAACTAAATCTCTTTAAATTCAAAACCTCATTTAGCTACGGTCATAGAATTTCGTGACTGTAGTTTGCTTTAGAATAATATTGTAGAGAGAAGTTTTAAACCTCAAAACTCTCTGTAGGGGGATTTTAAACTCAAAACCATCTGGAGGGGTTCTAAACTTTTAAAAAAGCCATCTGAAGAAGGGGGGTTTACATTGGCTTGGCTGCGCTCAACGAATTTTAGTGTGTAATTTGCGTTTTTTTAATTTTGAAGAGTTTTTTTTTTAGCATCAAACCCCTCTGAAGGGATTAAACGCTCATAGCATTTTTAGTGCGTAATTTGCTTTCTTTATATTGAAGCGGTATTTTTTAGCTTCAAACCTCATTGGAGGGTGGGGGTAAACTCAAACCCCCTTTGGCTACGCTCATAGAATTTTGAGTTTGTAATTCGCTTTTTTGTTTCTAAAATGTTTTGTAAAATGTTTTACATGTTTCGGATGTTCCTTCAGAGTTGAAGATAGTTTACTTCCTAGTCCAAACCTCCCTCAGGACGACGGGGGATGGGAGCGGGCAGGTAGGGGTTTTTTAAAATCAAAACCCCCTTGGCTGTGCTGGGACAAGTGATGGTTTAGTATTAAAATCTCACCTAAAATAAACAAAATCAAGCAAAAAAATCGGTCCCTAAATTCCGACACCCCCAAAACCTACCTGACTACGCCAATGATACATATATACATATATACATATACACACATACACATATACATACACACACATATATATATATACATATATATACATATATATATATATACATATATATATATATATACATATATATATATATATATATATATATATATATATATATATATATATATATATATATACATATACACATATACATATATACATACATATATATATATACATATATATATATATATATATATACACATATACATATATACATACATATATATATATACATATATATATATACATATATATATATACATATATATATATACATATACATACGTACATATACATATATATACATACATATACATATATATATGTGTGTATGTATGTGTGTGTTTTACCTGCAAAGTGCGAAAAAGGGCAACAGTGTGAGTTAGTTGAAGGAATCGGAGACTCTAAGTACACTAATTACCTGTTGTCTTTTCTGTAATACTAGTGTAGTGGACCTGTTCTTTACATTCAGGCGGGTTATCATTTATGTCTAGTACAGTTAAGGTGAAGGTCACAGAAGACGATCTCGTATCACTAGTGTTAACTTAAATTAAATGTTAAGAAAATATATAGAAGGGCAGAGAGAGAGAGAGAGAGAGAAGAAACATATTATAGAAACAAAACACATTAATTCGACTTAAGTATATGACTATCATGACTGACAGATCTTTATGGAGACAACTTGCCTAAGGAGTTCTTGTTCATTAATATTTATAAATTGTTCATTTCAGGTCAATTCAACGTTACTT
The DNA here is from genome assembly GCA_030265305.1 of Biomphalaria pfeifferi. NCBI lineage: Eukaryota > Metazoa > Mollusca > Gastropoda > Planorbidae > Biomphalaria > Biomphalaria pfeifferi. The sequence continues at coordinate 1,265,759 of JASAOG010000121.1, read as the reverse complement.
TTTTTTTTACAAAGCTTATATCAACTCTGTCTGCCTGTTAAAATGCTATGGACAGTGAAAAAACATGGCCTCAGCTCTTGAAGAATGCGTGAAAACAAAAAATGGCTGGCTCCTTAACACCAAAGCGAAAGCCACTATAACTTGCCTATATGTGGATTGGAGTGTCTCTCCAAAATCGGGCTCCAGAGTCATATGAAAAAGTGTCCTACGAGATGAACCATAGTCGCTGAAGGGTGCCAACTATATTTAAAAAAAAACGATCACGGTAACATTGACCAATTCTTTCTGCTCCCTTTCCCAGCTAGTCCAGACAAGTAATAGGATCATAGCGTATTGAGAAAACTAATAGTATGAAATTGCCCTAAACAAAAACAATTGGTAAAAATATTTCTAGCCGAACAGATTTAGTACCGCTAGATCTATTACAAATTTAATTACTACACTGACCCAAACTAAATGATACAACTACGCTTAATATATGCTTTGATTTATTGTTATTATTATTATTGTTTATTTTCTTGCTTTTTAATGTTTGTTTTTTGTATTCATAAAACTAAAGCGGTCTTAATGATGTTGTGACGAGGCAAGAGAAACGCAATCAGAGGCTTTGTTAATGCATTTAAAAGTGCTATACTTAAAACACTACTAAACCATGCAATGAAGGTTACAAGCATAAAACACAGAGAAAAAAATACAAAAGTAAAAGTGCGAAATGAAATAAGGTCATAAGGTGACAAAGTTGCAGTACACATTATCTAAAAGAAGTAGACATCTAGTTCAGTGGCGTCACTAGGGGTGCGGGCCGAACTCTTGACACCAAAAAGTGGGTGACACCCAAGTGGAAAAAAACTGCCCTTTTGCAATAGTAGACATTTGTTTTTTTTTTCAGTAGCAAGATACCCGAATGTGATTATGCACAATTGATATATAGATATATATTACTTAAAACTTTAACTATTTTCTGCTTGAAATAATTTTGGTTGAAGCTCCATCAAAATGTTCAAAATATTACACTATACTTTCTATCATCAGAAAAACCTTGAACTGTATGTACAAGCTTCATGTAAATTAACACTGCTTTGATTTTTAAAAAACAGGTTCATCTAAACTTTTTAAAAAAGCACCTTTATATCAGTTGAAGAGCTCTCACAAAGGCCGCGAGCACACATTTGAGGCCCAGATAAAAGCTATTGTAGAAAACGTAAAGAAAAATTTTCAAAAAATCTTCGTCGGACGGCTTTGTGTTCGTAATCGAACACATTGCCATTTTATCAGGAGAGTGTTATCAAATGACGACAGTCTTCAGTCCCAAAATATCACGAGGCATATGAAGACTATTCATTAACCTTTGAAAAATGGACAACATTTGGATGTGGCACTTCGGAGAAAGAGAGAGACGTAAGACAGCACAAGATGGATTGTTTCTAGCAATTGCTGAACACCTTTGTACAGGTTTCTCGATGGATTGTTTCTAGCAATGCTGAACCCCTTTGAACAGGCTTCTCGATGGATTGTTTCTAGCAATGCTGAAAACCTTTGAACAGGCTTCCCGATGGATTGTTTCTAGCAATGCTGAAAACCTTTGAACAGGTTTCTCGATGGATGTTTCTAGCAATGCTGAAAACCTTTGAACAGGTTTCTCGATAGATTGTTTCTAGCAATGCTGAAAACCTTTGAACAGGTTTCTCGATGGATTGTTCCTAGCAATGCTGAAAACCTTTGAACAGGTTTCTCGATAGATTGTTTCCAGCAATGCTGAACCCCTTTGAACAGGTTTCTCGATTTGATTGTTTCTAGCAATTGCTGAATACCTTGAACAGGTTTCTCGATGGATTGTTCCTAGCAATGCTGAACACATTTAAACAGGTTTCTCGATGGATTGTTTCTAGCAATGCTGAACCCCTTTGAACAGGTTTTCGATGGATTGTTTCTAGCAATGCTGAACACTTTTGAACAGGTTTCTCGATTTGATTGTTTCTAGCAATTGCTGAACACCTTTGAACAGGTTTCTCGATGGATTGTTTCTAGCAATTGCTGAACACCTTTGAACAGGTTTCTCGTAAGATTGTTTCTAGCAATGCTGAAAACCTTTAAACAGGTTTCTCGATGGATTGTTTCTAGCAATAATGAAAACCTTTAAAAAAGGTTTCTCGATGGATGTTTCTAGCAATGCTGAAAACCTTTGAACAGGTTTCTCGATAGATTGTTTCCAGCAATGCTGAACACCTTTGAACAGGTTTCTCGATGGATTGTTTCTAGCAATGCTGAACACATTTGAACAGGTTTCTCGATAGATTGTTTCCAGCACTGCTTAACACCTTTGAACAGGTTTCTCGATTTGATTGTTTCTAGCAATTGCTGAACACCTTTGAACAGGTTTCTCGATGGATTGTTTCTAGCAAAGCTGAACACATTTGAACAGGTTTCTCGATGGATTGTTTCTAGCAATGCTGAAAAACTTTGAACAGGTTTCTCAATGGATTGTTTCTAGCAATGCTGAAAACCTTTGAACAGGTTTTTCGATGGAATGTTTCTAGCAATGCTGAAAACCTTTGAACAGGTTTCTCGATGGATTGTTTCTAGCAATGCTGAAAACCTTTGAACAGGTTTCTCGATGGATTGTTTCTAGCAATGCTGAACACCTTTGAACAGGTTTCTCGATGGATTGTTCCTAGCAATGCTGAACACCTTGAACAGGTTTCTCGATGGATTGTTCCTAGCAATGCTGAAAACCTTTGAACAGGTTTCTCGATGGATTGTTTCTAGCAATGCTGAACACATTTAAACAGGTTTCTCGATGGATGTTTCTAGCAATGCTAAAAAATCTTTGAACAGGCTTCTCGATAGATTGTTTCTAGCAATGCTGTAAACCTTTGAACAACTTTTTCGATGGAATGTTTCTAGCAATGCTGAAAACCTTTGAACAGGTTTCTCGATAGATTGTTTCTCGCAACGCTGAAAACCTTTAAACAGGTTTCTCGATGGATTGTTTCTAGCAATGCTGAACACCTTTGAACTGGTTTCTCGATGGATTGTTTCTAGCAATGCTAAACACATTTAAACAGGTTTCTCGATGGATGTTTCTAGCAATGCTGAACACCTTTGAACAGGTTTCTCAGTGGATTGTTCCTAGCAATGCTGAACACCTTTGAACAGGTTTCTCGATGGATTGTTTCTAGCAATGCTGAACACATTTAAACAGGTTTCTCGATGGATGTTTCTAGCAATGCTGAACACCTTTAAACAGGTTTCTCGATGGATTGTTCCTAGCAATGCTGAACACCTTGAACAGGTTTCTCGATGGATTGTTCCTAGCAATGCTGAACACCTTTGAACAGGTTTCTCGATGGATTGTTTCTAGCAATGCTGAACACATTTAAACAGGTTTCTCGATGGATGTTTCTAGCAATGCTAAAAAATCTTTGAACAGGCTTCTCGATAGATTGTTTCTAGCAATGCTGAAAAACTTTAAAAAAGGTTTCTCGATGGATGTTTCTAGCAATGCTGAAAACCATTGAACAGGTTTCTCGATGGATTGTTTCTAGCAATGCTGAAAACCTTTAAAAAAGGTTTCTCGATGGATGTTTCTAGCAATGCTGAAAACCTTTGAACAGGTTTCTCGATAGATTGTTTCCAGCAATGCTGAACCCCTTTGAACAGGTTTCTCGATTTGATTGTTTCTAGCAATTGCTGAACACCTTTGAACAGGTTTCTCGATGGATTGTTTCTAGCAATGCTGAACACATTTGAACAGGTTTCTCGATGGATTGTTCCTAGCAATGCTGAAAACCTTTGAACAGGTTTCTCGATGGATTGTTTCTAGCAATGCTGAACACTTTTGAACAGGTTTCTCGATGGATTGTTTCTAGCAATGCTGAACACATTTAAACAGGTTTCTCGATCGATGTTTCTAGCAATGCTGAACACCTTTGAACATGTTTCTCGATTGATTGTTCCTAGCAATGCTGAATACCTTGAACAGGTTTCTCGATGGATTGTTTCTAGCAATGCTGAACACATTTAAACAGGTTTCTCGATGGATGTTTCTAGCAATGCTAAAAAATCTTTGAACAGGCTTCTCGATAGATTGTTTCTAGCAATGCTGAAAACCTTTGAACAGGTTTTTCGATGGATTGTTTCTAGCAATGCTGAAAACCTTTGAACAGGTTTCTCGATGGATTGTTTCTAGCAATGCTGAACACCTTTGAACAGGTTTCTCGATGAATTGTTTCTAGCAATGCTGAACACATTTAAACAGGTTTCTCGATGGATGTTTCTAGCAATGCTGAACACCTTTGAACAGGTTTCTCAATGGATTGTTCCTAGCAATGCTGAACACCTTTGAACAGGTTTCTCGATGGATTGTTTCTAGCAATGCTGAACACATTTAAACAGGTTTCTCGATGGATGTTTCAAGCAATGCGAAAAAATCTTTGAACAGGCTTCTCGATAGATTGTTTCTAGCAATGCTGAAAACCTTTAAAAAAGGTTTCTCGATGGATGTTTCTAGCAATGCTGAAAACCATTGAACAGGTTTCTCGATGGATGTTTCTAGCAATGCTGAAAACCTTTGAACAGGTTTCTCGATGGATGTTTCTAGCAATGCTGAAAACCTTTGAACAGGTTTCTCGATAGATTGTTTCTAGCAATGCTGAAAACCTTTGAACAGGTTTCTCGATGGATTGTTCCTAGCAATGCTGAAAACCTTTGAACAGGTTTCTCGATAGATTGTTTCCAGCAATGCTGAACCCCTTTGAACAGGTTTCTCGATTTGATTGTTTCTAGCAATTGCTGAATACCTTGAACAGGTTTCTCGATGGATTGTTCCTAGCAATGCTGAACACATTTAAACAGGTTTCTCGATGGATTGTTTCTAGTAATGCTGAACCCCTTTGAACAGGTTTTCGATGGATTGTTTCTAGCAATGCTGAACACTTTTGAACAGGTTTCTCGATTTGATTGTTTCTAGCAATTGCTGAACACCTTTGAACAGGTTTCTCGATGGATTGTTTCTAGCAATTGCTGAACACATTTAAAAAGGTTTCTCGATAGATTGTTTCTATCAATGATGAAAACCTTTGAACAGGTTTCTCGATGGATTGTTTCTAGCAATGCTGAAAACCTTTAGAAAAGGTTTCTTGATGGATGTTTCTAGCAATGCTGAAAACCTTTGAACAGGTTTCTCGATAGATTGTTTCCAGCAATGCTGAACACCTTTGAACAGGTTTCTCGATTTGATTGTTTCTAGCAATTGCTGAGCACCTTTGAACAGGTTTCTCGATGGATTGTTTCTAGCAATGCTGAACACATTTGAACAGGTTTCTCGATAGATTGTTTCCAGCACTGCTTAACACCTTTGAACAGGTTTCTCGATTTGATTGTTTCTAGCAATTGCTGAACACCTTTGAACAGGTTTCTCGATGGATTGTTTCTAGCAAAGCTGAACACATTTGAACAGGTTTCTCAATGGATTGTTTCTAGCAATGCTGAAAAACTTTGAACAGGTTTCTCAATGGATTGTTTCTAGCAATGCTGAAAACCTTTGAACAGGTTTTTCGATGGAATGTTTCTAGCAATGCTGAAAACCTTTGAACAGGTTTCTCGATGGATTGTTTCTAGCAATGCTGAAAACCTTTGAACAGGTTTCTCGATGGATTGTTTCTAGCAATGCTGAACACCTTTGAACAGGTTTCTCGATGGATTGTTTCTAGCAATGCTGAACACATTTAAACAGGTTTCTCGATGGATGTTTCTAGCAATGCTGAACACCTTTGAACAGGTTTCTCGATGGATTGTTCCTAGCAATGCTGAACACCTTGAACAGGTTTCTCGATGGATTGTTCCTAGCAATGCTGAAAACCTTTGAACAGGTTTCTCGATGGATTGTTTCTAGCAATGCTGAACACATTTAAACAGGTTTCTCGATGGATGTTTCTAGCAATGCTAAAAAATCTTTGAACAGGCTTCTCGATAGATTGTTTCTAGCAATGCTGAAAACCTTTAAAAAAGGTTTCTCGATGGATGTTTCTAGCAATGCTGAAAACCATTGAACAGGTTTCTCGATGGATTGTTTCTAGCAATGCTGAAAACCTTTAAAAAAGGTTTCTCGATGGATGTTTCTAGCAATGCTGAAGACCTTTGAACAGGTTTCTCGATAGATTGTTTCCAGCAATGCTGAACCCCTTTGAACAGGTTTCTCGATTTGATTGTTTCTAGCAATTGCTGAACACCTTTGAACAGGTTTCTCGATGGATTGTTTCTAGCAATGCTGAACACATTTGAACAGGTTTCTCGATGGATTGTTTCTAGCAATGCTGAAACCTTTGAACAGGTTTCTCGATGGATTTTTCCTAGCAATGCTGAAAACCTTTGAACAGGTTTCTCGATGGATTGTTTCTAGCAATGCTGAATACCTTTGAACAGGTTTCTCGATGGATTGTTTCTAGCAATGCTGAATACCTTTGAACAGGTTTCTCGATCGATGTTTCTAGCAATGCTGAAAACCATTGAACAGGTTTCTCGATGGATTGTTTCTAGCAATGCTGAAAACCTTTAAAAAAGGTTTCTCGATGGATGTTTCTAGCAATGCTGAAAACCTTTGAACAGGTTTCTCGATAGATTGTTTCCAGCAATGCTGAACCCTTTTGAACAGGTTTCTCGATTTGATTGTTTCTAGCAATTGCTGAACACCTTTGAACAGGTTTCTCGATGGATTGTTTCTAGCAATGCTGAACACATTTGAACAGGTTTCTCGATGGATTGTTTCTAGCAATGCTGAAACCTTTGAACAGGTTTCTCGATGGATTTTTCCTAGCAATGCTGAAAACCTTTGAACAGGTTTCTCGATGGATTGTTTCTAGCAATGCTGAATACCTTTGAACAGGTTTCTCGATGGATTGTTTCTAGCAATGCTGAACACATTTAAACAGGTTTCTCGATCGATGTTTCTAGCAATGCTGAACACCTTTGAACACGTTTCTCGATTGATTGTTCCTAGCAATGCTGAATACCTTGAACAGGTTTCTCGATGGATTGTTTCTAGCAATGCTGAACACATTTAAACAGGTTTCTCGATGGATGTTTCTAGCAATGCTAAAAAATCTTTGAACAGGCTTCTCGATAGATTGTTTCTAGCAATGATGAAAACCTTTGAACAGGTTTTTCGATGGATTGTTTCTAGCAATGCTGAAAACCTTTGAACAGGTTTCTCGATGGATTGTTTCTAGCAATGCTGAAAACCTTTGAACAGGTTTCTCGATAGTGTATTTCTAGCAATGCTGAACACCTTTGAACAGGTTTCTCGATGGATTGTTTCTAGCAATGCTGAACACATTTAAACAGGTTTCTCGATGGATTGTTTCTAGCAATGCTGAACACCTTTGAACAGGTTTCTCAATGGATTGTTCCTAGCAATGCTGAACACCTTTGAACAGGTTTCTCGATGGATTGTTTCTAGCAATGCTGAACACATTTAAAGAGGTTTCTCGATGGATGTTTCTAGCAATGCTAAAAAATCTTTGAACAGGCTTCTCGATAGATTGTTTCTAGCAATGCTGAAAACCTTTAAAAAAGGTTTCTCGATGGATGTTTCTAGCAATGCTGAAAACCATTGAACAGGTTTCTCGATGGATGTTTCTAGCAATGCTGAAAACCTTTGAACAGGTTTCTCGATGGATGTTTCTAGCAATGCTGAAAACCTTTGAACAGGTTTCTCGATAGATTGTTTCTAGCAATGCTGAAAACCTTTGAACAGGTTTCTCGATGGATTGTTCCTAGCAATGCTGAAAACCTTTGAACAGGTTTCTCGATAGATTGTTTCCAGCAATGCTGAACCCCTTTGAACAGGTTTCTCGATTTGATTGTTTCTAGCAATTGCTGAATACCTTGAACAGGTTTCTCGATGGATTGTTCCTAGCAATGCTGAACACATTTAAACAGGTTTCTCGATGGATTGTTTCTAGTAATGCTGAACCCCTTTGAACAGGTTTTCGATGGATTGTTTCTAGCAATGCTGAACACTTTTGAACAGGTTTCTCGATTTGATTGTTTCTAGCAATTGCTGAACACCTTTGAACAGGTTTCTCGATGGATTGTTTCTAGCAATTGCTGAACACATTTAAAAAGGTTTCTCGATAGATTGTTTCTAGCAATGCTGAAAACCTTTGAACAGGTTTCTCGATGGATTGTTTCTAGCAATGCTGAAAACCTTTAGAAAAGGTTTCTCGATGGATGTTTCTAGCAATGCTGAAAACCTTTGAACAGGTTTCTCGATAGATTGTTTCCAGCAATGCTGAACACCTTTGAACAGGTTTCTCGATTTGATTGTTTCTAGCAATTGCTGAGCACCTTTGAACAGGTTTCTCGATGGATTGTTTCTAGCAATGCTGAACACATTTGAACAGGTTTCTCGATAGATTGTTTCCAGCACTGCTTAACACCTTTGAACAGGTTTCTCGATTTGATTGTTTCTAGCAATTGCTGAACACCTTTGAACAGGTTTCTCGATGGATTGTTTCTAGCAAAGCTGAACACATTTGAACAGGTTTCTCAATGGATTGTTTCTAGCAATGCTGAAAAACTTTGAACAGGTTTCTCAATGGATTGTTTCTAGCAATGCTGAAAACCTTTGAACAGGTTTTTCGATGGAATGTTTCTAGCAATGCTGAAAACCTTTGAACAGGTTTCTCGATGGATTGTTTCTAGCAATGCTGAAAACCTTTGAACAGGTTTCTCGATGGATTGTTTCTAGCAATGCTGAACACCTTTGAACAGGTTTCTCGATGGATTGTTTCTAGCAATGCTGAACACATTTAAACAGGTTTCTCGATGGATGTTTCTAGCAATGCTGAACACCTTTGAACAGGTTTCTCGATGGATTGTTCCTAGCAATGCTGAACACCTTGAACAGGTTTCTCGATGGATTGTTCCTAGCAATGCTGAAAACCTTTGAACAGGTTTCTCGATGGATTGTTTCTAGCAATGCTGAACACATTTAAACAGGTTTCTCGATGGATGTTTCTAGCAATGCTAAAAAATCTTTGAACAGGCTTCTCGATAGATTGTTTCTAGCAATGCTGAAAACCTTTGAACAACTTTTTCGATGGAATGTTTCTAACAATGCTGAAAACCTTTGAACAGGTTTCTCGATGGATTGTTTCTCGCAACGCTGAAAACCTTTGAACAGGTTTCTCGATGGATTGTTTCTAGCAATGCTGAACACCTTTGAACAGGTTTCTCGATGGATTGTTTCTAGCAATGCTGAACACATTTAAACAGGTTTCTTGATGGATGTTTCTAGCAATGCTGAACACCTTTGAACAGGTTTCTCAGTGGATTGTTCCTAGCAATGCTGAACACCTTTGAACAGGTTTCTCGATGGATAGTTTCTAGCAATGCTGAACACCTTTGAACAGGTTTCTCGATGGATGTTTCTAGCAATGCTGAACACCTTTAAACAGGTTTCTCGATGGATTGTTCCTAGCAATGCTGAACACCTTTGAACAGGTTTCTCGATGGATTGTTTCTAGCAATGCTGAACACATTTAAACAGGTTTCTCGATGGATGTTTCTAGCAATGCTAAAAAATCTTTGAACAGGCTTCTCGATAGATTGTTTCTAGCAATGCTGAAAACCTTTAAAAAAGGTTTCTCGATGGATGTTTCTAGCAATGCTGAAAACCATTGAACAGGTTTCTCGATGGATTGTTTCTAGCAATGCTGAAAACCTTTAAAAAAGGTTTCTCGATGGATGTTTCTAGCAATGCTGAAGACCTTTGAACAGGTTTCTCGATAGATTGTTTCCAGCAATGCTGAACCCCTTTGAACAGGTTTCTCGATTTGATTGTTTCTAGCAATTGCTGAACACCTTTGAACAGGTTTCTCGATGGATTGTTTCTAGCAATGCTGAACACATTTGAACAGGTTTCTCGATGGATTGTTTCTAGCAATGCTGAAACCTTTGAACAGGTTTCTCGATGGATTGTTCCTAGCAATGCTGAAAACCTTTGAACAGGTTTCTCGATGGATTGTTTCTAGCAATGCTGAAAACCTTTGAACAGGTTTCTCGACGGATTGTTTCTAGCAATGCTGAACACCTTTGAACAGGTTTCTCGATGGATTGTTTCTAGCAATGCTGAAAACATTTAAAAAGGTTTCTCGATCGATGTTTCTAGCAATGCTGAACACCTTTGAACAGTTCTCGATGGATAGTTTCTAGCAATGCTGAACACTTTTGAACAGTTTTCTCGATGGATTGTTTCTAGCAATGCTGAACACCTTTGAACAGGTTTCTCGATGGATTGTTTCTAGCAATACTGAACACATTTAAACAGGTTTCTCGATCGATGTTTCTAGCAATGCTGAACACCTTTGAACAGGTTTCTCAATGGATTGTTCAAGCAATGCTGAACACCTTTGAACAGGTTTCTCGATGGATTGTTTCTAGCAATGCTGAACACATTTAAACAGGTTTCTCGATGGATGTTTCTAGCAATGCTGAACACCTTTGAACAGGTTTCTCGATTTGATTGTTTCTAGCAATGCTGAAAACCTTTGAACAGGCTTCCCGATGGATTGTTTCTAGCAATGCTGAAAACCTTTGAACAGGTTTCTCGATGGATGTTTCTAGCAATGCTGAAAACCTTTGAACAGGTTTCTCGATAGATTGTTTCTAGCAATGCTGAAAACCTTTGAACAGGTTTCTCGATGGATTGTTCCTAGCAATGCTGAAAACCTTTGAACAGGTTTCTCGATAGATTGTTTCCAGCAATGCTGAACCCCTTTGAACAGGTTTCTCGATTTGATTGTTTCTAGCAATTGCTGAATACCTTGAACAGGTTTCTCGATGGATTGTTCCTAGCAATGCTGAACACATTTAAACAGGTTTCTCGATGGATTGTTTCTAGTAATGCTGAACCCCTTTGAACAGGTTTTCGATGGATTGTTTCTAGCAATGCTGAACACTTTTGAACAGGTTTCTCGATTTGATTGTTTCTAGCAATTGCTGAACACCTTTGAACAGGTTTCTCGATGGATTGTTTCTAGCAATTGCTGAACACATTTGAAAAGGTTTCTCGATAGATTGTTTCTAGCAATGCTGAAAACCTTTGAACAGGTTTCTCGATGGATTGTTTCTAGCAATGCTGAAAACCTTTAGAAAAGGTTTCTCGATGGATGTTTCTAGCAATGCTGAAAACCTTTGAACAGGTTTCTCGATAGATTGTTTCCAGCAATGCTAAACACCTTTGAACAGGTTTCTCGATTTGATTGTTTCTAGCAATTGCTGAGCACCTTTGAACAGGTTTCTCGATGGATTGTTTCTAGCAATGCTGAACACATTTGAACAGGTTTCTCGATAGATTGTTTCCAGCACTGCTTAACACCTTTGAACAGGTTTCTCGATTTGATTGTTTCTAGCAATTGCTGAACACCTTTGAACAGGTTTCTCGATGGATTGTTTCTAGCAAAGCTGAACACATTTGAACAGGTTTCTCAATGGATTGTTTCTAGCAATGCTGAAAAACTTTGAACAGGTTTCTCAATGGATTGTTTCTAGCAATGCTGAAAACCTTTGAACAGGTTTTTCGATGGAATGTTTCTAGCAATGCTGAAAACCTTTGAACAGGTTTCTCGATGGATTGTTTCTAGCAATGCTGAAAACCTTTGAACAGGTTTCTCGATGGATTGTTTCTAGCAATGCTGAACACCTTTGAACAGGTTTCTCGATGGATTGTTTCTAGCAATGCTGAACACATTTAAACAGGTTTCTCGATGGATGTTTCTAGCAATGCTGAACACCTTTGAAAAGGTTTCTCGATGGATTGTTCCTAGCAATGCTGAACACCTTGAACAGGTTTCTCGATGGATTGTTCCTAGCAATGCTTAAAACCTTTGAACAGGTTTCTCGATGGATTGTTTCTAGCAATGCTGAACACATTTAAACAGGTTTCTCGATGGATGTTTCTAGCAATGCTAAAAAATCTTTGAACAGGCTTCTCGATAGATTGTTTCTAGCAATGCTGAAAACCTTTGAACAACTTTTTCGATGGAATGTTTCTAACAATGCTGAAAACCTTTGAACAGGTTTCTCGATGGATTGTTTCTCGCAACGCTGAAAACCTTTGAACAGGTTTCTCGATGGATTGTTTCTAGCAATGCTGAACACCTTTGAACAGGTTTCTCGATGGATTGTTTCTAGCAATGCTGAACACATTTAAACAGGTTTCTCGATGGATGTTTCTAGCAATGCTGAACACCTTTGAACAGGTTTCTCAGTGGATTGTTCCTAGCAATGCTGAACACCTTTGAACAGGTTTCTCGATGGATAGTTTCTAGCAATGCTGAACACCTTTGAACAGGTTTCTCGATGGATGTTTCTAGCAATGCTGAACACCTTTAAACAGGTTTCTCGATGGATTGTTCCTAGCAATGCTGAACACCTTTGAACAGGTTTCTCGATGGATTGTTTCTAGCAATGCTGAACACATTTAAACAGGTTTCTCGATGGATGTTTCTAGCAATGCTAAAAAATCTTTGAACAGGCTTCTCGATAGATTGTTTCTAGCAATGCTGAAAACCTTTAAAAAAGGTTTCTCGATGGATGTTTCTAGCAATGCTGAAAACCATTGAACAGGTTTCTCGATGGATTGTTTCTAGCAATGCTGAAAACCTTTAAAAAAGGTTTCTCGATGGATGTTTCTAGCAATGCTGAAGACCTTTGAACAGGTTTCTCGATAGATTGTTTCCAGCAATGCTGAACCCCTTTGAACAGGTTTCTCGATTTGATTGTTTCTAGCAATTGCTGAACACCTTTGAACAGGTTTCTCGATGGATTGTTTCTAGCAATGCTGAACACATTTGAACAGGTTTCTCGATGGATTGTTTCTAGCAATGCTGAAACCTTTGAACAGGTTTCTCGATGGATTTTTCCTAGCAATGCTGAAAACCTTTGAACAGGTTTCTCGATGGATTGTTTCTAGCAATGCTGAATACCTTTGAACAGGTTTCTCGATGGATTGTTTCTAGCAATGCTGAATACCTTTGAACAGGTTTCTCGATCGATGTTTCTAGCAATGCTGAAAACCATTGAACAGGTTTCTCGATGGATTGTTTCTAGCAATGCTGAAAACCTTTAAAAAAGGTTTCTCGATGGATGTTTCTAGCAATGCTGAAAACCTTTGAACAGGTTTCTCGATAGATTGTTTCCAGCAATGCTGAACCCTTTTGAACACGTTTCTCGATTGATTGTTCCTAGCAATGCTGAATACCTTGAACAGGTTTCTCGATGGATTGTTTCTAGCAATGCTGAACACATTTAAACAGGTTTCTCGATGGATGTTTCTAGCAATGCTAAAAAATCTTTGAACAGGCTTCTCGATAGATTGTTTCTAGCAATGATGAAAACCTTTGAACAGGTTTTTCGATGGATTGTTTCTAGCAATGCTGAAAACCTTTGAACAGGTTTCTCGATGGATTGTTTCTAGCAATGCTGAAAACCTTTGAACAGGTTTCTCGATAGTGTATTTCTAGCAATGCTGAACACCTTTGAACAGGTTTCTCGATGGATTGTTTCTAGCAATGCTGAACACATTTAAACAGGTTTCTCGATGGATTGTTTCTAGCAATGCTGAACACCTTTGAACAGGTTTCTCAATGGATTGTTCCTAGCAATGCTGAACACCTTTGAACAGGTTTCTCGATGGATGTTTCTAGCAATGCTAAAAAATCTTTGAACAGGCTTCTCGATAGATTGTTTCTAGCAATGCTGAAAACCTTTAAAAAAGGTTTCTCGATGGATGTTTCTAGCAATGCTGAAAACCATTGAACAGGTTTCTCGATGGATGTTTCTAGCAATGCTGAAAACCTTTGAACAGGTTTCTCGATGGATGTTTCTAGCAATGCTGAAAACCTTTGAACAGGTTTCTCGATAGATTGTTTCTAGCAATGCTGAAAACCTTTGAACAGGTTTCTCGATGGATTGTTCCTAGCAATGCTGAAAACCTTTGAACAGGTTTCTCGATAGATTGTTTCCAGCAATGCTGAACCCCTTTGAACAGGTTTCTCGATTTGATTGTTTCTAGCAATTGCTGAATACCTTGAACAGGTTTCTCGATGGATTGTTCCTAGCAATGCTGAACACATTTAAACAGGTTTCTCGATGGATTGTTTCTAGTAATGCTGAACCCCTTTGAACAGGTTTTCGATGGATTGTTTCTAGCAATGCTGAACACTTTTGAACAGGTTTCTCGATTTGATTGTTTCTAGCAATTGCTGAACACCTTTGAACAGGTTTCTCGATGGATTGTTTCTAGCAATTGCTGAACACATTTGAAAAGGTTTCTCGATAGATTGTTTCTAGCAATGCTGAAAACCTTTGAACAGGTTTCTCGATGGATTGTTTCTAGCAATGCTGAAAACCTTTAGAAAAGGTTTCTCGATGGATGTTTCTAGCAATGCTGAACACCTTTGAACAGGTTTCTCGATAGATTGTTTCCAGCAATGCTGAACACCTTTGAACAGGTTTCTCGATTTGATTGTTTCTAGCAATTGCTGAGCACCTTTGAACAGGTTTCTCGATGGATTGTTTCTAGCAATGCTGAACACATTTGAACAGGTTTCTCGATAGATTGTTTCCAGCACTGCTTAACACCTTTGAACAGGTTTCTCGATTTGATTGTTTCTAGCAATTCCTGAACACCTTTGAACAGGTTTCTCGATGGATTGTTTCTAGCAAAGCTGAACACATTTGAACAGGTTTCTCAATGGATTGTTTCTAGCAATGCTGAAAAACTTTGAACAGGTTTCTCAATGGATTGTTTCTAGCAATGCTGAAAACCTTTGAACAGGTTTTTCGATGGAATGTTTCTAACAATGCTGAAAACCTTTGAACAGGTTTCTCGATGGATTGTTTCTCGCAACGCTGAAAACCTTTGAACAGGTTTCTCGATGGATTGTTTCTAGCAATGCTGAACACTTTTGAACAGGTTTCTCGATGGATTGTTTCTAGCAATGCTGAACACATTTAAACAGGTTTCTTGATGGATGTTTCTAGCAATGCTGAACACCTTTGAACAGGTTTCTCAGTGGATTGTTCCTAGCAATGCTGAACACCTTTGAACAGGTTTCTCGATGGATAGTTTCTAGCAATGCTGAACACCTTTGAACAGGTTTCTCGATGGATGTTTCTAGCAATGCTGAACACCTTTAAACAGGTTTCTCGATGGATTGTTCCTAGCAATGCTGAACACCTTTGAACAGGTTTCTCGATGGATTGTTTCTAGCAATGCTGAACACATTTAAACAGGTTTCTCGATGGATGTTTCTAGCAATGCTAAAAAATCTTTGAACAGGCTTCTCGATAGATTGTTTCTAGCAATGCTGAAA
Organism: Biomphalaria pfeifferi; assembly: GCA_030265305.1. Lineage (NCBI taxonomy): Eukaryota > Metazoa > Mollusca > Gastropoda > Planorbidae > Biomphalaria > Biomphalaria pfeifferi. The sequence goes on along the minus strand of JASAOG010000121.1, from coordinate 1,250,379 downwards.
ACCTTTAAAAAAGGTTTCTCGATGGATGTTTCTAGCAATGCTGAAAACCATTGAACAGGTTTCTCGATGGATTGTTTCTAGCAATGCTGAAAACCTTTAAAAAAGGTTTCTCGATGGATGTTTCTAGCAATGCTGAAGACCTTTGAACAGGTTTCTCGATAGATTGTTTCCAGCAATGCTGAACCCCTTTGAACAGGTTTCTCGATTTGATTGTTTCTAGCAATTGCTGAACACCTTTGAACAGGTTTCTCGATGGATTGTTTCTAGCAATGCTGAACACATTTGAACAGGTTTCTCGATGGATTGTTTCTAGCAATGCTGAAACCTTTGAACAGGTTTCTCGATGGATTGTTCCTAGCAATGCTGAAAACCTTTGAACAGGTTTCTCGATGGATTGTTTCTAGCAATGCTGAAAACCTTTGAACAGGTTTCTCGACGGATTGTTTCTAGCAATGCTGAACACCTTTGAACAGGTTTCTCGATGGATTGTTTCTAGCAATGCTGAAAACATTTAAAAAGGTTTCTCGATCGATGTTTCTAGCAATGCTGAACACCTTTGAACAGTTCTCGATGGATAGTTTCTAGCAATGCTGAACACTTTTGAACAGTTTTCTCGATGGATTGTTTCTAGCAATGCTGAACACCTTTGAACAGGTTTCTCGATGGATTGTTTCTAGCAATACTGAACACATTTAAACAGGTTTCTCGATCGATGTTTCTAGCAATGCTGAACACCTTTGAACAGGTTTCTCAATGGATTGTTCAAGCAATGCTGAACACCTTTGAACAGGTTTCTCGATGGATTGTTTCTAGCAATGCTGAACACATTTAAACAGGTTTCTCGATGGATGTTTCTAGCAATGCTGAACACCTTTGAACAGGTTTCTCGATTTGATTGTTTCTAGCAATGCTGAAAACCTTTGAACAGGCTTCCCGATGGATTGTTTCTAGCAATGCTGAAAACCTTTGAACAGGTTTCTCGATGGATGTTTCTAGCAATGCTGAAAACCTTTGAACAGGTTTCTCGATAGATTGTTTCTAGCAATGCTGAAAACCTTTGAACAGGTTTCTCGATGGATTGTTCCTAGCAATGCTGAAAACCTTTGAACAGGTTTCTCGATAGATTGTTTCCAGCAATGCTGAACCCCTTTGAACAGGTTTCTCGATTTGATTGTTTCTAGCAATTGCTGAATACCTTGAACAGGTTTCTCGATGGATTGTTCCTAGCAATGCTGAACACATTTAAACAGGTTTCTCGATGGATTGTTTCTAGTAATGCTGAACCCCTTTGAACAGGTTTTCGATGGATTGTTTCTAGCAATGCTGAACACTTTTGAACAGGTTTCTCGATTTGATTGTTTCTAGCAATTGCTGAACACCTTTGAACAGGTTTCTCGATGGATTGTTTCTAGCAATTGCTGAACACATTTGAAAAGGTTTCTCGATAGATTGTTTCTAGCAATGCTGAAAACCTTTGAACAGGTTTCTCGATGGATTGTTTCTAGCAATGCTGAAAACCTTTAGAAAAGGTTTCTCGATGGATGTTTCTAGCAATGCTGAAAACCTTTGAACAGGTTTCTCGATAGATTGTTTCCAGCAATGCTGAACACCTTTGAACAGGTTTCTCGATTTGATTGTTTCTAGCAATTGCTGAGCACCTTTGAACAGGTTTCTCGATGGATTGTTTCTAGCAATGCTGAACACATTTGAACAGGTTTCTCGATAGATTGTTTCCAGCACTGCTTAACACCTTTGAACAGGTTTCTCGATTTGATTGTTTCTAGCAATTGCTGAACACCTTTGAACAGGTTTCTCGATGGATTGTTTCTAGCAAAGCTGAACACATTTGAACAGGTTTCTCAATGGATTGTTTCTAGCAATGCTGAAAAACTTTGAACAGGTTTCTCAATGGATTGTTTCTAGCAATGCTGAAAACCTTTGAACAGGTTTTTCGATGGAATGTTTCTAGCAATGCTGAAAACCTTTGAACAGGTTTCTCGATGGATTGTTTCTAGCAATGCTGAAAACCTTTGAACAGGTTTCTCGATGGATTGTTTCTAGCAATGCTGAACACCTTTGAACAGGTTTCTCGATGGATTGTTTCTAGCAATGCTGAACACATTTAAACAGGTTTCTCGATGGATGTTTCTAGCAATGCTGAACACCTTTGAAAAGGTTTCTCGATGGATTGTTCCTAGCAATGCTGAACACCTTGAACAGGTTTCTCGATGGATTGTTCCTAGCAATGCTGAAAACCTTTGAACAGGTTTCTCGATGGATTGTTTCTAGCAATGCTGAACACATTTAAACAGGTTTCTCGATGGATGTTTCTAGCAATGCTAAAAAATCTTTGAACAGGCTTCTCGATAGATTGTTTCTAGCAATGCTGAAAACCTTTGAACAACTTTTTCGATGGAATGTTTCTAACAATGCTGAAAACCTTTGAACAGGTTTTTCGATGGATTGTTTCTCGCAACGCTGAAAACCTTTGAACAGGTTTCTCGATGGATTGTTTCTAGCAATGCTGAACACCTTTGAACAGGTTTCTCGATGGATTGTTTCTAGCAATGCTGAACACATTTAAACAGGTTTCTCGATGGATGTTTCTAGCAATGCTGAACACCTTTGAACAGGTTTCTCAGTGGATTGTTCCTAGCAATGCTGAACACCTTTGAACAGGTTTCTCGATGGATAGTTTCTAGCAATGCTGAACACCTTTGAACAGGTTTCTCGATGGATGTTTCTAGCAATGCTGAACACCTTTAAACAGGTTTCTCGATGGATTGTTCCTAGCAATGCTGAACACCTTTGAACAGGTTTCTCGATGGATTGTTTCTAGCAATGCTGAACACATTTAAACAGGTTTCTCGATGGATGTTTCTAGCAATGCTAAAAAATCTTTGAACAGGCTTCTCAATAGATTGTTTCTAGCAATGCTGAAAACCTTTAAAAAAGGTTTCTCGATGGATGTTTCTAGCAATGCTGAACACCTTTGAACAGGTTTCTCGATGGATTGTTTCTAGCAATGCTGAACACATTTAAACAGGTTTCTCGATGGATTGTTTCTAGCAATGCTGAACACCTTTGAACAGGTTTCTCAATGGATTGTTCCTAGCAATGCTGAACACCTTTGAACAGGTTTCTCGATGGATTGTTTCTAGCAATGCTGAACACATTTAAACAGGTTTCTCGATGGATGTTTCTAGCAATGCTAAAAAATCTTTGAACAGGCTTCTCGATAGATTGTTTCTAGCAATGCTGAAAACCTTTAAAAAAGGTTTCTCGATGGATGTTTCTAGCAATGCTGAAAACCATTGAACAGGTTTCTCGATGGATGTTTCTAGCAATGCTGAAAACCTTTGAACAGGTTTCTCGATGGATGTTTCTAGCAATGCTGAAAACCTATGAACAGGTTTCTCGATAGATTGTTTCTAGCAATGCTGAAAACCTTTGAACAGGTTTCTCGATGGATTGTTCCTAGCAATGCTGAAAACCTTTGAACAGGTTTCTCGATAGATTGTTTCCAGCAATGCTGAACCCCTTTGAACAGGTTTCTCGATTTGATTGTTTCTAGCAATTGCTGAATACCTTGAACAGGTTTCTCGATGGATTGTTCCTAGCAATGCTGAACACATTTAAACAGGTTTCTCGATGGATTGTTTCTAGTAATGCTGAACCCCTTTGAACAGGTTTTCGATGGATTGTTTCTAGCAATGCTGAACACTTTTGAACAGGTTTCTCGATTTGATTGTTTCTAGCAATTGCTGAACACCTTTGAACAGGTTTCTCGATGGATTGTTTCTAGCAATTGCTGAACACATTTGAAAAGGTTTCTCGATAGATTGTTTCTAGCAATGCTGAAAACCTTTGAACAGGTTTCTCGATGGATTGTTTCTAGCAATGCTGAAAACCTTTAGAAAAGGTTTCTCGATGGATGTTTCTAGCAATGCTGAACACCTTTGAACAGGTTTCTCGATAGATTGTTTCCAGCAATGCTGAACACCTTTGAACAGGTTTCTCGATTTGATTGTTTCTAGCAATTGCTGAGCACCTTTGAACAGGTTTCTCGATGGATTGTTTCTAGCAATGCTGAACACATTTGAACAGGTTTCTCGATAGATTGTTTCCAGCACTGCTTAACACCTTTGAACAGGTTTCTCGATTTGATTGTTTCTAGCAATTGCTGAACACCTTTGAACAGGTTTCTCGATGGATTGTTTCTAGCAAAGCTGAACACATTTGAACAGGTTTCTCAATGGATTGTTTCTAGCAATGCTGAAAAACTTTGAACAGGTTTCTCAATGGATTGTTTCTAGCAATGCTGAAAACCTTTGAACAGGTTTTTCGATGGAATGTTTCTAGCAATGCTGAAAACCTTTGAACAGGTTTCTCGATGGATTGTTTCTAGCAATGCTGAAAACCTTTGAACAGGTTTCTCGATGGATTGTTTCTAGCAATGCTGAACACCTTTGAACAGGTTTCTCGATGGATTGTTTCTAGCAATGCTGAACACATTTAAACAGGTTTCTCGATGGATGTTTCTAGCAATGCTGAACACCTTTGAACAGGTTTCTCGATGGATTGTTCCTAGCAATGCTGAACACCTTGAACAGGTTTCTCGATGGATTGTTCCTAGCAATGCTGAAAACCTTTGAACAGGTTTTTCGATGGATTGTTTCTAGCAATGCTGAACACATTTAAACAGGTTTCTCGATGGATGTTTCTAGCAATGCTAAAAAATCTTTGAACAGGCTTCTCGATAGATTGTTTCTAGCAATGCTGAAAACCTTTGAACAACTTTTTCGATGGAATGTTTCTAACAATGCTGAAAACCTTTGAACAGGTTTCTCGATGGATTGTTTCTCGCAACGCTGAAAACCTTTGAACAGGTTTCTCGATGGATTGTTTCTAGCAATGCTGAACACCTTTGAACAGGTTTCTCGATGGATTGTTTCTAGCAATGCTGAACACATTTAAACAGGTTTCTCGATGGATGTTTCTAGCAATGCTGAACACCTTTGAACAGGTTTCTCAGTGGATTGTTTCTAGCGATTGCTGAATACCTTGAACAGGTTTCTCGATGGATAGTTTCTAGCAATGCTGAACACCTTTGAACAGGTTTCTCGATGGATGTTTCTAGCAATGCTGAACACCTTTAAACAGGTTTCTCGATGGATTGTTCCTAGCAATGCTGAAAACCTTTGAACAGGTTTCTCGATGGATTGTTTCTAGCAATGCTGAACACATTTAAACAGGTTTCTCGATGGATGTTTCTAGCAATGCTAAAAAATCTTTGAACAGGCTTCTCGATAGATTGTTTCTAGCAATGCTGAAAACCTTTGAACAACTTTTTCGATGGAATGTTTCTAACAATGCTGAAAAACTTTGAACAGGTTTCTCGATGGATTGTTTCTCGCAACGCTGAAAACCTTTGAACAGGTTTCTCGATGGATTGTTTCTAGCAATGCTGAACACCTTTGAACAGGTTTCTCGATGGATTGTTTCTAGCAATGCTGAACACATTTAAACAGGTTTCTCGATGGATGTTTCTAGCAATGCTGAACACCTTTGAACAGGTTTCTCAGTGGATTGTTCCTAGCACTGCTGAACACCTTTGAACAGGTTTCTCGATGGATAGTTTCTAGCAATGCTGAACACCTTTGAACAGGTTTCTCGATGGATGTTTCTAGCAATGCTGAACACCTTTAAACAGGTTTCTCGATGGATTGTTCCTAGCAATGCTGAACACCTTTGAACAGGTTTCTCGATGTATTGTTTCTAGCAATGCTGAACACATTTAAACAGGTTTCTCGATGGATGTTTCTAGCAATGCTAAAAAATCTTTGAACAGGCTTCTCGATAGATTGTTTCTAGCAATGCTGAAAACCTTTAAAAAAGGTTTCTCGATGGATGTTTCTAGCAATGCTGAAAACCATTGAACAGGTTTCTCGATGGATTGTTTCTAGCAATGCTGAAAACCTTTAAAAAAGGTTTCTCGATGGATGTTTCTAGCAATGCTGAAGACCTTTGAACAGGTTTCTCGATAGATTGTTTCCAGCAATGCTGAACCCCTTTGAACAGGTTTCTCGATTTGATTGTTTCTAGCAATTGCTGAACACCTTTGAACAGGTTTCTCGATGGATTGTTTCTATCAATGCTGAACACATTTGAACAGGTTTCTCGATGGATTGTTTCTAGCAATGCTGAAACCTTTGAACAGGTTTCTCGATGGATTTTTCCTAGCAATGCTGAAAACCTTTGAACAGGTTTCTCAATGGATTGTTTCTAGCAATGCTGAATACCTTTGAACAGGTTTCTCGATGGATTGTTTCTAGCAATGCTGAATACCTTTGAACAGGTTTCTCGATCGATGTTTCTAGCAATGCTGAAAACCATTGAACAGGTTTCTCGATGGATTGTTTCTAGCAATGCTGAAAACCTTTAAAAAAGGTTTCTCGATGGATGTTTCTAGCAATGCTGAAAACCTTTGAACAGGTTTCTCGATAGATTGTTTCCAGCAATGCTGAACCCTTTTGAACAGGTTTCTCGATTTGATTGTTTCTAGCAATTGCTGAACACCTTTGAACAGGTTTCTCGATGGATTGTTTCTAGCAATGCTGAACACATTTGAACAGGTTTCTCGATGGATTGTTTCTAGCAATGCTGAAACCTTTGAACAGGTTTCTCGATGGATTTTTCCTAGCAATGCTGAAAACCTTTGAACAGGTTTCTCGATGGATTGTTTCTAGCAATGCTGAATACCTTTGAACAGGTTTCTCGATGGATTGTTTCTAGCAATGCTGAACACATTTAAACAGGTTTCTCGATCGATGTTTCTAGCAATGCTGAACACCTTTGAACACGTTTCTCGATTGATTGTTCCTAGCAATGCTGAATACCTTGAACAGGTTTCTCGATGGATTGTTTCTAGCAATGCTGAACACATTTAAACAGGTTTCTCGATGGATGTTTCTAGCAATGCTAAAAAATCTTTGAACAGGTTTCTCGATAGATTGTTTCTAGCAATGATGAAAACCTTTGAACAGGTTTTTCGATGGATTGTTTCTAGCAATGCTGAAAACCTTTGAACAGGTTTCTCGATGGATTGTTTCTAGCAATGCTGAAAACCTTTGAACAGGTTTCTCGATAGTGTATTTCTAGCAATGCTGAACACCTTTGAACAGGTTTCTCGATGGATTGTTTCTAGCAATGCTGAACACATTTAAACAGGTTTCTCGATGGATTGTTTCTAGCAATGCTGAACACCTTTGAACAGGTTTCTCAATGGATTGTTCCTAGCAATGCTGAACACCTTTGAACAGGTTTCTCGATGGATTGTTTCTAGCAATGCTGAACACATTTAAACAGGTTTCTCGATGGATGTTTCTAGCAATGCTAAAAAATCTTTGAACAGGCTTCTCGATAGATTGTTTCTAGCAATGCTGAAAACCTTTAAAAAAGGTTTCTCGATGGATGTTTCTAGCAATGCTGAAAACCATTGAACAGGTTTCTCGATGGATTGTTTCTAGCAATGCTGAAAACCTTTAAAAAAGGTTTCTCGATGGATGTTTCTAGCAATGCTGAACAACTTTGAACATGTTTCTCGATGGATTGTTCCTAGCAATGCTGAATACCTTGAACAGGTTTCTCGATGGATTGTTTCTAGCAATGCTGAACACATTTAAACAGGTTTCTCGATGGATTGTTTCTAGCAATGCTGAACCCCTTTGAACAGGTTTTCGATGGATTGTTTGTAGCAATGCTGAACACATTTAAACAGGTTTCTCGATGGATGTTTCTAGCAATGCTGAACACCTTTGAACAGGTTTCTCAATGGATTGTTCCTAGCAATGCTGAACACCTTTGAACAGGTTTCTCGATGGATTGTTTCTAGCAATGCTGAACACATTTAAACAGGTTTCTCGATGGATGTTTTTAGCAATGCTGAACACCTTTGAACAGGCTTCTCGATAGATTGTTTCTAGCAATGCTGAAAACCTTTAAAAAAGGTTTCTCGATGGATGTTTCTAGCAATGCTGAAAACCATTGAACAGGTTTCTCGATGGATTGTTTCTAGCAATGCTGAAAACCTTTAAAAAAGGTTTCTCGATGGATGTTTCTAGCAATGCTGAAAACCTTTGAACAGGTTTCTCGATAGATTATTTCCAGCAATGCTGAACCCCTTTGAACAGGTTTCTCGATTTGATTGTTTCTAGCAATGCTAAACACCTTTGAACAGGTTTCTCGATGGATTGTTTCTAGCAATGCTGAACACCTTTGAACAGGTTTCTCGATGGATTGTTTCTAGCAATGCTGAACACATTTAAACAGGTTTCTCGATCGATGTTTCTAGCTATGCTGAACACCTTTGAACATGTTTCTCGATGGATTGTTCCTAGCAATGCTGAATACCTTGAACAGGTTTCTCGGTGGATTGTTTCTAGCAATGCTGAACACATTTAAACAGGTTTCTCGATGGATTGTTTCTAGCAATGCTGAACACCTTTGAACAGGTTTCTCGATGGATTGTTTCTAGCAATGCTGAACACATTTGAACAGGTTTCTCGATGGATTGTTTCTAGCAATGCTGAAAACCTTTGAACAGGTTTCTCGATGGAATTTTTCTAGCAATGCTGAAAACCTTTGAACAGGTTTCTCGACGGATTGTTTCTAGCAATGCTGAACACCTTTGAACAGGTTTCTCGATGGATTGTTTCTAGCAATGCTGAACACATTTAAACAGGTTTCTCGATCGATGTTTCTAGCAATGCTGAACACCTTTGAACAGTTCTCGATGGATAGTTTCTAGCAATGCTGAACACTTTTGAACAATTTTCTCGATGGATTGTTTCTAGCAATGCTGAACACCTTTGAACAGGTTTCTCGATGGATTGTTTCTAGCAATACTGAACACATTTAAACAGGTTTCTCGATCGATGTTTCTAGCAATGCTGAACACCTTTGAACAGGTTTCTCAATGGATTGTTCCTAGCAATGCTGAACACCTTTGAACAGGTTTCTCGATGGATTGTTTCTAGCAATGCTGAACACATTTAAACAGGTTTCTCGATGGATGTTTCTAGCAATGCTGAACACCTTTGAACAGGTTTCTCGATTTGATTGTTTCTAGCAATTGCTGAACACATTGAACAGGTTTCTCGATGGATTGTTCCTAGCAATGCTGAACACCTTTGAACAGGTTTCTCGATGGATTGTTTCTAGCAATGCTGAACACATTTAAACAGGTTTCTCGATAGATTGTTTCTAGCAATGCTGAAAACCTTTAAAAAAGGTTTCTCGATGGATGTTTCTAGCAATGCTGAAAACCATTGAACAGGTTTCTCGATGGATGTTTCTAGCAATGCTGAAAACCTTTGAACAGGTTTCTCGATAGATTGTTTCCAGCAATGCTGAACCCCTTTGAACAGGTTTCTCGATTTGATTGTTTCTAGCAATTGCTCAACACCTTTGAACAGGTTTCTCGATGGATTGTTTCTAGCAATGCTGAACACATTTGAACAGGTTTCTCGATGGATTGTTTCTAGCAATGCTGAAACCTTTGAACAGGTTTCTCGATGGATTGTTTCTAGCAATGCTGAAAACCTTTAAAAAAGGTTTCTCGATGGATGTTTCTAGCAATGCTGAAAACCTTTGAACAGGTTTCTCGATAGATTGTTTCCAGCAATGCTGAACCCCTTTGAACAGGTTTCTCGATTTGATTGTTTCTAGCAATTGCTGAACACCTTTGAACAGGTTTCTCGATGGATTGTTTCTAGCAATGCTGAACACATTTGAACAGGTTTCTCGATGGATTGTTTCTAGCAATGCTGAAACCTTTGAACAGGTTTCTCGATGGATTGTTCCTAGCAATGCTGAAAACCTTTGAACAGGTTTCTCGATGGATTGTTTCTAGCAATGCTGAACACCTTTGAACAGGTTTCTCGATGGATTGTTTCTAGCAATGCTGAACACATTTAAACAGGTTTCTCGATCGATGTTTCTAGCAATGCTGAACACCTTTGAACATGTTTCTCGATTGATTGTTCCTAGCAATGCTGAATACCTTGAACAGGTTTCTCGATGGATTGTTTCTAGCAATGCTGAACACATTTAAACAGGTTTCTCGATGGATGTTTCTAGCAATGCTAAAAAATCTTTAAACAGGCTTCTCGATAGATTGTTTCTAGCAATGCTGAAAACCTTTGAACAGGTTTTTCGATGGATTGTTTCTAGCAATGCTGAAAACCTTTGAACAGGTTTCTCGATGGATTGTTTCTAGCAATGCTGAAAACCTTTGAACAGGTTTCTCGATGGATTGTTTCTAGCAATGCTGAACACCTTTGAACAGGTTTCTCGATGGATTGTTTCTAGCAATGCTGAACACATTTAAACAGGTTTCTCGATGGATGTTTTTAGCAATGCTGAACACCTTTGAACAGGTTTCTCAATGGATTGTTCCTAGCTATGCTGAACACCTTTGAACAGGTTTCTCGATGGATTGTTTCTAGCAATGCTGAACACATTTAAACAGGTTTCTCGATGGATGTTTCTAGCAATGCTAAAAAATCTTTGAACAGGCTTCTCGATAGATTGTTTCTAGCAATGCTGAAAACCTTTAAAAAAGGTTTCTCGATGGATGTTTCTAGCAATGCTGAAAACCATTGAACAGGTTTCTCGATGGATTGTTTCTAGCAATGCTGAAAACCTTTAAAAAAGGTTTCTCGATGGATGTTTCTAGCAATGCTGAAAACCTTTGAACAGGTTTCTCGATAGATTGTTTCCAGCAATGCTGAACCCCTTTGAACAGGTTTCTCGATTTGATTGTTTCTAGCAATGCTGAACACATTTGAACAGGTTTCTCGATGGATTGTTTCTAGCAATGCTGAAACCTTTGAACAGGTTTCTCGATGGATTGTTTCTAGCAATGCTGAACACATTTGAACAGGTTTCTCGATGGATTGATTCTAGCAATGCTGAACACCTTTGAACAGGTTTCTCGATGGATTGTTTCTAGCAATGCTGAACACATTTAAACAGGTTTCTCGATCGATGTTTCTAGCAATGCTGAACCCCTTTGAACAGGTTTTCGATGGATTGTTTCTAGCAATGCTGAACACATTTAAACAGGTTTCTCGATGGATGTTTCTAGCAATGCTGAACACCTTTGAACAGGTTTCTCAATGGATTGTTCCTAGCAATGCTGAAAACCATTGAACAGGTTTCTCGATGGATTGTTTCTAGCAATGCTGAAAACCTTCAAAAAAGGTTTCTCGATGGATGTTTCTAGCAATGCTGAAAACCTTTGAACAGGTTTCTCGATAGATTGTTTCCAGCAATGCTGAACCCCTTTGAACAGGTTTCTCGATTTGATTGTTTCTAGCAATTGCTGAACACCTTTGAACAGGTTTCTCGATGGATTGTTTCTAGCAATGCTGAAACCTTTGAACAGGTTTCTCGATGGATTGTTTCTAGCAATGCTGAAAACCTTTGAACAGGTTTCTCGATGGATTGTTTCTAGCAATGCTGAACACCTTTGAACAGGTTTCTCGATGGATTGTTTCTAGCAATGCTGAACACATTTAAACAGGTTTCTCGATCGATGTTTCTAGCAATGCTGAACCCATTTGAACAGGTTTTCGATGGATTGTTTCTAGCAATGCTGAACACATTTAAACAGGTTTCTCGATGGATGTTTCTAGCAATGCTGAACACCTTTGAACAGGTTTCTCAATGGATTGTTCCTAGCAATGCTGAACACCTTTGAACAGGTTTCTCGATGGATTGTTTCTAGCAATGCTGAACACATTTAAACAGGTTTTTCGATGGATGTTTCTAGCAATGCTAAAAAATCTTTGAACAGGCTTCTCGATAGATTGTTTCTAGCAATGCTGAAAACCTTTAAAAAAGGTTTCTCGATGGATGTTTCTAGCAATGCTGAAAACCATTGAACAGGTTTCTCGATGGATTGTTTCTAGCAATGCTGAAAACCTTTAAAAAAGGTTTCTCGATGGATGTTTCTAGCAATGCTGAAAACCTTTGAACAGGTTTCTCGATAGATTATTTCCAGCAATGCTGAACCCCTTTGAACAGGTTTCTCGATTTGATTGTTTCTAGCAATTGCTGAACACCTTTGAACAGGTTTCTCGATGGATTGTTTCTAGCAATGCTGAACACATTTGAACAGGTTTCTCGATGGATTGTTTCAAGCAATGCTGAAAACCTTTGAACAGGTTTCTCGATGGAATTTTTCTAGCAATGCTGAAAACCTTTGAACAGGTTTCTCGACGGATTGTTTCTAGCAATGCTGAACACCTTTGAACAGGTTTCTCGATGGATTGTTTCTAGCAATGCTGAACACATTTAAACAGGTTTCTCGATCGATGTTTCTAGCAATGCTGAACACCTTTGAACAGTTCTCGATGGATAGTTTCTAGCAATGCTGAACACTCTTGAACAGTTTTCTCGATGGATTGTTTCTAGCAATGCTGAACACCTTTGAACAGGTTTCTCGATGGATTGTTTCTAGCAATACTGAACACATTTAAACAGGTTTCTCGATCGATGTTTCTAGCAATGCTGAACACCTTTGAACAGGTTTCTCAATGGATTGTTCCTAGCAATGCTGAACACCTTTGAACAGGTTTCTCGATGGATTGTTTCTAGCAATGCTGAACACATTTAAACAGGTTTCTCGATGGATGTTTCTAGCAATGCTGAACACCTTTGAACAGGTTTCTCGATTTGATTGTTTCTAGCAATTACTGAACACCTTGAACAGGTTTCTCGATGGATTGTTCCTAGCAATGCTAAACACCTTTGAACAGGTTTCTCGATGGATTGTTTCTAGCAATGCTGAACACATTTAAACAGGTTTCTCGATGGATGTTTCTAGTAATGCTAAAAAATCTTTGAACAGGCTTCTCGATAGATTGTTTCTAGCAATGCTGAAAACCTTTAAAAAAGGTTTCTCGATGGATGTTTCTAGCAATGCTGAAAACCTTTGAACAGGTTTCTCGATGGATTGTTTCTAGCAATGCTGAAAACCTTTAAAAAAGGTTTCTCGATGGATGTTTCTAGCAATGCTGAAAACCTTTGAACAGGTTTCTCGATAGATTGTTTCCAGCAATGCTGAACCCCTTTGAACAGGTTTCTCGATTTGATTGTTTCTAGCAATGCTGAACACATTTGAACAGGTTTCTCGATGGATTGTTTCTAGCAATGCTGAAACATTTGAACAGGTTTCTCGATGGATTGTTCCTAGCAATGCTGAAAACCTTTGAACAGGTTTCTCGATGGATTGTTTCTAGCAATGCTGAACACCTTTGAACAGGTTTCTCGATGGATTGTTTCTAGCAATGCTGAACACATTTAAACAGGTTTCTCGATCGATGTTTCTAGCAATGCTGAACACCTTTGAACATGTTTCTCGATGGATTGTTCCTAGCAATGCTAAATACCTTGAACAGGTTTCTCGATGGATTGTTTCTAGCAATGCTGAACACATTTAAACAGGTTTCTCGATGGATTGTTTCTAGCAATGCTGAACCCCTTTGAACAGGTTTTCGATGGATTGTTTCTAGCAATGCTGAACACATTTAAACAGGTTTCTCGATGGATGTTTCTAGCAATGCTGAACACCTTTGAACAGGTTTCTCAATGGATTGTTCCTAGCAATGCTGAACACCTTTGAACAGGTTTCTCGATGGATTGTTTCTAGCAATGCTGAACACATTTAAACAGGTTTCTCGATGGATGTTTCTAGCAATGCTAAAAAATCTTTGAACAGGCTTCTCGATAGATTGTTTCTAGCAATGCTGAAAACCTTTAAAAAAGGTTTCTCGATGGATGTTTCTAGCAATGCTGAAAACCATTGAACAGGTTTCTCGATGGATTGTTTCTAGCAATGCTGAAAACCTTTAAAAAAGGTTTCTCGATGGATGTTTCTAGCAATGCTGAAAACCTTTGAACAGGTTTCTCGATAGATTATTTCCAGCAATGCTGAACCCCTTTGAACAGGTTTCTCGATTTGATTGTTTCTAGCAATTGCTGAACACCTTTGAACAGGTTTCTCGATGGATTGTTTCTAGCAATGCTGAACACATTTGAACAGGTTTCTCGATGGATTGTTTCAAGCAATGCTGAAAACCTTTGAACAGGTTTCTCGATGGAATTTTTCTAGCAATGCTGAAAACCTTTGAACAGGTTTCTCGACGGATTGTTTCTAGCAATGCTGAACACCTTTGAACAGGTTTCTCGATGGATTGTTTCTAGCAATGCTGAACACATTTGAACAGGTTTCTCGATGGATTGTTTCAAGCAATGCTGAAAACCTTTGAACAGGTTTCTCGATGGAATTTTTCTAGCAATGCTGAAAACCTTTGAACAGGTTTCTCGACGGATTGTTTCTAGCAATGCTGAACACCTTTGAACAGGTTTCTCGATGGATTGTTTCTAGCAATGCTGAACACATTTAAACAGGTTTCTCGATCGATGTTTCTAGCAATGCTGAACACCTTTGAACAGTTCTCGATGGATAGTTTCTAGCAATGCTGAACACTCTTGAACAGTTTTCTCGATGGATTGTTTCTAGCAATGCTGAACACCTTTGAACAGGTTTCTCGATGGATTGTTTCTAGCAATACTGAACACATTTAAACAGGTTTCTCGATCGATGTTTCTAGCAATGCTGAACACCTTTGAACAGGTTTCTCAATGGATTGTTCCTAGCAATGCTGAACACCTTTGAACAGGTTTCTCGATGGATTGTTTCTAGCAATGCTGAACACATTTAAACAGGTTTCTCGATGGATGTTTCTAGCAATGCTGAACACCTTTGAACAGGTTTCTCGATTTGATTGTTTCTAGCAATTACTGAACACCTTGAACAGGTTTCTCGATGGATTGTTCCTAGCAATGCTAAACACCTTTGAACAGGTTTCTCGATGGATTGTTTCTAGCAATGCTGAACACATTTAAACAGGTTTCTCGATGGATGTTTCTAGTAATGCTAAAAAATCTTTGAACAGGCTTCTCGATAGATTGTTTCTAGCAATGCTGAAAACCTTTAAAAAAGGTTTCTCGATGGATGTTTCTAGCAATGCTGAAAACCTTTGAACAGGTTTCTCGATGGATTGTTTCTAGCAATGCTGAAAACCTTTAAAAAAGGTTTCTCGATGGATGTTTCTAGCAATGCTGAAAACCTTTGAACAGGTTTCTCGATAGATTGTTTCCAGCAATGCTGAACCCCTTTGAACAGGTTTCTCGATTTGATTGTTTCTAGCAATGCTGAACACATTTGAACAGGTTTCTCGATGGATTGTTTCTAGCAATGCTGAAACATTTGAACAGGTTTCTCGATGGATTGTTCCTAGCAATGCTGAAAACCTTTGAACAGGTTTCTCGATGGATTGTTTCTAGCAATGCTGAACACCTTTGAACAGGTTTCTCGATGGATTGTTTCTAGCAATGCTGAACACATTTAAACAGGTTTCTCGATCGATGTTTCTAGCAATGCTGAACACCTTTGAACATGTTTCTCGATGGATTGTTCCTAGCAATGCTAAATACCTTGAACAGGTTTCTCGATGGATTGTTTCTAGCAATGCTGAACACATTTAAACAGGTTTCTCGATGGATTGTTTCTAGCAATGCTGAACCCCTTTGAACAGGTTTTCGATGGATTGTTTCTAGCAATGCTGAACACATTTAAACAGGTTTCTCGATGGATGTTTCTAGCAATGCTGAACACCTTTGAACAGGTTTCTCAATGGATTGTTCCTAGCAATGCTGAACACCTTTGAACAGGTTTCTCGATGGATTGTTTCTAGCAATGCTGAACACATTTAAACAGGTTTCTCGATGGATGTTTCTAGCAATGCTAAAAAATCTTTGAACAGGCTTCTCGATAGATTGTTTCTAGCAATGCTGAAAACCTTTAAAAAAGGTTTCTCGATGGATGTTTCTAGCAATGCTGAAAACCATTGAACAGGTTTCTCGATGGATTGTTTCTAGCAATGCTGAAAACCTTTAAAAAAGGTTTCTCGATGGATGTTTCTAGCAATGCTGAAAACCTTTGAACAGGTTTCTCGATAGATTATTTCCAGCAATGCTGAACCCCTTTGAACAGGTTTCTCGATTTGATTGTTTCTAGCAATTGCTGAACACCTTTGAACAGGTTTCTCGATGGATTGTTTCTAGCAATGCTGAACACATTTGAACAGGTTTCTCGATGGATTGTTTCAAGCAATGCTGAAAACCTTTGAACAGGTTTCTCGATGGAATTTTTCTAGCAATGCTGAAAACCTTTGAACAGGTTTCTCGACGGATTGTTTCTAGCAATGCTGAACACCTTTGAACAGGTTTCTCGATGGATTGTTTCTAGCAATGCTGAACACATTTAAACAGGTTTCTCGATCGATGTTTCTAGCAATGCTGAACACCTTTGAACAGTTCTCGATGGATAGTTTCTAGCAATGCTGAACACTTTTGAACAGTTTTCTCGATGGATTGTTTCTAGCAATGCTGAACACCTTTGAACAGGTTTCTCGATGGATTGTTTCTAGCAATACTGAACACATTTAAACAGGTTTCTCGATCGATGTTTCTAGCAATGCTGAACACCTTTGAACAGGTTTCTCAATGGATTGTTCCTAGCAATGCTGAACACCTTTGAACAGGTTTCTCGATGGATTGTTTCTAGCAATGCTGAACACATTTAAACACGTTTCTTGATGGATGTTTCTAGCAATGCTGAACACCTTTGAACAGGTTTCTCGATTTGATTGTTTCTAGCAATTACTGAACACCTTGAACAGGTTTCTCGATGGATTGTTCCTAGCAATGCTAAACACCTTTGAACAGGTTTCTCGATGGATTGTTTCTAGCAATGCTGAACACATTTAAACAGGTTTCTCGATGGATGTTTCTAGCAATGCTAAAAAATCTTTGAACAGGCTTCTCGATAGATTGTTTCTAGCAATGCTGAAAACCTTTAAAAAAGGTTTCTCGATGGATGTTTCTAGCAATGCTGAAAACCTTTGAACAGGTTTCTCGATGGATTGTTTCTAGCAATGCTGAAAACCTTTAAAAAAGGTTTCTCGATGGATGTTTCTAGCAATGCTGAAAACCTTTGAACAGGTTTCTCGATAGATTGTTTCCAGCAATGCTGAACCCCTTTGAACAGGTTTCTCGATTTGATTGTTTCTAGCAATGCTGAACACATTTGAACAGGTTTCTCGATGGATTGTTTCTAGCAATGCTGAAACCTTTGAACAGGTTTCTCGATGGATTGTTCCTAGCAATGCTGAAAACCTTTGAACAGGTTTCTCGATGGATTGTTTCTAGCAATGCTGAACACCTTTGAACAGGTTTCTCGATGGATTGTTTCTAGCAATGCTGAACACATTTAAACAGGTTTCTCGATGGATGTTTCTAGCAATGCTGAACACCTTTGAACATGTTTCTCGTTGGATTGTTCCTAGCAATGCTGAACTTTGAATGGTCTAAAATAGTATGGTGTCAAATTTTCACTATCTTTTTTAGTTTATGAGATCTAAACGTGACGGACAGACAGACAGACAGACATTCCACACAAAACTAAAAGCGTCTTTTCTCCTTTCGGTGGCCGCTAAAAAAACATATTTCAAAACAAAAAAAATTTAATGAAGAACGTGGAACTCCTATTAAAAAACAGATGTCGATACTTAAGTGCATAGGCCTAGTTGTTTTTTTTTATGCTGAGCTTCAACTTAAAGTAAAATATATGATTGAAATAGCAGAAACATTTGAATAAATTCAATTACAAAAAGTGGTATTCAGCAACTGATCAAATATTGTTGATATTTCAAAATTAGTAGCTGCATATGATGACTTACCAAAGTTTGATATTTGAAAAGAAATACCAAGACTGAGAAGACATCTTTAGTCAGCACAAGTTTATTTTCCAATTAATGCCGTTAGAACTTCAAAGAATCTCTACTAACCTTTTCACACGTCTTCCACTGTTTCTTACCAAAATATGCGTCTCTGTGGACGTCATGGGAACACATGCGTTTTGGAAAATTGAATCTCATTAACTACTATTTGAGATCGACAAAGTGACAAATACGAATTTCATATGTCGCAGTGCAATCTATTGAAAGCGAAATAATAGACATATATAGTTTTGGCACCTTTTGTTGTATTTTTCCAAAGTTTGAATAGTCTCATTCCTCAATATAAACATGAGTGTATAATATAGAACAGTTTCCACCAGAAGCCTTTTAACATCTAATAAAGAACCCATGCGGAGCAGCGGATGTAAAGAATGTTTCTAAGTTATAAGCTTACATTTGATTTCATGTCATAATTATTGATACATTTTCATTTACAAGGAACTTCTAAAATAAAATGGACAATAATGTTATAGCTGTCTAACCATCACTGAAGGTAGATAATTAGCTCAATATAGGCTTTTTTTTTTCAACAATTGCCGGCAAATATTCTTTTTTCGTATTATACCTTCTAACACAGTCGTGTACATCAGCTTCGGTGTTGGTGTGGCATCTGCATCGATTTTTCTGTTGAGAGTTATCTTTCCGGTTTGGTGGTCTATTGTGAAAACTGACGTGGGATCTAGATATATATATATATATATTAATAGCCTACGTAAATGTTAATTTAAAAAAAACGCTAAAGTTTACATTCAAATAGAATAATTTAACATTTTGACAATTTTTAACATTTTTAACAATGTTTCACGAATCACACGTGCCCATGACGTGATGTGACTACTCCGTGTGAGTCTCACTGCTCTGGGCACCGTGTTGAGAACTCTATTCTCTGATAACACGGACAAGGAAAGCGGCAGTTCTTCTCAGAACCTCTCTGTCTCCGTACAGAGCAAGCTCTTCATGCAAACCAGCTTTTGCTTCACTCATATGGCCAAGTTTAGGGTGTAGTGTTGCGCACTCATAGAGAATATGATTTATTGTCTCGACGTCGTCCTGACAGTGTCTGCAGCGAGAATCGAAGTTTGGTTTAAATTTAGCAAAATAGGCACCGACTGGACAGCGTCCCGTTCTGCACCTAGCAATTGTCACCTGTTCTCCCCTATCAAGCTGCCACCATTCGTCCGATTTGGAGGGCCCTTTTAGGTTTTGCCAGACTTCCCTGCCCGTATTACCGTTTTCCCAACTCTTGCACCATTTGTCTCTTGCCCATTCGTCCACTATCGCACGCGCCTGTTCAAAAGTCTGTGGCTCGTCCACAGGGTCCAGCTTTGTGCCGAGCTTGGCTAGTAAGTCAGCCTTCTCGTTGCCTTCAATTCCTACATGACCGGGTATGTATTGGAATGTCGTCCGAATGCCATGCTTTTCTTGGAGGCGTCCCACGCACGCCAGTGTTTTTGCCAGCGGTTCCGGGAGCGTATCGGAGGAGCTTTCAATGGCTTGTAGGCTCGACAGAGAGTCTGTAAACAACACAATAGGACTGGCTTGTGCTGTTTTATCGTTAAGTCGTTCTTCAACGTACTCTACCGCATTTTGAATTGCTGCCATTTCTGCAACATAATTGCTCCTGCCAGAACACGCACCCAGAAACTCATCGTTCTCAGCCGAGCCAGGGAATCGAACCACCACACCATACCCAGAGGTTTTTTGCCCTAGGTTCTCTCTCGTGGAACCATCTGTGAACACTTTAATGGATCCTTCTGGGTACTGGGCGACAGTTTTCCCGGCTGTTTTCCGTAGGACAGTTTTTGTGCATTTCTTATTAATTTCTGGGTCAATCAGTGATTTCCTCACCTCCGGGATTCCAGGAGCGTACGTAGAGGTCCTTTGGTGATCCTGGCCTCCTCGCGGCGGACCTTGGAAACGCTGTGAACGCCTCTAACAGCGGCCAACAGGGATCCCCTCCGTCCACGGTTTTCATGGCCAAGTGGATGGAGTTTGAAAAATCCAGGATGTCCAACCCAATGTGTGGGTGCCTGGTTATAAATTGGATTGGGGTGCGCTGGAAAGAGAAGCGCGCCCCATAAACGCCGTAGGCTCTAGAAGGTACGTTCCCAGATGCACGACATTGCCTCCAGTCGCCTCACTGATGGCGAACTTTCTGGCGGTGAAAGAAACGAGTCCAGACCATCTCTCATTACACCACAAGGTAGTCACGGCAAGCGTGACATTGGAAGCTAGCTCAGAGAGCACGAGTTCTTGGGTAGGTAGCATCGATCCCACCTGAGGAGATCGAATCCAACAGTCTAACATGCAACCAGTTTCGCCCGCACTCGGGTAACTTCACTCATATGTGACTACTCCTACCGTATACGCAGAACTTTGAATGGCGTTAACGGTATACGCAGAACCTATTGCGACTTAACGGCTTTTGTAAGTTTGTCTGCTGTGCTGAACGAGATGCCCAAAAAAATATGTAGTTTCTACAATTCTCGAACAAAAGATCTATTTCTCTTAATTTATTAACATAAATCTACTAATCTCATTTATAATATGTAGCTCTAGATCTATAATATTACCAACGCCTTCATACAGGCTATATCTATTGTATTAGATTATATTATATCGGTTTAATTTATACTAATATAGAGATTTAATTTAGATTTATACGGTGTTAGCGAATAGAGTTACACAAGAATCGAACCTGGGATTTTCTAAATTCGGATACTTGGTGTTTAATAGTAAAACAGCACCTACCTAAATAAATCGTAAATAGAGAGCAAATACCTACATTTATTGTAGTATATATAGGTCTGTGGTTTTATATTATATAACTTTCGTTACTTCTTTTATAGTGAAATGACTTTTGTAATTTCTTTTACAGAAAATCTGAGCCAAGACCATAGACACAAATAAATATAGACTGGAAAAAGGAAATAACTTCATGTAACTTGAAAACATGTATATCTATTGTTGTCGGATTTCCGAATTCTTAAAAGTTGCATGATCTTCAGTCTTTGAGATTAAACAAAACTACACTGCTGTATAATAAAGTACACAAATTTGCATGTCACATGAGGTGTGTAAGAAACATTTTTTCCTATATGATTTTTAAGTTTTGTAAAAAGTTCTTTCTAGAGATAAAATTGAAGATGCGGCAGATTCCCACTCAAGCCCGCAAGGGGTTTTATTTCGGGAAGGGGCCCCGGCGCATTTCGGTGTTTTCAGTTTTAAAAATTCTTCCTCCTCGCGTGTACAACGCCATTTTTTCTTGTAGCAAGAATGTCAAAAAGGCCAATATAGATGTGTTGTCTTGCAGAAAGCACTATTCGTCCTAGTAAAAAAAGTAGACGGCCTTATTAGGTCTACTAATAAAGAGGTAGCGCTGGTCAATAGTATTCTGCAACGGAAATAGAACATGAAAATCCGAAAGAATCACATTAACGGAGACGTTTTGAAAAATTTTCTTCAAAACGTTTTGACCCACCTTGTTGCATACGCCTATCGCAAAAAAGGTCTACACTTGGTAATTATGTTATTTTAATAATATTTAGACTTGGAATAATGACAACAATGAAAATAAAAAACTTTGTTTTTGCCGCCCTCCACCTTCCCGTTGTTAGTAGTTGGTTTTGTAGCTTCTAACAGCTAGTAGGCTACAACTGAACCAATGTAGGAGTTCTATTTTGTTAATAAATACACTTTAAATAAGTTGAACAAACGTCTCTCGTGAACTATAAAACTGTTATTACAATTACAATAATACAACAGATTTAACTTGCTTAATCCACAGCCATTTAAAATATAACTAAAAATGTTTTAAACATTACTTTTTAATTACTAGATCTACTGACAGGGCGATCTTTTCGTGACTAAACAATAATAGTTCAAAGTAGTGAGTAGATACTTATAAGAAAAAACATGTGTTGACTGATCTGCATCTGTGATTGTTATTCAAAACAAATAGGCCTACTACAAAAGACAGTGAAAATTCAAGTCCAGGAATGAGTAGGCGGCACCTATGAAAAATTCCCTAGGAATCGCTCGGGCGCTTCTCTATTTTTTTGTATAATAAGAAAATAAAATAACTTCTATGTACGAATGTCGTTATTTTAAATACGTTTTCAAGGATAATGGGATAATTAGAATTCATATAAAATATTTAAATATGTAAGTATTTTTTTTTTATTAAACTAAATTTTAAAAAAGTTAACCCTGAAATAATGATTTGGCCGCCCCTTACAATGCACACATTGCACAATAGGTAGCGGCGGACCTGGTTATGCGTCACTGATGATGCGTGTGTAGGTAACCACTGTGTTGCTGTCTAGTGTACACATAGACAGAAAGATTTCTTTTGTAACAACTAGAATCTTCATCTAAATATGATTGAGACTTTTCGAAACATTCATCATGGATTAAAACTCTATATATCTACAATGGTGAACACATTTCTCATTTTCTAAAGGTTCTAGATTTAGATCTAGATCTAGCAGATGCTTTCCGATTACCAAAAGATGATGGCTTAGAAAGAAAAAATGGCCAGCGGTAATACCTTAGAAGGATTAGATCTACGTACCATTAAAGAAGTACTCTAGAGGCTATAGTAAGTAAATATTTCTAGATTCAGCATATTAATATTATAAATAATTAATTGACTTTTATGCTTTTGATGATTAACATGATTATCATTATTGATTTATATAAAGTCAAAGTGGATAGATCTAAGCCTGCGGCCTAGGCATTAAATACTTTGTACTTGATCTAGATCTATATTTATTTCTTTACACGTAGGTCACGGACCGAGTGAGGTACGAAAGAGTTTTTATACCGCTCTGTTCTTGTTTGATTGACAGCAGATGCCCACTTCGCGACGACCTGACGTAGCTATTCGCGTCTGACATATATATAATTTTTATGTGCAGCAACATAGGCCATTAATTAGTTTGTTTGATATCGAAAAGTGGATATAAATCTTACAGTATTTAGATGTATGATTGTAAATGTTCAGTTATTCCCATTAGATAAGCTTTAGCATTTTTATATTTCGCTTGTTTATACATATATATCATGGGCGTAGCCAGGGGAAGATGGGGTTCAAACCCCCCCCCCCCCCCCCCCCGTAATGAAGACGGGGGAGACGGACTTTAGTGACTGATTTTTTTATTTGATTTTGTTTATTTTAGGTGAGATTTTAATACTAAACCATCACTTGCCCCAGTGCAGCCAAGGGGGTTTTGAGTTTAAAACCCCTACCAGGGGGTTTTGAGTTTAAAACCCCTACCAGGGGGTTTTGAGTTTAAAACCCTCTAACAGGGGTTTTTGAGTTTAAACCTCCCTACCAGGGGTTTTTGCAGTTAAATCCACCTCTTCTATAAAACAAAACAAAAAAAAAATGCAAACGACAATCCCCAAATTCCAAGAGCACAGTTAAGGAAGATTTTAATTTTAAAACTCCCTCCAAAATTTACGATAAACCCCCTCTTCAATAGAAAAAATAAAGCAAATTATACACTCAAAATGTTATCAGCCTAGCTAAATGGGTTTTGACTCAGTTTTAAGTTTAAACTCCCCTCCAGTGAAGTTTGAAGCTAAAAAAATACATTCTTCAATTAAAAGAAAAGCAAATTACTCTAAAATCTATGAGCGTAGCCAAGGGGTTTTGAGTTTAAACCCCCCGCCAGCGGGATTTGAAGCTAAAAAATACATTTTTAATGCAAAAAAAAAAAAAAAAAGCATATTACGCACTCAAAATGCTATGAGCGTTGCCAAAAGGGGTTTTGAGTTTAAATCCCCCTTCAGAAGAGTTTGATGCTAAAAAATACCTCTTCAATATAAAAAAAGCAAATTACACACTAAAATTATTTGAGGGTAGCCAAGCCAATTGGGGGTTTTGAGTTTAAACTCCTCTCCTCCAGATGGTTTTGAGATTAAATTCCCCCTACAGAGCGTTTTGAGGTGGAAATCTTCAATATTATTCTATTATTCTACAGTTACCAAATTCTATAATCGTAACTTAATGGGGTTTTGAATTTTAAAAAAAAACAAAGAAGTCCTGAGATTTTTTAGTTTAAAAACCCTTACAGACGATTTTGACGATACAACTTCAATTTTAGATATAAAATCAAAAGCAAACTACAGTCACCTAACTTCAAGAGCGTATTCAAGAGAGGCTACACATTTCTACCAGTGGCGGGGCTCCATTAATAAAGAGCAGTGAATAGTCATCTGCCGAAATTGAAAAACACTAAATGTGGCTCAACAAAGATGGCTAAGACAGATTTTAGGAGTCAGTTATAGAGATTGGGTCTAAATCAAGGAAATCCCATGCTGAACTGGGAGTCGACCCCCTAGTAAGATTGTGACAGAGCGTTGTAAGGGAACTCTGGGGTTGAGTTCTTTACTACATACATATGGCTCGACAATCTAGGGTATGATTCTCACATGCAGACCTTTACAAGTATAAATATTACAAAGTATCACTCAACGAAGAAGTATAAAATTTGTATTTATTTACAGCTAACAGCAAGTACACATATAATATTGAATGCATAGTCATTAATAACTGAGATACTAAAATGTGCCCAACTGACATACTACAGGGCGCTTAGACTAGATTCATTGAACAAAAGGCTATCAATGCCATACATAATATTACCCACAAATAGTCAGCTCTCATACATAGCAATGAATAGAAATATATAAGTTATAACATCTCCTTACGCTGGGCATAAAACTGGTAAACAAAAAACAAGCACCCTACTCAGACCAGGTCAGCTCTCCATCTGCTAGACTGACCGCTAGACAACCTAATTGTCCCCCCTTTGAAAATCCCGTGATAAAACAATTCACACACCAACTAATAAAATAAACAAACACACACACAATCTCACATCTTTCACACCCCCGCTCTTGAAAAGCGTCGCATGAGGTTTGCGGGACATGTTCTCCGACAAAATGAATTACGCATAATAAGAGTTGGGATGACGTCCTAGTACAATGTGGCACCACACATTCATGGAAGTCCTCAGAGCAGGTGGGAAGAGGCTTCAGACATTACCAGTGACAGATTTTTGTGGAAACAGCTTGACGTCAAATGCGCCAAACGGCGTGGGAGGGTCCAAGTCAGTAAGAATGACACATTAGGTTTTTTAAATAAAACTTTTTAATAGCAGTAAAATGCACTGTAGATACCTCAGATTATGCATTTTGTTGGTATTCAATACCAGAAATAGTGCTTGGCGGCGAGGCTCCGCCCCGCGCTGATGGAGCTCTAGACACCCTTGCTGGCGATGTCGGGGAGTCTACAATTTTTCCACTAACTCCAGGAAGTACCTATTCTAGGGCACAATAAACGTCTTCCGAAAGAATGAAGGGTCAGAATGTAATAGAGATTAAATATGTACACACACACATACATACATACATACAAATATTTTTTTCCGCCGGTGGGGGGGGGGGGGGGGAAATCCCCCCCTACCCCCCCCCGAAACAAAATCCTGGCTACGCCCATGATATAAATATATATATATTAATTTTTATTGGGTATAAAGATGCAACCAGACGCCAGCCCGTCAGAATACCTGTTTGGACACTCTTCTGCCTGATAATGTAGTAATGCATGTCTTTAGTGCCTGCAAGGTCTAGTGCGATACGTTTACGGGTAAGGCCCTCTTTACTCGTAATAAAAGACCTTCATTGACAATTTGATCAGGGTCTCAACATTTCAATTCCCAGCCTCTTAAATGCTTAAAAATGCTTTTTACTTTTCTTTTCGCGTGCGTTGGCCAAGGAGAATTATCCTATGCTCCTAACCGAGACATTCTTTCTTTATATATATGTATGTAAGAGAGAAAGGAATTCCCAAACTCGTATGCCTACTGTATAGTTTACTCACCTACTAAAGTATAAACAGCTGTCCGGTTAGTCATGTTCTCTAAAGTGTAATTGAAAGGTACAATAGTCCCAACTGGACTTTCTTCATTCAAAGTGGCATTTCCGTTGTAGACAGTGATGTCAACAAAATTTAATACTATAACGTTGAAAGTTACAAGGTCCTTAATACTTGCATCTCTGTATGAAAATAAAGAGTATTTAACCAGTAAATAAATGTCAATATTACAAAATGTTTCTGGGATTCGGCATCATGTGTGTATGGTAGTATTTGAAATGAATCAATACAAACATAGCCAAAAAAAAAACAACAACTTAAAATTTGAACTTACTTTAGGGAGATTGATAACCTGTAGTCTTTTGAAGCCGCATAATCCAACGATCCCGACAATTGTAAATTGTTACTTGATATTACAAATGGCCCACCACCGTTGTTTTCTAGTTTCAGAGTTAAAGACTTATTGTCTGGATTGGTGTACTCCAGTTGTACGATCACGAATCCTACGGGCTCATCTTCTTTCACATAGAACACAGAGCTATCATTTACGTTGGAGAATTTAGCTGAGGAGAATAGGGAAATGTGTGTAGTTTAGGCTAGATCTATCTTGTGATAAAAAATGTTATTGTTTTGTCAGGGCCGTCTCGTTATTGTAAAACAATAACCCACACTGCTGGCATGTCGAGAGAATGTGATAAGGGGGATAATTATATTCCTTTTAGGCCTATATATATATATATATAGAATATAGACGATCTAACATGAATAAAGTTAGCATTTACTCAGACAAGAAAGTGTTTGTAGTCTCTACTAGCCTACTATTTCATATCTATCTATCTATCTATCTTTTGTTCCCCTGGTAATTAAATCGTTAAATAGAAACAATCTGATATAAACTTTTCACATGTAAATTATGAGTGAGTGTGGTGTGAATGTACATTTTTTTTATAGTTACAATATTTCATATGGTGTAATGCACAAATTGAAAGACAAATTTCCTTACGGCCAATAAAGATTATTATTATTATTCTCTATTCTCTCTCTCTCTCAACTGGCTGGATGGCTGCCTATTAGGTTTGCGCGCTGGACTGTCTTCGGACTTATTCCGTGTTCAAACCCTGCCCGCTCCCATCCCTCGTCGTCCTGCGGTAGGTTTGGACTAGGAAGTAAATTATCTTTAACTCCGAAGGAACATCCGAAACATGTTAAACATTTTACATAACATTTTAGACTAGTTTCCCTTTGGTTAGTACATTTCTAAAAAAAAATTATTATTCATTACTACTAACTGATTCTCTCTTCAGCTCGTTTTAACATTTTTCTGAAGTATATTATGATGAAAACTCTAGAAGGATTTACTCGAGCTTGACCATAAATGGGTGTCCTAATTCCTATCTCAGATTATTTAAACCTCATAGTAAAATTATTATTCATTACGACTAACTGATTCTCTCTTCAGCTCGTTTTAACATTTTTCTGAAGTATATTATGATGAAAACTCTAGAAGGATTTACTCGAGCTTGACTATAAATGGGTGTTGTATTTCCTATCTCAGATGATTTAAACCTCATTGGAAAATATTCGGACAAGGTACAAGATCTTACTTCAGTTAGAGCAGTTAAAATGTAAATCAGTGCTGAAAAAAACCCACCAAATTACAATATAGTTTGTATATGAGATACAATATGTCTCATACAGTAACATCAGCTTGTATTCTTCGCTAGTGGTCTCTATGTGGTTGTGAAAGTTGGACATTTAACGCTGAGACTGAAAGAAGATTTCAAGCCTTTGAGAGTAAATGCTACAGAAAAATTGTTGAGTATCAGATAGCCTGATGGGAAAAGAAGACGAATGAGTTTGTTACCAGTCAACACTCTGTTTGGCAGAGAGGAAAAAGTCCACACAGTAGTGTGAAGAAACGAAAGCTGAGATGGTTCGGTCCTATTGTATGACATAACTCACTTACAAAAAGTCTTCCTTCAAGGTGAAGTGCAGGGATCAAGAAAAAGGGTTGTTCAACGAAAAGCTGGCATGATAACTTAAAAGAATGGGCCGACCTCTCTCTACATTGTGCTAAAGACAGCTGCTGACCGAGAAAAGTGGAGAGAATTTGGTCACGCAAACTCTCACAGACGAAAGTCAAGGGACAGATGATGAAACGATGCTTTGATTAAACAATTTTTTTTATTCATTCATGTGTTGTCATCAACAATGAATAATAGTGCAATGTTACCGCTTGATCCGAGAAGTGGGAGAAATAAGGTGTACAATATCTACCCAGACAGAGTGAGTGAATATAAGTTTTGTAAAAGAAGTCTTGTAAAACTGCTGGTAGACAACTAGACCGCTGTTTCCGAACAAAATAGCGCGAACAAAAAAGCGCCGACTAAATAGTGCGTAAAAATATTTTCAGTCATTTTGCAAGAACTAATTTAGATATCGTAAAATATTAATAGAGTCAATATTATTTTTATTGTAACGCCATCACCTGGTCACTGTTATTTTGCAGGAAACACATCAGATATTTTAAAATATAAATACGCAAACATTATGCACGAATTATAATAAGCTAAAATAAATAATTTCTAAATATATCATTTATTTACTTTTCAAAATTGCACTTCAAAAACACGTAAACATACTTTCATACTTGTTAGATGTACACACACACAATTTTCCACAAAGTTAAATTTTATGCAATGTCACGTAGAAATTCCATCACTGGCTTGTTTCCATACATTGGCAATATAGCTGCAAGACGTCTGTTATGTTGGAGGTACTTTGTCTTGCTTGCAGCTGTACTTCGTTCTCCAGCATTGTACCTCAGAATCTTGTTCTCAATATTCTCCTGTTCTCAGAGGAGGTGAGAGATTAACTTGTAGACATTTTGCAATGACGGTCAATAGACAGCTGGTGTCATCCCTCCACTGAATTATTTGTTCGTGGTAGATTGTCCTGTACACGATCTCTAACATTCCATAATGTTATCGGAAATCTTGGAGTCACTCTACGGTTTCGTATGTGGCGACCAATGTAGTTATCTTCCCAATTATCATACTAATTATATACAACCATGGGCGTAGCCAGGATTTTGTGTGTGTGTGTGGGGGGGGGTTGACCTGAAAAAAAAAATTATATATATGTTTGTATGGAGGAATGTGTGTGTACATATATAATCTCTATTACATTGTGACGCTTCATTCTTTTGGAAGACGTTTATTGTACCCTAGAATAGGTTCTTCTTGGAGTTTGTGAAAAAATTGTAGACTCCTCGCCCTTGACAGCAAGGGGTCTGGGGAAGCACTGGGAGCTCTCCCAGCGCGGGGGGGGGGGGGGGGGAGCCCCGCCGCCAAGCACTATTTCTGGTATTGAAAGCCAACTAAACGCATATTCTGAGGTACCTACAATGCATTATTTTGCTATTAAAAAGTTTTATTTCAAAACCTAATGTGCTATTCTTACTGACTTAGACCCATTTGCATTTGCTGGCAAGCTGTTTCCACAAAAATCTGTCACTGGCAATGTTTGAAGCCTCTTCCTACATGCTCTGAGAACCTCCATGAAAGTGTGGCGCCAAGTTGTACTAGGATGTCATCGCAACTCTTATTATGCGTAATTCATTTTGTCGGAGAACACATCCCGCAAACCTAATGCGACGCTGTGTCACAACCTTACTAAGGGGTCGACTCCCATTTCGGCAAAGGATTTCCTTGATTTAGACCCGATCTCTATAACTGACTCGTCAAAATCAACTGTTGGGGGGGGGGGGGGGGTTAAACTAAAATATATCTGGAGTTGTTGTTTTTTTTTTAAAAATCAAAACCACATTTAGCTACGGTCATATAATTTGGTGACTGTAGTTTGCTTTCGAAATAATATTGAAGAGAAAGGTTTTCAACCTTAAAATGCTCTGTAAGGGGATTTTAAACTCAAAACTATCTTGAGGGGTTTTAAGCTTTTAGAAAAGACATCTGGAGGAGAGGGGTTGAAACTCAAAACCCCCCATTGGCTTGGCTACGCTCAAAAGAATTTTAGTGTGTAATTTGCTTTTTTTTTGTTATATTGAAGAGGTATATTTTTTTTACATCAAACCCTCTCTGAGGGGAAATTTAAACTCAGAACACCCAATAGGCTTGACTACGCCCATAGCATTTTGATTGCGAATTTTTATTTATTTTTTATTTTGAAGATTTATTTTTTAGTTTCAAACCCCGCTGGCGGGGGGTTTAAACTAAAAACCCATTTGGCTATGCTCATAGTATTTTGAGTGCGTAATTTGCTTTTTTTTTTATATATTGAAGAGGTATTTTTAGTTTTAAACCCAGCAGAAGAGAGGTTTAAACTCAAAACCCCTTTGGCTACGCTTATACAATTTTGAGTGTGTAATTTGCTTTTTTATATTGAAGAGAGGTTTAGCGTAAATTTTGGAGAGGGGTTTAAAATCAAAATTATCCTTAGATGTGCTCTTGGAATTTTGGGATTGTCGTTTGCATTTTTTTTTGTTTTATAGAAGAGGGGGATTTAAATGCAAAACACCTTGGTATTGGATTTCAAACTCAAGACCCCCTGGTAGGCGGTTTCAATCTCAAAACCCCTGGTAGGGGGTTTTAAACGTAAAACCCCCTGGTAGGGGTTTTCAAACTCAAAGCCCCCTGGTATGGGGTTTCAAACTCAAAACCTTTTGGTAGGGGTTTCAAACTCAAAGCCCCCTGGTTGGGGGTTTTCAACTCAAAATCTAGCCGAATTTTATTTAGTTCTTCAAAGGCAGTATTTACAGATGAGAAATGTGATCGCCAGCTTAACTAATCATGACACACCTAAATATGCGTTAAGAGACGCCATGGTTTGATCAAAGACAGATTCCACAGATAATCAAGATTTTTTTTTATTTTACTATAACACACATGTGTTACACACACATCATCATATACCTAACCCTCGAATGGGTTTACCACATTTCAAAATAATTTTTAGCAAGTTATATATTTTAAACATTGGTGAAAAATGAGAATGAGATAAAAAAAAATTTAAGTACTCTCTTTCTCAGCAAATGTGGCATACTTTTTATCTATTAACAAAGAAGAAGATAGAGGCTTCAACGAAACATGCTGCCCAGAACCTTCACTTACTAAAATCCGGTACCTTTATAGACATCGTATATTAGTCCGCGCTACTTTGTCTTGCATTACTGTGTCGGGATCTGTGCCAATGAATACTAGATAGAGCTCAGTGAAAATATTCAGCTCGCCGCTCAAGCAGGCAACATGTATGAAGGAATCAAAGAGGCTTTCGGACCCTCCCAAAACAAGTCAGCACCTCTCAAATCAAGTACTGGGGAAACTATCACAGACAAGAGCGAACAAATGCACAGATGGGTTGAACATTACTTCGAACTCTACGCCACAACAAGCTCAGTCTCTTCCTCAGCTCTTAACGCTATTAACCAATTACCCACAATGAATGAACTAGACGAAGTACCCACCCTATTAGACCTCAACAAAGCCATAGACAGCATGGCTGCCGGCAAAGCGCCTGGATGTGCAAAACTACACTAAGCCAACCTCTACATGAACTGCTCTGCCACAGGATCTGCGGGATACAAAGATCATCACCATGTATAAGAACAAAGGAGACAAAAGCGACTGCAACAACTACAGGGGAATCTTTCTCCTAAGCATTGTAGGCAAAGTCTTTGCTCGAGTGATAATTCCCAGGCTACAAAAACTTGTTGATCGAGTCTATCCAGAATCACAGTGCGGCTTTCGCTCAGGGAGATCCACAATTGACATGATTTTCTCCATCCGTCAACTTCAGGAAAAGTGCAGAGAGCAAAGGATGCCTTTGTACATTGCATTCATCGACCTGACAAAGCCTTTGAGCTAGTCAGCAGAGAAGGCCTCTTTAAAATATTACAGTTAATAGGCTGTCCACTCAAGCTGCTAAATATTATTGTCTCTTTCCACCAAAACATGATGGGTACAGTGCAGTTCAACGGCTCCTGCTTCAAAAGTTTCAGGATAAACAGTGAAGTCAAACAAGGATGTGTCCTGGCCCCAACCCTCTTTAGAATACTCTTTTTAATGCTAATTCACCACGCGTTTGACAAATCCACCGAAGGCGTATATCTGCATTCCAGATTCGATGGCAAACTTCTAGACTGAGGGCCAAAACTAATACCAGAACCACCCTCATAAGAGATATGCTCCTCGCGTTAGTGGCACACTCACAAGAGGAGCTTCAGTCACTAGTGTCCTGCTTCTCTAGGGCTTGCAAAGAGTATGGCCTAACCATTAGCACAAAGAAAACTAATGTTATGGGACCACCTGCTGCAGCACCACCATCCATCCTCATTGACGATAAC
This sequence comes from Biomphalaria pfeifferi, assembly GCA_030265305.1. Taxonomy (NCBI): domain Eukaryota; kingdom Metazoa; phylum Mollusca; class Gastropoda; family Planorbidae; genus Biomphalaria; species Biomphalaria pfeifferi. Next base: position 1,218,200 of record JASAOG010000121.1, on the reverse strand, counting down.
AAGCTAGATGCCGTAAACGAATTCTGCTACCTCGGATCTACAATTCAAGATGACTTGTCACTAGAAGAGGATATCAAAAAACGCATAGGGAAGGCCGCATCAACATTCGCTAGACTCCGACCAAGAGTTTGGGAAAAACCAGAAGCTCACCACAGCGACCAAAATGGAGGTCTAACAAGGCACGCGTTCTTAGCACGCTACTGTACGGTAGTGAGTCGTGGACTACCTACACAAGAGAGGAAACTAAACTCATTCCACTTGCGCTTCCTTCGAAAGATCTTAAAAATAACATGCAAAGAAAGAGTGTGTAATACTGAGATCCTCGCGAGAACGTGCCTTCCCAGTATCTTTACGGTCCTCAGGCAACGCCGCCTGCTCTGGCTCGGACATGTTCGCCGGATTGAGGACAATCGCATCCCGAAAATCATTCTGTACGGGCAATTTGCGTCTGGCTCAAGAAAAACTGGTCGCCCCTACCTCCGTTATGTTGATGTGATAAAAAGGGACTTTAAATCAGTGTACATTGACACTGACCATTGGGAAGAGATAGCCTTAGACCGCACTAGTTGAAGAGAGACGGTGACCAAGAAAGCTATAGACAATGAGAAAACATGGGCCTCGACTCTTGAAGAAAAGCGTGCCACACGGAAAATGGCTATCTCCTCTACCACCAAAGCGAAAGTTACCTTGACATGCAATATATTTGGACGGGAGTGTGTCTCCAAAATTGGGCTTAACAGCCATGTGATAAAGTGTTCGAGATGAACCATAGTCGTTTCACGACTGAAGGAGGCCCATGACTTTGTCGAAAATTCGCGCTACTTTGTCGGCGCTATTTAGTCGGGTCATCCTAAACCGATGTAGAGCGTATTATATTTTACCTTATAAAACTTGAAGAACTTCTTTGGGAACAAAACTAAATGTAATTTTTATTACAATATGAACCATGAACAAATTCAAATTGAGATGGAACGAAATAAATATAGAGTCTAGTGTTAATTCAGGCTTTACTCAGAGGTTACAATCAAAAACTTGTCTTTAGTGGTAAAGCAACTCAATGAGTCTTTTATCAACATAGGCTACAGCTACACAAATATCAACCCATCAACAGCTTCTAGTACTGGCACTTCAATACTTGGTTCAACTTGATATTGACTAATTTTGAACGATTAAACAATATCAATATCCTCTATAACATGGCCCTCTGTTAGAAGCGACAGGTCTACTTGCCCTATACTTACAAATTACACATTGGTCATTCTCATAAATCAGAACATTGAGGAGTGATTCACAACAGCGGTCAATAGGAGTCATCCAGACAAAAAAGTCACTAATAGTTAATAGAATGTAAAAAGTAAGAAGATACTGCCAACAACCAACCGTCTTTACTTTCCTCAACTAAAGTCAGGTATCCATTTGAGTTAAGTGGACTCAAGGGCGCCCTAAATATCCAGGAATTGAATATACTTAAATTAGACATTATTTAAACTAGCGATGGCAAAGAACTGTAACTACATCGGAATTTATAATCTTTCATTACTTTGCAAATTAGCTCAGAAAATGTCTGCTTCCAGGTTACAAATACAATTGTTGGAGAGTTTCTCGAGATTAATGTTTTCTTTCAATAAAACGACAAACTCATTACTTGCACTTGTCTGACTTTAGGTTTATCTGTTCAAATCAAGACAATTTTTCTAATGGAGTTGAATGTTTTTCGAATCAACCAAGTATAACATTTTCTATTATAACACAAATAACAATTATAGCATTTGGTCTTTCAGTGATAATACTTTCAAAAGTCCCTCTTTAGAATAGCAATGCGCCACCCTCGCGCCGCCGTTGCACCGATCACCCGAACGACCGAATAAATGTAAAACACTAAAAAAAACAAGGTTACAAAGACAGTTTGTGTGGAAACACAAACTCAAAATCAACCCCGAAATGATCCACCCAGGTAGGTAAAAAGGCAGGTTTTAGTATCTTCAGAAAGAACATCAGAATGAAATTCTATTAAAGGCAAATGACAGAGAAGAATGAAGAAAGAAGGTTGACAGATCTTGTGTGGTGTCCCAGCAGATCAAAGGATATGTGAAAGTGAATGTGAAGTTAGATGTGAACCTGGCCTAACTGATGTCTTATAATGAATATCTAATTGATCTAATTGTTTTGTTAAGGGTCAATCTCTTATTCAAATCCTCAAGAAAAAACATTTCCGAAAAAATTTTTTTTTTCTTTAGTTCAGTGTTCTATAGGTACTGTAGAATACTACAGTTCACGCGATAATATGAAAAACTACTTATTAATTGTTGTTTTAAATGAAGTCCAACTTATATGCAAACTAAAAAGATTTTTTCACTTAAAAAAATAAACTTGTGTGTGTGTGCGTAAATGTAGTAGTTAGTAAGACAGTAAGAACATAACAATACAAATGTAAAAAAATATTTTTTGACAAAAAATCTAAAACCATTTGCATAAATGTGTTAAAAATATGGTAAATATGTTTGTTAGTATTAATAGTGAATAGTTGTAAAAGTAGTGTATTTTTTTGAAAAAAAAAAACCTGCTTGCATAAGTGATTTAAAAAATTAGATTTTTCACTTTCAGGAAAGAAAAAAAAGTAGTTGCATCAGAACATTGAATGGACTAAAATATTATGATAATAAATCGATTTTTGCATTCTAGAGATGGAAAACAAAATAGACCATTCCACGACTCGTGAAGGTTTACAGACTAGAAACATACCTTCTTGGCAAAACAGAAATGCAAAACAGCAAAATAAAAATGTAAAGCTTAGTTACCAGATCACCACTGTATTTGTAGCATTAAGGTTAAATGTAAAAATAAATAAAAAAATTTTGGAAGCATGCCAATTTCTGTAATATTAGACAATTTAGTTAACCCTTAGCGCACTGACAACACTATAGCTACTCACGAGCATTTCTGCTGTGCTATTTATGTGACCCGCCAAAGCATTAAACTTTATTGTATTTTCTTACTCAATTCATGGCAGTATATTTTCATAGTGATAAAAGGAGTCGTAAAGCATGCAATAGATTTAACATTAAGAGTATCAGTCATAACGCACATATGGAAGCAGGAAGTTTAACAAGGAACAATATTACATAAACATGGGCCTACCTATGACTGAAAGGACTCAAGACGGTTGCCTGGTTGGATAGAATGCCTTTTGGAATGTCGTCCCTAAGTCGAAATATTATGACTTTTGTCTTCTGCTGTTATGCACAAGACTGGCGTATACTGAAGATACACTTAAAATTCTATGTAATAAATATTTAGATTTAAATAAGTGATGGGCAAACTACGGCCCGCTGAATGATTTAATCCGGCCATCCCCATGTTTTGGCTGTCAAAAAGAAAAGAGCTCCTCAATACTGTGAAGAGACGAGAACTAAGCTGGTTTGGTCATGTTGTAAGAAGTCTCACTATCAAAAGTCATTTTTCATGGTACAGAGGAGGGATCACGAAGAAAGGGTCGTCCAAAGAAAAGCTGGCTGGACAACAAAAAAAAATGGACTGGCCTCTTTCTTGGTATCCTGCTATGAAAAGCTGCTGACCAGGAAAAGTGGAGGAATATGTTTACGCGAACTATCACAGTACCTCTACTGATGGTGATGAATATTATGGCCCGCCAAAACTTTTTCTTTAGGTTTTTGGCCTGTTCGCAAAAAGAAAAAAATTTGCTCATCACTGGTCTAAATAGGCGAAGGTACTTATCATTTTTCCCTACTGATATTAATTACCCCTTAAACACAGACATATATAACTGTGGTCATAATAAAAATTAAACTAGAAGCAGGCGCATTTTTAATAATATCTTTTGTTTTTTTTTATTTTTAGACGAAATAAACCAAAAACAAGACGGCTCACGTGTAAATAGATGTCTTAAGACAATCTGCCATAAAATATGTTACAAAAAATGACAAAATGAATGGATCCAAAAAAGAAAAGTTGAGACAATGCCAAACTATATAATGATGAGTCGTCCGAGCAAGATAAGGCCTAGAATAATTCTCGACTCAAGAGAAAAGCCTAGGAAGCTTTTTTTCCGAAGAGACAGGCAAGCTTCATTGCAGGCAGACGCAATTTTGAACAAATATTTAACATCAGACTGTTCAATAGAAAATGTCCTTAACACCAAATGAAACTAGTACAAAACTTCATAGATTTCAAGAAAGCTTTTGACTGTGTGTGGCATTAAGACGTGTTTCAAGTTATGATGGAGTAAACATAGATAAAAACAGCTCGGTACTTCTGAACAACTAAATTAGAGAAAGTTTTAGAAGTGTGGTAAGGATGCATTTTCTCTCCAACATATTTGTGGCCTTCACTTGCGACTTAGATATTGGGTCCGGTGGAACTATTTTTACTAACAAGAGAATGGATTTTGCAGTAAGGTTCGGGCAGGAGGGGCTCATTTACATTGGCTGGCTACCCACCTAGGAGAAGGAAAACTAAATTTAAATCTCTGCTGCCTTGCAGAAATCCTAAACTGAATTGGCACTTGCTGTTCTTTTGGATACATCAGCTGAGTGGAGGCAACATCGTTCCGAACATAGTTAATGCCCTTGTATTCATCTTATTTTTTTTTTAGAGAAGATCATATTATGATGACAACTCTAGCGTGATTGTTCCAATCTCATGTTTGCATAGCATTGAAGGAAATGTAGATCAAGTACAATATCTTACTTTAAAACGAAGTGGTGTAGCTAGACCAATTGACATGGAAATTAGTTCTGAAAAGAGCAAAGTACCAGTTTGTGGTGGAGATAATGCAAGATTTTGTATACTATTGAATGGCCAAACATTTGAAGAAGTTGACATTAAAATACCTAGGGTCAAACATAAAGAGTTTTCATTATAATTTGCTGCAGAAATATGTTTCAATAGGGGGATGAGAGAAAGCATCTTAGCTGCACTCATATGCATGTGCTAAAACTTTCTCCAATATGGTTGTTCAGAAGTACCAGGCCTTTTGCCTTTTTGGTATAGGGCTTTGATTACATTGATAATGATTTTATATTTAAACTCTTTCAAAGTTGAAATAAGCCAGCATGTCAATTTTGTTTTAAGTTTGAAATATATTTTCTTTTTACTGAAGCATTTTTAAAAGTCTAATTTCTAATGAACATAGATTTTTTTTTCAAATTATATCCCCCCCCCCTTTTTTTTAAAAAAAGTCTTTTTTAAAGAGGGGTAATTTTCTAAGCTTAGAATTGGCTTATTAGATAGTCTCAAAACTCATGCGACCCCCGACGGGTCCGAAATACAGGTCTACAGAGAGGTTTCAACATTTTCAATACGAATTTCAGAATCTACGAACTACAAGCTACCAATTATCACAATTCTAACTCACTCCAAAAGAATAGTTCACTTTAGGCACTAAATAATTAATAGCGTAATAATAATTGAATTATATATAGCGATGTTAAAATTATATAAGGTAGGGCGTTATGACTGCTATGAGAACATTACATAAAAACGAGACTTAGAATTTTATTACAATAATAATTTAAAATATAATTATTTTAATATAAAGTGATAAAGAAATAGGATTGTCTTTAGAGTTTTATTATGAATGATTAAGAAATAAATATGCTCCATCAATATTACCTTGTGCATTGGAGAGTGCAATTAGTGTCAATACAACGATCAATATTTCCATTGCTCTGACTCCCGAGGTCCGAAAGAAACTTAAAGAAAGAATTAGTTCTGTTCTCCTTCACGCAATTATTATACTTATTTAAATTACTATTCCTTTTGTAAAATACAATCCAGCTCATAATCTACCAAATAATCTGATTAATTGCTGGCAAAAAAAAAAAATCCACTCTATTTATGAACACTGATATCGCATCAAACGCGTGCTGCTATTTTATAATTTAAGCCCTTGAAAGAATTCCGGTTAGAGGCCTACAAAACTATAGCCTATTTCTTCACTGAATAGCGCCCAAGAAAAATCATTACTTTTAGACACTAATGTCGTTTGTCAACTGAAACGCCAGAAGTGACTTAGCGGTGATTTGATTATAGATTAGCAAACACAAAGAAATGGTGCAGAAGCTAGAAAACAAAAATTTATAAAACAAAGAATGCAGTGAATGATTGCTTGAGTTCAGTTTAAAAAAGTTTGTAAATATTCATGTTCTGTATAGCCGGGAATGTTTGTATGTTTTACTATGCAATTAATACAAGTTTGCTTCATATTTTAAGATCCCATTGAGTTGGTTGGAATGAATACTAAAGGAGGGAATCGAATAAAAAGGAGAGCCATTGTTGCTCCCCCCCCCCCCAACCGTCCAAGTGATCTTATAAATTACAAACATAAACTCTGTTTATTTGTAACAGTTAAAGAGGTATTTCACTTCTTAGCATAATTGGAAATGCTTATCCAATACTGAAGCAACTGTGGATCTACTCGCAATTGTAGTGTGGCTTAGGGCGGGTAGATCCACAAAAGATATGATTTTCTCCCTGCGGCAATTACAGGAAAAGAGCTGAGAACAAAAGCAGTCACTCTATATAGCTTTTATTGACTTGACCAAGGCTTTTGACCATGGCAGCAGAGCCGGCCTGTTTGTCGTATAAAATAAGATCGGCTGTCCAATGTTATGACATCATTAGGAATTAGTTATTTGTTTCGGGAATAGGATAAAGTTTTACTTAGCGACGATGACGTAAAGTTGGTTAAAAAAGAAGAAAGCTCTAAGTGACGCTACAAAGAGGACGCTTCTTGTAGAGCAGTACAATAGATATACGGATTTACGGACATAGCTGACATCGGACGATCCCTTCTTGATTATTAAATATATTTGTAGAACAACATCAGCGTCGACTACATATTTTGATTGTTTCGGCTTTTCGCCGGTGTTATTGAAGTAGTTCGAGTTCAGTGCTACTCTCAGTCAGACAACTACACTAGTTATATTTCAAAGAATCAACACCGCGCGGAAGCCTTAACACCAACCAAGCTATGGAAACTAGTATCAGCTTTCATTTATAAGAGAAATGGGGATAAGATACACCCTAATCTCATATCCGTATCGATGTTGAAGAATTCCACCGTCTGTTGTGAGACAAAAGCTTGATTTGTCTTAGACATCTCGCTGAATCTGGACACATTGTTGCAAGATGCCTTACTCTCTTGCTATTTCCAGAGTGATTCCAATGGACTCTATAAAACTTTTTTTAAAAATCTACTAAACTAAATTTCGGTCCGTTGTTGGTATTCTATGCTTTTTTTTTTCTGTTTTTTTTTCTTGACGAAGTTTCGCAGGACGTAAACCTGTTCAGTGCTTGATTTGAGAAACACTAGTATAATTTAAGACCTTTTCCGTAAGGAGCTCTTAAATAATCTAGTAAAAATATGTTGAACTCAAGGTTTGTCAATTCTATGATAGTACATTTTTAATTTATACAATAACATTTGATAAAATGTGAAAAAAACGACGTTTTAAAATAGAATCGAAAACCATTTACTGGGTGTAAATAATATATTAATTAGCTTACTGTTTTATTCTTCAAAATAAAGAAAGTTGTTTCTTTGATGGGAAGATTATTTTTCCCGGGGGGGGGGGGGGTGATACCCCGAGCTTACCGCACCTGGTGACTCCGACCCTAGTGACGCCACTGCCGTACAGTTTGACAGTTTCGCCTCTATGCCATTCTGCATCAAGAGCGGAGTAAAACAAGAGTGTGTTCTGGCTCCAACACTATTCAGCATCTTCTTTTCAGTTGTACTCACCAGTGCTTTTAAATCCCCGAAAGTACATATCCACAGCAGATCCGATGGAAAGCTTTTTAACCTGGCACACCTTAAAGCCAAAAAGAATGGACGGCGTATCTTGATTAGAGAACAGCAATTCGTCGATGTCGCGGCACTCACATCTCATTCACAAGAAGGATTACAAATGCATGTGAATGCTTTGGCAACTGCTTGTCAAAAATTTAGCCTTACAATAAGTCTTTCCAAGACCAATATCCTGGCACAAGACGTCGCAGAATTACCAGCGATACATATTGGAAATCACACGCTTACTGTGATGCAGCAATTCCCCTACTTGGGAACAACAATCGTCATCATCCTGGATCTAGACACTGAGCTGACAAAAAAAAAAATAGGAAAGGCTTCTGCTACAACCAAAATCTACAATGACTGTGTTGTGAGCACATTTCTTTACGGTAGTGAGAACTGAGCAACATACATGCATCAAAAGCATAGCTTGAATAGCTTTCACTTACGCTGCCTGCGCCGCATACGGTGCATTTCCTGGAGGGATCATGTCTCCAGCCAGGACGTTTTGAAACTGGCCAATATGCAATGCATCTAGACTCTATGCTCTTCTGGCACAGAGAAGACTGCGCTGGCTCGGACATGTCACACGCCTTATTTAGACATATTAAACGGTTGTAAGTGGCGAGTTTATTATTATTAAAATTGTTCGATTGGATAAACATTCTTTTAGCGAAAAAGTTGTTTTCATTGTATTTAAATTTCATGGTTTCTGCGGACCCTTTATGTTCGTCTTGCTGACCCCAGTTTGAGAACCACTGCTTTACATTACTTTACAACAGGCATGTCTAACTCATTATGGTGTATGGGCCGCATAAAAAACTTACTAAGACCTGAGGGGCCGCAGCCAAAAATCAGTTGCAAAACAGCCTACTCGTTTTATGTAAATTAGAAACAATTCAATAGAATACAATAATTAATGTCATACATGTCCCTTAGCTAGCTAAATTTGTAGTACCATTTGATAATTAAAAATTAATATGATTACGCATTATTTTCTTTGTTCTGATGCTTGACATCTTTTATGGGATACAAGTTGATTAATGTCATGTTGAAGTTTGTTTTCCACTGACACTTTCATCACTGATGACAAATTTTGATGCTTTTGTAGCTTTCATTATAGAAAAAAAACTGCTCATGGAGATAAGTGCTGGCAAACAGCAAGTATTTTGGCTGCAAACTTCCGCTATTCAGCGTACCGTTCAGGTTAAATAACTATAAAATGTTTGCACATATACTTCGATTTCAACAAATAAGCTGACTGCTATTCTATCAGCTCTAGTTGCACATTACCAGCAGCTAATCGTAATCAAATGAGAATGGAGATACAAACAACGACAATTTTTGTATATGAAACGAAGTCAAGAAAACGGTCTTTGAAAACATCTACTAACGATTACATGTGTAAGGCATATTTACCAAATGTTGTAGCCGTATTTAATCTTTTTAGTTCCAGACATGTTCAGAAGTGAACAAGATTTTCTCTTCATATTTGGTTTATCCACATTCGTAATTTTGCTTGTAAGCACTTCACATGATTATACGCAGTTGTGACTATTTTGTCTTTACTTTGAAGTTTCAAATTCAAGTCTTACAGGTGACCAGTGAGAACAACTGCCAATGCCAGATCCCGGACCCATTCTTCAGTTTTGAAATGTTCAGAAACAATACAATTTCCTCACGCTGTGCAAAAAATTTCTTCAATACTTCATGACATGAGAGCCAGCGGATTTCTGTGTAGCAGGGAACAAAATCAAATTCATGTCGAATGTCATCCAGAAACAGTAAAAATTGGCGATGATTTAAAAAACGGGGGGCACGAATAAAACTGAAAGAGACTGAAACCGGTCTTTTGACATGTTGGAGATGTAATTGCTGTGCGCAGAATGTTTTTTGGTGAATGATGGATGCACTGAAAATGAGCAAATTTAAACATAGCATAAGTCTCTCTTATGTTTGCAAGTAGTTTTGCATCAAAACTATTTCATTTTATGGTTGGTGGACCATCCGTTGTTAGACTAGCTAGCTTTACCAAAGATAAATTATACTGCAATATCACCTCCTCTAATTTCTCAAAACCATCCTCGCTTGTTGTGGTGTTATGCATAGAATAGAGCTCAAGTAGTTCCTCGTGTATCTCCACATTCCTGTCACAGACCCTTATGAATATAGTCAACTGTGTTACACCCGTTACATAATGTTTACAAAATCTGACTGACATTGTCATTCAATCTACCACAGTGTTGCTAGTTAACGCTATTTCTGTGAATGCTTTCACCTTTTCTAAAAAAATTTACTTCGGCTTTAACGACACACTCCTTCATAAAATCACATTCACTAAATGATTTGCTATGGCTTGTAATTACGTTTGACAGAATGTAGCTTGCTTTCACTGCAGACTCAGTCTCGTTGTTCAGTTAAACAAATACTATTTTTCGACTCAAGTAGTTTATCATCTCTTATTTTCCAGTGTAACAATTTAAAATTACTTTCATAATTTTGAGGTGGCTACGCGGGCCGCACGCAAGGTGGTCGCGGTTCGCATGCGGCCCCCGAACACCGTGTTTGACAAGCCTGCTTTACAATAATTACTGTCATACATAGTTAAGTGCTTTTTCTAGATAGGCTAGTTATATATTTTTCTAGGTCAGTGATTCATCAAACTGAAATTTTGAGTTTTCGATACATAAGAGGTTTATTACAGCTATAAAATAATAGAGAGGTAAATCTAATCTATATGTAGACCTAGATTTATGTCTAGATTCTAGATCTAAATCTGTAGGAGGCACTTATAGGCGTATAGGTATAAACTATCTATAGTTCCCTATAGTCTATATTCTATATAGATCTAGATTATTCTAGATCTAGATTATTATTTGTAATCTAGTAGTAACTAGTACTCAGTAGATCTAAAATCTAGAATTCTAGAGTCTAGATTAGATCTAGATTGAGTCTGTCTATAACCTAGATCTAGATTAGGAAGTTGCACCAAAAAATTTGAATTGATCCTATACCAACAAATGTGTAATAGAATGAAAGAGGATGAAAAATGCTTTCCAACAACACCAGATTTATTATGCTAGTGCTAGCATTATTGGTTCAAAAGTTATTGTGATTTTAAGTTTGTCAGAAGCGTCCTGACATCCTATGGACTTTATATAGAGAAATAAAAAAAAAGTGAAGCAAATTTTTTTTTAATGTGAATATTTCAAAAACTATCGTAAATATATATACAAAAGTATATATCAAATTGTACAGTTTGAAAGGAGGAATTTTAATTTATAAGTGGCAAATCAAAATGAAATTAAAATTTTAAAATATAATTAGTAAATTACGAAAAAAAATACAATTTTTTCTAATTTTCTTAAAATAGTCTATAAAAAGAAAAATGCTCCTGGTTGTCAAGTTTTCAACTCAATAAACTTCTAAATTGATCTAGATCTATCTAGCTATAAAACAATAGTGTAGATTAGAAAAAGAATCTTTAGATTTAAGATTTAGATCTATTTAAGTATATTTATTTGAAAGAATATTTTAGATACCTAGATTTACAGATTTTAGCTTCGACATCGACTGACCAAAAGAACTCCTAAGAATACAGATCTTTATTATACTTTATGTTAATAAGCAATGATATAGCTATATAGAAGTGATTCATTCAATTTTACATGTTTTAGTGTACACTAATTTTATTTTTCTTATGTAAAAAACGGATATTATTGATAAAAGGTCATCCTGACCTTAGTGAAATTCTAGTACCTGAAAAAAGTGTGCTAAGTTTTAAAATATCGTTGACTCGTTTAATCATAATAAATTTGGTATCATTGGAAAGCTGAATTTTCTAAGTGTATGGTTTAAAACTAAAGATGTACGGAGACCTATATTTTTTTCCTTGTTATTTGAAAATTTCACATTTTTCTGATTAAAATATTTAGGACATAGTAAGAGAAAAAAAAAAATTTTTTCCCACTAGCCGTTAGAGGAACCTCTTATCTTTAGAATAAACTCAAGAAAATGTCATAAAAACACTCAGTTATAAAGCAATGTCTTTTCTTAGGACATGCTTAATTTCAGTTTTGTAAAACCTTAACAGGAAATTGTTTTGATGTCAAATGTGTTTTTAGATCCAATATGGTCGCCTGTGAGAGTACCTAATCTAGATTCTAGATACAATCATACTATTCATACATGTATTGTAACATTAAATACATTATGTCATTACTAATCAGTACTATTACAATTTACATTTAAATCTCATTAAAATGAGGTAGTTCTGGATTCCCCTTGAGTCACGTGGTTGTGTGTATACAATGCGCACTGTGCTTAGTTTTAGTTAGTTTGTAGTGGGAATCTGAAGCGTTTTAAGTCAATATTTAGTGGTTTCAATTTACTCATTAGTAACATTAGCGCTAAACTATAATTTGTTAATAACAGGAGAATCTAGGTTTACATTTTTTAAATAGTTTCAACTAAAACAAATAGTTAAACCTTTGATAGAAGGTACTGAAGCGTTGGCCTATAAGTATAATCTGCCATACTGAAATCGAGATTTCTTGATCTACAATGAATGACTACACTTACAGTTCTTAGCATTCGGGTAACCAGTCATAGAAAAAAAAGTTTACAACACTTTCATCCCCCCCTTCCTCTCTGCCCAAAAGTAAACATTAAACAAGCTTGAACTTGAGTAGAACACTAAAAGTTGGACAGCAAACCAGTGTGTATTGGTCAGATAGCTCTAGGGCTACTGTGTAGTCGATATGTCGACTAGTTGTTATAAAAGATAAAAAGACTGCCATGTGTTTATCTTGTGCGTAATAGGCTTCAATTGTTTAGCGAACAAATAACACATCTGATAGTCAAGGATAAATCTAGATCTACTCTAACAGTTACACAGGCCAAATACATGTGTCTTACCCCGCCCTTTCATTGTTAAATTTGGTTTCTAAGTAATAAAATGGATCTAGATCTATTTAGTCGACGCATTTTTGAAACTTTAATGTAATATTTTGTGAATTTCGTAAAAATGATCTATAGAACTTTTAATAACATAATAATACATCATGTATCTAACACAAAAAAAATAATTCTTAATGTTATCGATGTGCATAATGTATTACAAATTAGTGGAATATGAAATACATATAACGTTAAAAAATAGCTGAAGTTTATGAAAATAACTATGTTTCAACTAATATGCATATTATCCCATATATAGGCCTATAAATAAATAAATATATATATATATGTGTGTGTGTGTGTGTTTTGTGTAGTTTATACCAAGCCTTTTTTTTTAATCTTACAAGAATGTTTGTAAAAACATCTTCTTCTGTATGTGAATATAGATCTATCATCGGCAAAGTGTTGACGCTTGTCATGACTATAAAGGAAATATCATTGGTAATTTAAACCTTAAAACAGTTCTTGGCCTTTTATGAAAACAATCGTATAATTATTTGAACATTCAGGGAGTTCGTTGATGTACTCTGTATATTTTAAAATGTTTGTAAATGTAAAATTTCGTAAATATAGAGGAGCAACAGCGATGGAAATATAGGAAGGCAAGGCCATTCTTCTCTTTGTTGTCCTACAATCACATGACTTTGATTAAAGTAGGTCAGAAATACTGAACTATCTCATTAAGTCACATTGACATTTCATTATGAGATTATGATGATGATTTTAGGCTCCTAGATGATAGATCGACCTAATAATTATTAAGTATTAGACTAATTAGATCTAGTCCCGATCATCTAGTGACTAAAGTATTATTTAAACTATTATATATATACTATTAATCATCTAGCTAGATCTATTATCTAATTAGTAATTATCATCTATCTAAAATCTAGATGATGAAGCAATAAAAAAAAACAAGACAGGACATAGACATAGAGTTAGAGTAACATACTCACATTGACTCTGATTGACTCACATACTACTGACTAGTCTAAGACTAGATCTACATATAATAATAATATGACATATAATAAAATATATCTAGGCTAGACATATGCCACATAGACATAGTCATATATATAATATATATTTATAAATATATTATATATATATATAGTTTATATAGATCTAGTTTTAAATTACCATTAGTATAATACTAGTATATATATATATATCTATATCTCTAAATATAGACATACTGACATAGTATATGATATATAGTATTATAGTCAAAGTATAGACTAGATCTAGATAATCTAGATTTAGTACTAAGACTAAGTAAGTAAGTTACTCTAGATCTCTAGTCCTTTCAGATCTTTAATTATAATATAATAATAATTAAATTATCTTAGATTCATTTGTAAGTGTTTTTTTTTCTGTTTTTTTAGCTTGAATTGAAACTGAAATCTGAAGGTTTAACTTTAATCACACCTCACCATGTCTGAACGAAAAGTTCTTAATGTAAGTCTTAAGTTTCAGATTACTCATTTACTGTCTGTAGTAAGTGTAGAATCTAGATCTATATCTATCATCTAATAAGTAATGTCCTGATACTTTATAGAATCTAATTACTACATATAAAGTTTATCAGTCATGTAACTAGACTCTAGTGTACTTAGATCTAGTTAGCAATACTAATCTAGCCTGAGTAGTCTAGAGACTAGAATTATAGATAAAATATCTAGTAAAGTGTGAAGATCTAATAGAGCGAATTCATGTTATAATGTTTGAATTTTAATAGCTATGTAATGGTCTGACCTATGAAAAAACTGATGGTATCTGTGAATTCCTCATCTTTTGCAAATAAAAATAGATCTGATTTAATATATATCCCTAAAAAATTAAATATAAGGTCAAAGAGGTGTAAGTTGGGTATCATCAAGCATACTCTAACAAATTTCCCCACTGGTTAGTAAATTTGATCAGGCAAATGGAAGGTTCAAGCAGTTTTAAGAAAATATGCCTAAAACATGTTTCAATCTTTAATTTTCACTACAAAGTCATTTTCTTTTTACTCCAGTGCAAGAACACCAGTCTAGTGACATCACACCAAGGTTGTTAGACACAATCGCTTTACTTGTAGCAGGCGTGCTAGAAATGAAAAAAAAATGCCTCTGTTGCGATAAAAATTTAGAATTGAAGGCTCCACTCTTCTAACATGTTCAGTGGACAAGAGGGTGGGGGGTCTATGCCCTCTTCTGATTACAACATTCTTTGAGACCATACCTAGCCAGGTCCTTTAACAGGCTCAGTGCAAATGATGTTACAACTGGCTTGACACCAGCTCCTGTTAGACACAACAGGCTTTACAATACCTGGTCGATCGATAATTGTATACACTAGTATTGGTCACATTAGCCACAAGTCTTTATTAGTCTACTATTACCTCTCCCGTGTTGAATGTCTCAGTGCATAAAAATGATGTCACACATATTTATTTTCTTTTGTGGTATAGTACTTGTCGACTAATAAATGTTATTCTACTATTTCTACCTAGAAAACTTGATTTGCACAATGATTTAATCTGCATTTTAAAATTATAAATATTTATTCTGATATCCTACAATATTCTGGTACTTTTTTATAAAAGAAAAAAATTAAGCTGCCCGAAGTTTCTAAAACGATAACATATCGCCGTAAAGTAAAAAAACCTTTAGACTAAAAATTCAGACTCAATGCACAACATATTTTATATATAATCCATGTGTTTCCTTATGTGTCTATATGCCAAATATAAAAGTCTCTTTAAGCTCAAAAGTCATCAGACTTTTTAATAGCCCTAAGCCAGTGACCCATTTCCTTCACTACCGAATAGTAAAAAAAAAAAATTCTACACCTCTTGAGTTTGACCTCACATAGATGTGACTGGCAACACAATTGCAGACTCTTTTGCCCACCAGGAAGGGCTAATTCCACCCACTGAACAGGCTGTAAGCTTTCATCAAGCCCTGGCTGTAATACAAAAAAACAGAAATGGAAAAGTGGTTTGAGTGCTGGGACAAGTCCCAAAAAGCCAGTGGAGTCTGGGAGCGCATGAGGCACCCTGACCGCACTTCCCCGTGGTGGAGGCTGTCCAGACCTGAGCAAGCTATTATAGCACAGTGCAGGACAGGCCATTGTCCTGTTGGCTCATATTTCTCATGGCTATGGCCAAATTTTGATTCACGGTGCCCCCGCTGTGGGGAAGAAGAGGAAACCGTGCCTCATATTCTTTTTGAACTTCACACTTTCTTCTTTGTCTTAGTATCTAGATCTAGAGTTAGACCTAGAGGGTCTAGGTCTTAGATCAATCATTATAATTCATATTCTAGATCTAGTGTCTTTCAACTGTTTGCAGTTTGGATTTACATCTAGTTTTTTAGTCTTAGATATTCTAAGTAAAATTTATAGTCTGGAGATAGATTCTACTTAATGTATGTATTAGTCTAGATCTATATTCGATTAAGATCTTATCTTAACAACATTTTTTTTTGTTTCACATGAACTGTTTGCAGTTTGGATTTATATCTAGTTTTTTAGTCTTAGATATTCTAAGTAAAATTTATAGTCTGGAGATAGATTCTACTTAATGTATGTATTAGTCTAGATCTATATTCGATTAAGATCTTATCTTAACATTTTTTTTGTTTCACATGATCTGTTAATAAGAACTTTTTTTTTCGCTACAGAAATACTATCCTCCTGAATTTGATCCCTCCAAGATCCCCAAACTTAAGCAACCAAAGAACAGAACATTTAGTATTCGTATTATGGCCCCTTTCAATATGAGGTAAGTCAATAATAACTAGCATGTATTGATATATGCAAAACAAGTAAAAAGTGTGCCTAAGGCAGTACTTTCTTTGGGCTTCAAATGTATATGTGTCACTCCTTGTAATTCTATAGCTGTCTCTTTTAAAAACCTGTTTTCCTCTAATAGATGCAGTTGTAAGTAGAGGACGTCTGATCAGATCCTAATAGTGTTTTCCAAGGTGTGATTGTTTTGCACCATTTAGTTTTAAGCTTGCTAAGAATAAAAATGCATTATCCAGGATAGCTTCATAGCTGTCATATAAGCATTGCCATAACCCTAACCATCATTATTTGTTGACTAGCTTTACCATCTTATGCATGATGGAGCTTGTGGGGACAATTATCTATAGGAAATAAAATATGTATTAGCTTTAGATTTTGTAATTTTCAAAAAAGTTGATCTGAGGCTCTTGAAAGCCAGCAAATAAAAGCAAAAGCTCCCTTCTGCTGACTCGACTGAACAAATGTTCTGTTTGGGAGAGATTTGAGCAAATGTCTGTGTATCACATTTCTATTTCCAGTGTCTTGGGGTCAGAAAGTTCATGCTAGAGACATCACCAAAGTCTGAGTATAGTGGGGACCCCACTACTTTTCCTTTGATGTAACACACTAATCACGCAGGATTTGCAATTATGAAAATTCCCTTGAGTAACAGGGTATGGGTTTGTTCTATGATTGCTGAAGCTCTCTTTCAATCATTAACCGTGCTGTGCAACGAAGTTGTTCTCACAATATTTTAGGCACTCCAATGGAGTCTTATTTTGACAAACTATGGGCCTAATCATTTCCTCCTATGACAGTTTTCACCCAGATGACACTATGGGGCTTGGTAGTATAGTACATGATTAGGTTGAGATGCTTTCATTGTAGTGCAAAGGTCTAAGATCAGTATTTATGACATTGATGTGTCTTTGATGCTTCTTGCATCATGAGAATGACTTTTCAAAAAAAAAAATAATTGTGAGACCAAATAAATCTGCATTTACCAACCACATTTAATGTGAAACTTACTGACTTTGGTCTGCTGAGTGCTGCATCAT
This sequence comes from Biomphalaria pfeifferi, assembly GCA_030265305.1. Classification (NCBI taxonomy): domain Eukaryota; kingdom Metazoa; phylum Mollusca; class Gastropoda; family Planorbidae; genus Biomphalaria; species Biomphalaria pfeifferi. Next base: position 1,200,599 of record JASAOG010000121.1, on the reverse strand, counting down.
GCTCTCCATGCAATCTAGATTTAATTATTTATTAGTTTGCTTAACAGAGGTTGGCAAAACTCTAGTAATACATGCATCATATAACTAGAAGTGCTTTACCACACCAGCATATAATCTAACAGATGCTAGTGTTTTAAATATGGAAGTCATCTCATTGTTTGGAAACTGTGTTTTCTGCTGAAAAATTGTATGGTTAATAATAACTCTCTCTTCAAAGCAGAATATGGGTCTGTGTTATCATTACATTAACCAATACCATGTCTATCTAAACATCTGGCCTAGCATAGCTTTCTTCAATTGTAAATGTTAATAAACATTCTTGTTTTAGTTCAAAACTTAACTTTGTTGATGAAAAAAAATTAAATATCTTTTTTTTTGGCTTTAAGTTTGTTATTTTCACTTTGCTTATCTTATAAGCCTTATGTCGTAGAGAGTATTTACCTCTATTTTACCTAGTGTCTGGGTTGTTTATTTATTCTTTTTATTTATATCAGTTAGGAATAAATTTTCTTGCACTGGTCTTCATTTTGTACAAAGTTTTCATTTTAAATCAAATATTTACTTCAACAGGTGCAACACATGTGGAGAATATATTTACAAGGGAAAAAAGTTTAACTCTAGAAAAGAAAATGTTGATAATGAAGATTATTTAGGACTCAGAATATTTAGATTTTACATCAAATGTCCCAAATGTGTTGCTGAGATTGCATTTAAGGTAACCTATTTTATTTCTCATCATGGGTCTATAGTGCCAAGATTATTTATATAAGTTGAAACCAAAAATCAGGGAAGAAAGCATACTTTTATGTAGTTATGAAGGTTCACATTCATCTTCCAAAGCTGAGGCCAATAGACATTGAAGTCAATGTGGCTAGGGAGTGATGTTTTTAAAGCCCTTGATTTATTATCTGAGTCTTTCTTATAAAGAAAAAATTGTGGTGGGGTCTCAGAGGTATAAGAAACATTATTTGTTAAAATGTTCTTTTTTCCATTTATTGCCTGTCACAGGTAAAATAGTGAACTCATTGTACTTTTTAAAATATATATTTAGGTGAATTTTGTTGAATACAGAGAGTGAAAGAATAAATTGTGAACATGAGTTTTGTACGACTGTGCGTATGGGCCTTTGATAGATCGAGAGTTAAGTCAGTAAAAGTCAGTTGGCGGAGTAAGTCAGTCAGTGCATTTAGTGGTGTGACTATGTGAAAAGTCAGTGAAGTAACATTGTAGCAAGAGAGTTAATAGATATGTGAACAGGGTGAATATATATCAAAATTAAAGTGATTAGTATATTTCAAGACAGTAAGGATTATATTTCATTTTTTGGGTTTATCTTGTATCTTATATTTCATGTAAATAAATAGCGAAGTAGTGAAGTAACATTGTAGCAAGAGAGTTAATAGTCAGTCATGTGAACAGGGTGAATATATATTAAAATTAAAGTGATTAGTAAATTTCAAGACAGTAAGGATTATATTTCATTTATTATGTTTATAGAAATTGGGTTTATCTTGTATCTTATAATTCATGTAAATAAATAGCGTAATTTGAAGTGAAGAGTGAAGCCATTATGTATCATGTCTGAAAGTAGTTCCTGTGATTGTTATTGTCTAGTCTCTGGACTGTAATTCCGTGCACAAGTGCTTTGTTTACAAAAAGGTCATCTTGAATTAAGATGTAGATTAATAAATTGCCTTCATTAACATTATTCATAAACAAGACAATAACAATCACAGGAACTACTTTCAGATATGCTATCACTGTTTGTTTTTTGTAATGACTTAAAAACAATTTATAGCACAATCCTCACATTTGATTTTATCCCAAATGTTTCCTAGACAGACTTAGCTAACACAGACTATGCACTTGAAGCAGGTGCAACTCGTCTCTTTGAAGCAGAGAAGTTGGCCCATCAAATGGCAGAAAAAGAAAGGAAGGAGAAAGAGGAAGATGAATTGAATCCTATGAAGGTAAGTAGAAAACAGTTTATTTAAACTTGTTCTTGGTTTATTTGGGCTGAAGATCAGTAGAATTATTTCTTTGATGTCCATTTACAGTTGAAATTTTATTTTTTTTATTGTTTTTTTTAAGTGATTTATAATTTATTTCCAAAAGATAATTAGCAATTGTTTACAATTTTCTGCAGTGCTCATTGCCATGTTAAATATTCAATTATGATTATATCTGCAACTTATTGAGACATTTGTATAACATAGATTTGTGTTTGAAAGGTTTTAGAAAACAGAACCAAAGCTAGCAGAAATGAAATGGAGCAGCTTGATCAGTTGGATGAGCTTCGTGAAATGAATGCTCGCCATGCAAGTGTTGATTATGAAAGCATGCTGAAGCAGCATATGGTGTATGAGGAACAGCTTCTGAAGCTCCAGGCAGAGGAGGAAGACAAATTAGTACAGTAAGTGATTGCTGACTTTCTTTTGTTTGGAGACAAGCACTAGCATACTTTGATCTTTAACAGAGGAGAGGATGTGTTGAGGGGGTGATACGGCTTACACTTTGTTGCTGTGAGGCCTAAGTTTGATTATGTGACCATGAAAGTTTTTACAGATTATTTTTGAGACTTAAATGTTTTAGTTAGATAAGTAGAGTCAATTCCTGAAGAAAAACACTAAAAAAAAATAAATCCATTGGGTATTTAGTATAAATAATAGTTGTCCTTTATGTATAGTAATATTTAAATGTAATTTATGTTGAGAAAAAATGCTCATGGTTTTAATTTCTTTTTTTAGTCAACTCAAAGTCCTATACATATTAAAACTAGAATTGATAATTTAAGCTTTAAAAATTATTTTGATACATTGTTTTGCAAAGACTTTTATATATATATATATATATTTATATATATATATATATATATTAGTCATATTGAAACATAAAACTCTTTCTCTCTGTAAGTTTTATGTTCAATCAGAATTATTAATATTCCCCATTTGAGGTTCACTACCCTGTCATGATCAAACTTCAATAACTTTTTTGTTTGTCATCAGAACATGTTATATTTGGTATAAAATGCATGCTTTTTTTATAAAACATAAATTAATGTTAATGAAATAAAAAATTATATTAATTTTGAATTATGAAATGAAAATTACAAATGAAAATTTACTGGCTGTGGAAAAGTCGCATTGGTTCTATATCTAGGCTAGATCTAGGTAATATTTTATGATGTAACTTGCAAAAAAAAAAAGTATTTTTTATGATTTTCACAAAACTTGATGTATTTAAAACACACAAAATGGAATAAACAAGTTGTACTGTGTAGGAAATATATGATGATCCAAATAAATAAAGATTATTTTTTTACCATGTTTATCTTTATAAAACTAAATATATCATATTTAAAACACACAAAATGATTGTCATGAGCTCATTATCTCATGCCACTACTAATGAGAACATAAATCTAAAGAAAATAGAGACTATTTAAGCCCCTACCCTTTATAAACATCTTTTTTTGTGTGTGTGTAAAACCTGTTAAAAAGAAGAAAACAAAAATCCAGATGTTTTACAAGGGGAGACTATTCAAGATTATATTTAAGCAGTTAAACATGCTTTGGGAGGATGGAAAAAGACACATATGACTTTTAAAGCATTGAGGGTAATATTGTTGATTAGACTGAAAAGGTGAGGTTAAATTAATGATAGTATTGTCAATTAGGAGAGAAAGAGTTAACGATAGTTCTTTAATGACCACAAGCTACATCTTGACAATTTTTTTTTGTTGTAGTCTTACATCATCAATATTTTCTTCCTCTAGTATTTTCATCAGACATTTATTTCCTTATAGGGAGATTCTGAGGCAAGGAAGTTCATCACAGAAAACTGTTAAACGAATAGATGATGAAGACAGTGGTGATGAAAGTTCTGCAAAGAAAGCAAGACAGGAACTCATCACGTCTTCCAAAGCTACAGATATTTTGGCTGTAAGTTTGTGTATTCTAAAATTAGCAACTTCTTTTTTAAAACTCAAACCAAACTCTAAAACAAACATTTCTAAGGATTTTTTAAAAAATGCTAATTTTCTACATATATTTTATTAAAGAAGTCTGGCCTGATCCATAGATTAGAACCAGGGGTGCCACTTTTCCAGGATAACCCGGAAATCCAGGTTTTGAGGGGTCCGATTCTCCCCCACCCTTCTCCGGGGGTTTGCCTTCTACAATTTTGTTAAAATCCTTGGTTTTTAGTTGATTGCTAATTTAATCATTTTCCCCGTTAATTTTAGTTTGCTAGTTCCGATTGCGTGAACCGCCATTTTAAAACAAAATCGACCGGTTTCATATCTCGCGATTCGCGAGACTTTCACTTTGCATGCGCACTAAGCTTTATTTAATTATTTTGATTTTAGAATATAAACATTCTATAGTTCTAAGGAATGCGCCTCGATTAGGCTCGATTTAGAATTTTAGCTCTAGAGTCTATATCTATTTCTATGATCAATCTAGAAATAGAATCTAAATCTAGATCTAGACTGTAAAGTCTTGTATTTAGTATAGATCTAGTCTAGATCTACTCGCGTAACCAGAAATTTGTAGAAATAGAAAAATTCATGAGATTTGTTTTCTTTCTGTGTTTTATATTTGTATAGATTCAATATAGATATAGACTCTAGATCTAGATTTAGGATGGAATCGTTCTAGATCTGGATCTACAATAGATAACCAGATTTACATCGTTTTTAGATCAGAACTAGAATCAATGATTGAAGAATTAATTAAATTTAGTGATGGGCAAAAGTTAACTAAAAAGTTAGAAACTTTTAGTTTAATTAAAAAAATTAAGTTAAGGCCATTGTTTAACTAGAAAAAAAAGTTTAGTTAAAATCGTAGTTTAATTAATTTTTATTTAGTTACTAACTAAAAAGTTTAATTAAAATTTGTAAAACTTTTCAACATGTGGTCAGGGTTGAAATGCACATCGCTGTATTCTGGTCATGTGATATCAATAACTTTGATTATCAAAAAAAATGATGCAGTAAAACAACTGGTGGTAGAAGTTATGGAGTAAATATTTGCAACTGAAAGTAGCAGTATTATAAAATGTTAAACAATTTTTGCCAAAAGCTTCTATGCAATATTATGAATGGGGTTGTTCTGAATTTTTTTGTGAGCCACATGGTGGTGTTTAATTTCTGTTTTTAGTGGGAATCTGATTAGTGAGTTAGGTCAATATTTAGTGGTTTTAATCAATTCATTTGCAGCAAACAATATATTTTTAAACTGCAGGAACATCATGTATACCCTTTTTATAGTCTTAAGACTTATTATTGAGATCTATGAAGTCTAAATCAACAGCTAGGCCTATATAGATCTAAAAGCATTACGGTAACCAACTCTAGAAAAAAAAAATCTTAATCCACACCCTCTCTGACCATAAAGTAAATAGACTGTGTCCAACCGATTTTAACAACCTAGTCAGCTTCACATACACATAACCACATGTAGGCCTATTGACTCTGTACGCGTGTAGTCGATAATACTGCAAGACTACCCTGCATTAAGCGTTATGCAATAGTGTTTGCTTAATGTGGAGTGGTTAGACAAGAAAATAACACACTGACATGGCTAATCAAGCATGTTCGTATATATATCTTTACACTAAAATAGTGGTTTTAATCAATTCATTTGCAGCAAACAATATATTTTTAAACTGCAGAACTGCAGGAACATCATGTATACCCTTTTTATAGTCTTAAGACCTATTATTGAGATCTATGAAGTCTAAATCAACAGCTACGCCTATATAGATCTAAAAGCATTACGGTAACCATTTCTAGAAAAAAAAATCTTAATCCACACCCTCTCTGACCATAAAGTAAATAGACTGTGTCCAACCGATTTTAACAACCTAGTCAGCTTGACATACACATAACCACATGTAGGCCTATTGACTCTGTACGCGTGTAGTCAATAATACTGCAAGACTACCCTGCATTAAGCGTTATGCAATAGTGTTTGCTTAATGTGGAGTGGTTAGACAAGAAAATAACACACTGACATGGCTAATCAAGCATGTTCGTATATATATCTTTACACTAAAATAGTTACCCACCCTCCCTGCCCAGAAAGTAAATAGACGGTGTGTCCGACTGATGTTAACAACCTGGCCAGATAGACGTACACGTGTAGACCTATATAGTGTACTGAGTGTGCAGTCCATAATGACCCTGTTTGAAATTCTAAATCTATGTTATTTAATGAGATTTTAAACTTTACCGGCATAAGTAGGATTTTCCGTTATATAATTTTTTTTAAAAAGAGTACCCTTATTTTCTAAAGGTTTAATTCAAGGCAAAAATACAAGAACACATATTTATTTAGACAATTTTTATTTTATTGTGTATTAACATTTATGTAAGAAACATATTCCTTATTACTGATTTTATTATGGATAAATATTACTAGAATGTTAAAAGAATAAGATTGAACTGTACTGTAGGCATACAGTTGGATGATTATATCTATATAGGTCTAGTTCGACCCTGTCCCCCTCACCCCCCCAAAAGTTTCAATAAAAAGTATCAATTTAATTATCATATTTACCAACATTAATTCTGGAGTAAAAGAAACCATCATACACTTTTATGTACTTTTAAAATTCTGCATATAAAAAGGCTAAAGGTTAATTAAATATCTCTTTGAACATAGCAATTTAATGGCATGCCTTTGAAAATTAAGTGCCTACTATGAATAAACCTTGAGATAAATCTACTTACTCTATAATGATAATCTAGAAATTCCTGTGCTACTTTGTTATTTTTTAATTTGGTAAGGAGACATTACATTTTCACCTTCATGCATTATCTTATTACGTTTGATTTCTTAATGTTGGATAAGAACTTAACAAACAGATAAATAAAAGCCTTTTCTTAAAGTTGATTAAAACTGGGGGAAAAAAACAGTGATCAGTTCTGTTTAAAACAAGACATTTGTAAAGTTAAAGGTAGTTTGTAGAGAATGTGAATTGATCAGTTTTTAAAGCAATATTACTTTGCTCAGCTATATGCTTAGAGATTTTAGACCCAATAAAAATTGTAATTTTAAGTTCATAAACTTTTTGAATCTCTTTGAACAGACAGGAGAAACTAAACCAGAAGAAAAGAAAAAGAAGTCCTGGCAAAAAAGTGTTGGGACATTTTCTAGCAAGACTTCACTGGCAGGTTTAGTTAAACGTAAAGCACCAGTGAAGGATTTACTAATAAGCACTTCCTCTGAGATTAAAAATGAACCTGGTCATTCCAGAGTAGCCTGCCACAGGGCTGAGACAGAAGTTGTGGACACAGTGACTATGCCAAGTGGCAGTAATGACATAACTATATATCCAGTGGAGACCAATCCTTCAGTAAGTCTTGGCTTAGGGTTGCTAGGTGGATACTCAGATTCCAGCAGTGATGGAAATGACTCTCCATAGTCAAGCTATTTGTTTATATTTCTAACAGTCACACCAATTTCTGACAATGTTTAAAATCTTTTTTTTTTTAATCTACAATCCCTTTAAGCAACTAGTGAAACTGTAGAACTACAGTAAATAAAACCAAAACTGTACCAAGTACCAAATTAAAATTTTTCTGTTATGCAATGAATTTAATTTCACTAACTGGCTATTTGATATACTTGTAGGATTGTACTCAATCTGTTGTATAGTTTTTGTTGATTGTAAATAAATATTTAAGTTTAAATATGCAATGGTCTTTATTTCAGTTATTTTTTTGTTTGTTATAGAGTTGTATTCTAAAACATATTGTCTTTCATTAAGTGTTAGATGCAAGCCCAAAAGATTTGGCAATAAAATTTTCTTTTGTTTGCTTTTGCATTTCATGCTAAAAGTTTGAACAATGGTACACCCTGGCAGCATGATTTGCTTATGTTATGATGGTTGCAAAGTGGAGTAAGTTTGATTATTTATTACTTGGAGGATTACCTCCATGGTCACCATATAAACCCTAATTGATTCAGATCTAAAACTTCACTAGCAATGTTTTTTGAGTAAGCAATGAAATCTTCAGACACGCATCTCTCTTTGTCTAAAACTTGAGTAAATCTGACCATGTGTAGTACCCTAACAGGGTAACTCTTCCCAGTACAAGTCAAACTTCACATTTGAATACATATTTATTTCTGCAAGTACATACATAAAGTAACAATAAATTCAATGCATTCACAAATCTAGTTCACAAAATTATATTTATCATTTTTGTTGTTTTCTCATCTTGAAAAGCGTTTTTATTTCTATATAGGTCAGCAAATTATCAAGCAAGGGTCAGTAAAGCAAAATAAGTTGTAAAATAAGTTTTAGTCCAATAAGTAAAATAAATAACTGAAATGAAACAAACGGGGACAACTATTAATGAAGACAGTTGTTAAAAGAACAAATTGCAGTGGAATAAAAACTTATGCTATAATATTAGCCCTGGACATTACCTACAGCTCTGTAACATAGTATATATTAGAATTACTTATGAATAAACAGCTTGAACTTAGTAGTGAATAAATGTGTGTCTAGAAGAAATCAACTACTTAGACCACAATTCAGTAGTGAAATAAAACAATTTTGTTGGAAATCACTTATTATAACTGGAGAGATTAGAATGAAATTCAGTTTAGGGTTAGGTGTGTGTGGCAATCCCATCATTCTAAGGAAAGTTTGTCTCACTTGTGACTATAGAGGAGTAAAAAAATGTCAGCTTGACACTGTAGAAATGTTTAATTAGATCATTGTTAAAAAAAAAGACCTAAGTGGAAGTTAAGCAAATAATCTTTTAAAAAAAAATGGCTGGGTGAATCCTTTTAATGCAATAACCAAAGAAATTACTAAATTCTGGCATTAGCCATAGAAGGAGAAAAGAACAATGATTATTTTTCTTCTAAAGAACTGGAACCTAAATGACTACATTTATACTGACAACCCAATACATGTTTAGACATGAAAGTTATTCAGAGGAGTTTAACCTTTTGTACATCCATTACAACTAATGGTCACTTAGTGATACAAGACATCCGCAAAACATGATGAAAACTATAAACTTCTTAAAATTTTCTAATAGAATGTGATGAAGCCATTTACTTCCTACAACACAGCTACTACACCAATAGAATCTATTCAAAGTTTGTACACATCATCATTCAAGGAATACATCCAGGTCCAACACACTTGCAGTGAGACTATAGGATAATACAGATCCATTGAACAGATCTGTGAATAACAACATCAGAAAACTCTACCAAGCACAACAGACACACTACACACACACATGTTGACATACTGCATACATACATACACACACATGTAGGCCTACTGCAAGAAAGACATAAAAATCAAAGTATAAATAAATAAATTAAATGAATGAAGTGTGGAAATAAAAAATGTACAGACTTATATATCATATAGACCTGGGGAATAAAAGTTGTCAAGAAAATGTACAACAAATCACACAGAGTAACTGTACACACATACCATTAGGTTGTAGTGCTAGATTTTGAGCCAGTACAATTCATAACAAACTGGAGGGTCTCAAGATAATGTCAATGGAACCAAAAAAAAAAGGTTAATGAAATACAATTATACCATTCATTTTGTTTATTGGAAGTAACTTGGACAATATTCCCTGTGATTTGAGAGTATTCGTTTGTAATGGAGCAGTGACATTTGTTTCCCATTCTCTACTTAACAAACAAAACTGATAAAGTTCGGTAAATTTGACATAATTTGTTACATTTTGATTTGAAAATCAGTTAGGAAATAGATCTGCCAACAACAAGTGTTATTTTTGTTTTTAAATACCTACTTGGAAAGCAAGGCAAGCTTGAGGACTTATGAATAACTTTTCTGAACTACTGGCAAAGACAAAAAAACTGAACACATTTCACACATTTGAATCTATCCACTGATGTATCTGTTACAGCCTAATTATACTACAACCAGAATGGACTAGAAATATTAAAAGTTCCCAAGTATATTAATATGTTCTATGTCAATAAAACTGTTGTTTTTTTTAAAAATCAATTTGTCATCCAAGCAACCAGTTTCATTGAATTATATCAATATTTTTAAATAAATAAAATGTAGTTTGAATCTAATTTTTACAGGAAAGTACTCTATCACACATCTCAAAAAAAAGATTTAGTTGTCAATATTTGTAAAAAAACAAAAAAAAAACTAAAAATACAAAAAAAAGAAAGAAATATTTTAGCTTTAAGAAATCACAAAGAGACAAAAGAAGCACAACTAAAAAAATAAATCTGAAAGTTTTTTCTTCACTACAAATTCAACCCTACACAAAAATGTTTAACCTCACAATTAATAAAGTTTTTTTTTTTTAAAGCATTTACTTTTATGAGATTTACATGATATAAAAAAAGAAAGGCTCAGATTGTAAATGTTTCTTCCAAAGCTAATTAAAAACTGAACTTATTTACAAATTGCATATACTCAACTATTTAAAGTAACTCAAATAAGAGATGACAGTTTTACAAGCTCCACATTTTTGTTTTTTTGGTACTCCCCTGTTAAATAGTTGAATAAATGATGCTGGTAAATGGAGAATACTGATGGTTCACATTGGCGTCTTTACTTGCCCATTTATTAGCAATCAGCCACAACCAAAGAAACTGTCTCTCAATTATCATTAGAGAACTTGGACATCTAGAAATTCTTTAAGTAATGTAAGCCTCCTCTTTTCTGCGACATCCATTTGATTTTCTAGCACCTGGGTAAACAAAGTCAAAATAATGTTTAAAAGAATGAGCAGGCTGAAGAGATGTATGAATTATGTCATTCAGACACAGGGCGGCTTTCTGTTTCAGTTATCACTTCAATACTACAACAACAACAACAAAAAGTTTTGAATATGAATTGCTGTTTTTAAGAAGTTTGATAATTTTAAAAAGTCTTGTTTATATCACCTAGATGCAGTATTTGCTACAAATATTTTTGTGTATCCCTTCTTTCCTACTGTAGCATAGCCAATGCAATATTTTCAAATCTCCTAAGTGGAAGGGATGAGAGTAATCTGTGAGAAGGTTTCCCAGCAGCCTTTAAGCACTCAGCAACACAACTCTATCAAGATTCGAGCCTGAGCCCCCCCCCCCCCCCCCCCCCTTTAATAGGTTTATTTTATTCCCCAAAATCTCAACCTAAAATTGTAAGTTATTAATAGATCTTATGTGTTTTTATAAAATGTATTTTCTAAGAGAATTTGTTATCAACATGATAGTGTTATATATAAATGACTAGTGTCATAGCTCTGATTTTAACAAAATATATGTAGGTCAATCATTTATTGACAAAAAAAAATGAGATTAACTAATAATGAACAAAATTAGAAAAGTTGTCTTTTTTTGTCAGCACTAGGTGTCTGCTTTATTCTATCAACTATTACCAAGAAAAAAAAATTTACCCCTCTGTCTGTGATCTCTGCTCTTTCAACTTTCCAAGACAAATTCTCTACTTCAGCTTCTAATTGTGCTTGCTGATATTCAAACTGTAAAGAAAGCAAATAAGTAAAGAAATTCTATGTGAAGACTGTGTTCCTTTTTTAACCTAAGTGAACATTGTGTTCTTATTTTAAAACCTAAGTGAACATTGTGTTCTTATTTTAACCTAAGTGAACATTGTGTTCTTATTTTAAAACCTAAGTGAACATTGTGTTCTTATTTTAACCTAAGTGAACATTGTGTTCTTATTTGAACCTGGGGTATTCAAGAAAGAGAATTTTAGAAAAGAGGTGAAGAAAAACATATAATATAACTTGAAAGTCTAAAAAACAAACAAAATCAACAAAAGAAAGACAGTGGTAGTCTACTAATTAACCAAAATACATTGGAACACTCTCAATAACAGTTGTTTTTCATCTGCTGTCTTTATCCATGTAACTGTAACAAATTGTAGTTCTGTGCATTTGGCTTATGAGGATTATTAATGTTGGAAAGTGGTAATTTTCTCAAATTGTTGACATTATTTCTTTTCTATGACAACTAAGTTCTGTTTCAAAATGTCAAATGATTTTACAATATTTGAATATTAACCACCATTCTACAAATACATTAGTTTCCCTGTGTAATTTAGTAGGCAGATGGTTAACTAGTTAGAAAAACAGTAGTCTACTTACTAAAATTTTTCTAGGTCCTTTCTCCATGTAATATGCATAAGGGTAAGTGTACTGAAGTGTATACCTGCACTGTAAACAAGATAAGTAATACATGACGTTTCAATTGTTACTTTGAATCAAATGAACCTAATGGTTTTACTCCAAGCAATAATCTACAATGTGGTGAAACAGGAGAGCAACATTAACAAGGTAAAACTTTAACTGTAATGATATTCTGAGAAACAAAAAAATAATGTGTTATTTTATAAGTGTTATTTTAATATTGAATATTTCTTTCTTTTTTTAAATTTCTTGTTAGAGATTTGAACAATCAAACTAAATCACCAATAATGAAAGGTAAGTTAGTTTTCACACAGAATAATAATTTGAATATTTTCAAAACAAAATTACAAAGTCTTGACCTTTAACCCTGATAAAAAAAAAAAAACTAAAATGGGGCAAAAGTACACTATGCCTAATCCTTTTGACCACTGAAAAACCAAAAGACCTGCCTTTTTGAGAAGGCCAGCAGCTCTGAGCAGATACTGCCAGTCTATCCATGTGCCCTGATTGTTCATCACTTTCTCTTGGGTTCTGGTTGTGATCTTGGCTGTAGTGGTCTCTTCCAGCTGCAAACTTTTAGCATGGTTCTCCCACTATTGGACAAAGTTCAGCAATGACATATTGGGCACAGAAAAGGAGTTTATATGAAAACAGACAGTTTTTCTCTAATAATTTTTATTCTTAGAGTATTATTTATTGATACTTGACCTATGCTTGATTTCCTATTTCTTATAAAAAATTATGAACTGACAACTAAAAAAAAAATTATTTAAGTTTCTCACCCTCTCATAATAAAAAAGATACTTTTTCAAGGCTTCTCTGGCTTGTACATGGACTGACTCGTTGGCTATGTTTGGATTTTCTTTGTAACGACTGCATTCATAGTATTCACTTCCGTGAGACTTCCAATCTGAAAAAACAAAAATACATTTCTTTTCTTCTTTATCCAGCCTCAAAGGTTACAAATAATTATTTTAAACATTACAAAAACAAACAAATAAAAATAAACAACTGAAATTGTATTTTAAAAAATTAAAAAAGATATATATACATATCTTATTCAAAGGAATATGAGAAAATAAAAAAAACAAACATGTAAAATATTAATGTTAAAATTTTTAGAACCATCTAAGACAATTTACAATAGTTTCTATTATTAAAGGTCCATTCTTCTATAACGTACCCCCTAAACACATCCAGCAAAAGTCATACTTGCATTCAGGACATTGCTAGTGATAAAATAAAATAAAGAAATGTATTAAAAAAAAATAATTTTTAATTCATAACTAAATTAATAAATCAAATACATAAAGTTGGTACATCAGTACTCACCATATGATTACACCCTCCATTTTTCTCAATACATACATGGCACTTGGGACACTGTTAACAAAAGGCATCAATAAAAAGTTAATTCATATCGACCATTTTCATGAAAAAAGTCAATTTCATCAGAACTTATCAATCAAAATGAAATTAAAAAGATCAGAAATGGGATCCTATTATTGAAAGACATTCCTTATTTCTTTCTTTGTTTATGGTACAAATGTCAAAATACTTGTCTACTTAAGACTACTCACATCTTTAGTATGGGCACTGATGTAGTTGGCTGTTTCTGAATCATCTTCACATTTTGTTAACCACCTTTTGATAACATCGCATTCAGTTGGAGCATGGTAAGCAATGCCACATTTAAAACTGTCAAACAAAGTCACTTTCATTATTTCTAGAGTTTCTTTGCAATTTAAAAAGTCAATATGTTTAAATACCAAATACAACATTTAGTAATGTGAAAGCTTTTGGGCAAGTAAAAAAAAAGGTTTTGATGTCATATAAAAATGTATTGACAACTGTATTCAATGCTGAAGAACAACAGTAAAAAACACATACATGCATAGATTTTAATAAATAATCTTTGATAGTTAACAATAACTCGACAAACTAATAAATTGACTGTGCATAGAACACTAACATGTGAGACTTGTATGTGCCAATATCTCACTATATCCATATGCCCTAAATTATGATTTTTTTTATATAGAAGCCATGTTGTTTTTTTTTAGTGTTATTGTATACCGTTAGATAAAAAAATCTTAGTTTAGGGCAAAGGTTCTCAACCTGTGAGTCACGACACATTTGGGGGTCGAATGAAGACTTTTTTAGGGGTTGCCCAAGACCCATAAGAACAAAATATTTTTAAGTCTAAAAAGAAACTTGACACTGTAAAACAAAGCTACTATTTTGTTTACTATCACTGGCATTTACAGATAAATGATAAAAAAAAAAATGAAACTGAATCATTTCTAGCATTGTAATCGCCGCAGCGCCAACATTTGTAACAGTTTCAATTATTGTGTCAAATGGGGCGGCGAAATGAAACGTTGCGCTACTGCAGAATCATAGGTATTGTTTCTATGGCGAAAATTTAACTACATTGCACATCCATTTATTACCCAGTAATATACCATCATTGTATATAATATTTTTAAAATGAAACAACCCATGAAAATGGATCTCTATAACATTAGCGAAAACACTGATAACTTTACAGCTGGGGGGGGGGGGGGGGGGGTCGCCGCCACATAGTGAGAAATTGTAAAAAGGGGTTGCGGAACTATAAAGGTTGAGTGTCACTGGTTAAGAACCTAGAGTTTAAACCAAATTTCTGAAATCAGCATATTTATTTCCTGAATGTTTAACAAGTAGCAGCAAATCACTATAAAATAATGTGGGCCAGAGAAGATGCTGCATGCTAAATGTACAATAATTTTTGTTCCTTAAGTTAGTATAATTAAAATCTAAGGTGACCATAAAAAAGTAAATGAAATATTTATTTTGTTAAAAGTGTTAGGTGGCTATGTGGTTAAGCACATGGCTGTCATACTGGGGGGTCTCCTGTAAGAATTTGGCTTGAGTTTTTAAGCTGAGATTTTAGAATATATTTAGTCTTAATGAGTACCAAACATTTGTTGGGGAAAATTAAAGTTAGTTGGTCTTTTGTATTGTCCCTGAACTACTAACCACAAATTAGCTTAGCCAAAAATCAACTTACACATGGAACTCAAGGTCAATGCTGTTAAAAAAACACTTTTTAAAAAAATATTAAACATTACGTTTTATTACCAGTAACAAACCATTATATTATTAACAATAGTTAAATGTTTAAGCTTGGAATTTATTTAGAGCTCACTTCGGCAACTTTAATATTCAGGAATAGAAATATCCTGCAATAAACCAAATAACAGTTGACTCTTGATAGACAGATACCTAGCTGATTGGAGAATGACCGAAAATGTTGGATTACCAAAGGTTACAATTTAACAGTATATATGTCATGAAAATTCGATTTATGATGTAATTAGATATTTTCTAAGACTTTCAAGGGTATAAAATAATCAACAGACAAGAAAGAAAGAACTTCTTGAACTTAGCTCGATTTAAGTTTTGTTCTCTAAAAAAGTAAAGTTCCCCTTTCAGACCTTGTGGTCTATAGGGCAGACAATCTAAATGTCATCTGTTTTTGTGGCCTAAGGTTAATGTAGGTGTCATATAGCCAGCACAACGACTTTTCCCACAACTAATGTCAGGTACCCATTAGAGCTGGGTGGAATCAGAGGAGCACAAAGATCCAGAAATTTAAAATCCAAGTCTTCACCAGGATTCAAACCTGGGACCCCCGGTTCAGAAGCCAAGCATTTTACCGCTAAGCCATCGCACCTCCTTTGTTCTCAAAAGACTTCACAAAATATTCTATTTTCTCCCTATTTTTCAATCCCCATAAACAGTAGTTGGCCATAAAATCAAGAAGTAGCAGTGATAGGTTTCACCACAGTCATAACTCTTCATTTCCCATTTTTAAGGAAGAGAAAATATTTTTTGCTCATGTTGCAATTTAGCCATCATACAAGATGTACAAAACTTCAACACTAAAAACAAACAAACATGTAAACTGTCATTAGTGATGACAGAAAGACACTTCAGAATTTATCAGCACTAAACAGAACAAGTCAAAAAAATAAAATGAGGCAAGATGTGCATGTCTGTTGCATACATCGCCCCAGGGTTAGGATTATTGAGTGTGTCAGATTATGAAATGTCTGACTATCAGGAGTCAATTGGATAAAGACATGAATGCCTTGTGTTGAATATAATGTACCAACCAGAAAGTAGCTTTACAAGACTGACACTCCACTTTCTTGGCTTTAGGTTCTTTAGCTTTGATGATTACTGAGCAGTCGACTCCAGGACAGAATCGGAGGTTGGGATGAGACTGGAAGTATTCAAACAAAAGTTTATTTCTCAGCCATCTATATCCAGCTTCATTGTTTTGTTTTTTTAAGACTGTTATAGGGGATTTTCATAATTAAGTTAAAGTAATCTAATTTTTGTTTACATTTTGATTTTTAAGATCTAGTTTACATTTAAAAGAAAAAAACTTTATAATAAAATAAATTACAGTGAGAGAAGAACAAGAGAAAGTGATGATGGGGAGGGGGGTATATTAAAACCTTTACAAAACATTAAAAAAAAATGAAAAGAGGAAGATTGGCAAAGATTTTGAAACAAATAGACTAACCAAAAAAAAAAATATGTCAAGGAAGGATGCTGTTTGAAAGTTCACTGTTGCAAACTTAATAATATAAATTACTTTGCACTACAAGTCATAAAGTAATTTTTAAAATTGCAATTTTATATCATTCTGTAAAAAATAAACATGCTTTATTGAAGGATCACTGTTGCCAAATTAGTAATATAGAAATTACTCTATTCTACAGGCGGAATAGTTAAGGAATTCAGTTTTGCAGTACTAAAATTGCGCAAAAATTAACATAAGCTTTTAAAAATAGCTTCCATATTCTCTACACAAGTTACACCAAAAAGTAAGCAATTTATACATTTTTACTCTGTTTATGAATATTATACATGTATTATATAAAAAAAGGAAAACAGTTTTGAATAATATTTATTTATAGAGAGTTCTTTCCTTTCTTACCTTAATGAGATCATTAAAAGAAAATTTGGAATATTTGTCCCTAAGCTTTGGATGGCTGAGAATTTCACAGACAAAATCTTCAGTCACTAACACTGGACACTCTTTGGCCATACACTCAATACCTTTGGAATAAAACAAAAAAAACAAGTTAGATGGCGCTGTCTTTATGCATAAATCTGTTGTTTCACAGTTAATGTTTCTCTTTTTAAAAATAATGAGAATTGTAAGGAAACCGAACAGAAAACTAAATTCAGGCATTAGGCTAATTAGGATAAAGCTAAAAGCCATAAAAGATAGTAAATATTGAGGTCAGAATGATTTTCATTTGTAGGTGAGACTAGCAAAGTGACAAGACAGAAGCACACAATGATATGAAAAAGCCTTGGCCCCTTAAAGTGCTTCAAGATGCCACAGTAAAACAAATTGAAAAAAAAAATTTTTAGGAGAAAAATAGTAAAAAAAAATTAAGATATGTGAAAAAAATAATAATGACACAGGAAATAATGTGTGTTAACTAAACTATAAATACAAATTACATTCTGAAAATGCACATGGTAAAAGAAAAACAATATACTTAAACAAATACAAATATTATAACTTCTTTTTAGCTACCTGTGGTGATGCCATCTTGTATTTGAATTTGAAAATGCATATCCCAGCAATCTCTACAAAACAAATGACCACAAGCCACACCCATAAATCTGTCCTTGGAATATTCTACACAGCACACTGAACACAAAGGCCTATGACCCATTAAATTGTCCTGGATGAAAACAAAAATATATTGACTAATTAGGAAGTGCTAGAAAAAAAGCAGATCTGATGAATACAGCTTTTCTTTAAATGAATTAGCCTTTGTTCATGATACATTTGGATGATTTTTGAAATATCTAGTAGTTTAACCTGATTCAACTGCTTTGTTTTTTAACAGAACTAAAATTGCTAATATTTTTTTAATATGTCTGTGAATACTTAAAAAACTCATACATTAAAATGTATCTTACATGTCTGTGTCGACTGGCTAAGTGACTTTCAATTAAGTATTCTGTTGGATTTCGTTGATAACTGAAACATAATAAATAAATATTGACAGGACATTCATTTGTTAAAGAGATAACTGAAATGAAAGTAAAAAAAAAAGTAAAAAGGTCCACAATGTATACATTGTAATCTGTTTGGGTGTTTCACTAAATAAAACAATTGGGTCCACAAAGACGACACAAGAAGTAACAACAAATCTAAAATGTTTTAATGAAATCAACATTTTACTCTGACAGGAATAGACAAAAGGTGTAGTGTCAAATATTAATAAATATATAATCATTATTGGATCATAATACTAAAAGCAAAACAAGTCTTACTTGTCTATAATCTCCTCCTTGTTCCAATTATGACGCAACAATAACATCTTCGCCATTGATGGATTCACCTGGTGGTAAGGGTTTTTATAAAACAATTAACATATTGTCATATAATGATAAGGTAAAATGTTCAAAGCAGCCAGCAGTTATGGTAAGGTTAGAACTTGATGTCAAATAAGCATGTTAAAAAAAAGCGATTACAGTTTTCTTTGTGATAAAAATGTCCTATGAAAAAAAAAATTATATTTTGCATTCATATTTTTCTAAGTTCTCAAATCTATAAATCTTATCAATAAAGTTCCCCTTTCAGACCTTGTAATCTATAGGGTAGAAGATGTAAGGTCATCTGTCTCTTTGACCAAAGGTTAGCAAGCAGGGTGTCATGTGGCCGGCACAACAACCAATATCCATTACTTTCCCCAACTAAAGTCAGGTACCTTTAAGAGTTGGATGAACTCAGGGTCACCCTAAAAAATCCCAGTCTTCACTGAGATTTGAACCTAGGACCCCATGTTCAGAAACTAAGCACTTAACCATTCAGCCACCGCACTCCCCTAATTCTTATCCATAGCCAGGATTTTTTTTTCAAATGTAAAAATTGCAAAAACATTTCTATTATCTCATCATTGTGAGTTGCTACACAACAGAAAAACATTTTTGTTGATCAGATTTAGTTACTTTATAGTAATAATACTATAAATATTTGAAAAAAAAAAAAAAAGGGAAGGTGGAGACAGTGTAGAGACTCTAAAACAAACAAACCTTTAGCTTAGTGCACAATGCTTCAATTTCTTCGTTGAGCATTTTTTCTGCATCTATCAGCTGCAGAGGTTCATATTCAAAGTACTCAGGATCATCTGTTTTACTTGGGCAGTCAAGCCCTAGGTCATCTGAAGTATCTTCATAGTAACTATGATCTATGTCTTCATCCATCTCTTCTGATGAGTTGCCATCACTACCCACAGAGGAGGCCTCAGACATATGGCTCAGCTGGCGATTGATATCGCCAGACATGGGGGAAGCTGTCTTCTTACAACTCAGCTCTGGAAAACAAAATATGCAAAATACATATGTATCAGCTAAAGACAACAATGTTATTTATTTTACATATTTTGTAATTTTTATAAAAAATTTTGATTTGGATTTAAACACTTTGGAAGACATTGTTTCAGATAAGATTGTCTTTGATGCCAAGGAACATTATTATAATAAAATGTTTCCATTATTAGGTTTAAATTTTACTCTGGCCTGTTGCATGCCTCTTTAACTTTTGGATATGTAGGACAACAACAAAAAAGTAATGGTGTAAAAGTTACTAGTCATCACGTTTCACACCAGCTCCATGAACAAAGCAAATGATATCAGTATTTTGTTAATAACACACTTTCTATAAACAAGAACTACAGACTGTCCATTTAGAGAGAATAATTACTAGTACCAAATTATTTTTACTAATGTGGAGATAGAGAAAAGCTCTTCGGGTGTTATTTTCTATGAATTAATTCCACCCTAATAAGTATAAAGTTCTTAATTAGTGTACTAATTAATTTACAAATTTATGATAGTGATATTTTATATAGATCTACATCTATGATATGAGATGAAACTACCACAAAGTTCCTTGTAAGGATCTAAAGGTTCAAAGGGAAGTTCAAGTTTCTGAGTGTTACCAGGATGTCAAATGGTCAGTACAA
Source organism: Biomphalaria pfeifferi (assembly GCA_030265305.1). NCBI lineage: Eukaryota > Metazoa > Mollusca > Gastropoda > Planorbidae > Biomphalaria > Biomphalaria pfeifferi. Next base: position 1,180,385 of record JASAOG010000121.1, on the reverse strand, counting down.
CCACAAAGGACTTAACAGAACCACTGTACAACCCCTAGATCTTTAGATCTATAATTATTTTCGTCTAACAGGTTAAGCCTTGCTTTCACAATTTTTACGCTTTGAATTTTTATAGCTCTGTAATGGTTAGTCCAAGGAAAAAACTACAAGCAAAATTTGTCATCCATTTGTTTCGCTATGCAGTTACTATAAAATACAATGTTGAAGAGGGTCAGGTAAATGAGGTCCAGCGCTGAGATTAAATAACACTGTTCCCTGCTTTGTAACTTAACGAACACTCTCATTACACTAACAAACACTTCACAGTTATTGTATTTAAATAATGTTATTAAATTATCTTCATTTTTTTTTCTATAACAATTTCTTTTTACACCTACTCAAGTCAGTGTTACCTTTCCTACTCTTTAATACTTCTCTGTTTATAACTGACACCAAAACTAGGCCATTAGACACAATTTTTACCAATTAGTTGACCCGAAAAAAAAAAAAAAAAAACTGTGAGACCCTGCGTGTCTAGCCTGCTCATTCCACTCAGTGACTTATAAATTTGGTACCCCATTGTCAATAATTGTCCCTCCTGCTATATTTCTTTTTTCTGGTACTGTTTTGATGATACCATGCTTAGTATTTGCCTGGTGGATCAATAATTAGGGCGCCAAGGAGAGAAAGAATAAAAGAGGGAGAGCAGGGTTGTGCCTATCTTAGTGTTTATTTGTTAATTGTATTAACATACTTTTTGCTTTAATAGCCAAACACTTTAGATTGCCTTTGTTTGTTTTTTAAAATTTGTAGCACATTATTGGTGATTTGTGGCAAAATATAGTATAATAGTAAGAAAATGTAGTGTGACCTCACAAGTCTAACAGTTCAATGTTAATTAAAATAGCGTTTATTAATGTCATTGATATATGACAAAACTGTTGGAGATGAGTGGACAGAAAAATATAGAGGTGCAGATCTTAGAGAGGAAGTGGAGATTGATTAATCACACACTTAGAAAAGATACCAATAGCAGAGCTAGACAGGCCTTAGAGTGGAACCTCCAGGGAACAAGATGTAGAGGAAGACCAAAAAGAATGTGGCGACGCAGTATACTAAATGAAGTTGAGAGGACAGGAAAGAGATGGGATGCCATTAAAAAATTAGCAAGAGACCGTGGAGAGTGGCATGTTTTTACTGAGGCCCTATGTTCCACGAGGAACACAAAGAAAGATGATGATGAATGTCATTGATAGTAATTTGATAAATAACGAATATATTAGTGTTAGTGAACACCCCATATTTACACATTGTATATGGGCTATGTCATGTACATGTTTCTGAGACTAAATTTTCTAAATATCTCCTTAACTTCAGACCAACCCTCCTTATCGTCATACTAGTGCCCTTTGAGCCCAAGTAAAACCCTTGTTTTTTAGAGTAAACAAAACTAGATCTATAATAAATGTGTCTAAACTATAACTATAAAAGATAAATTCATAAAGTATCATAAAGAAATGGAGCATGAACAAAACAATCTTTTTTTTTTAATAGACTCTTATCTATCTAGAATTCTAGATGTGATTACCGAGTGTAACAGAGTAGATCTAATTCTAGTTCCATGATCATACCTATCAAAATAAAGGATCATTTATCATAGAGTAAATGACTAAAAAAAATACCTATTAGATTTATATACATTTAGGATCTAGATCTAGTTAATCTAGGATTCTAGGTAGATCTAGTCAAATCTAGTCTAGAGCTAATTATTCTGAATCTAATCTAAATCTAGATCATAGATGATGCAGAAGATCTATCTTTCTTAGTCATAGATAGATCTAGATCCAAATCTAATAATATAATTAATAAATATATTATATAGAATATATAGATTTAATAGATAGATATAGATATCTTATAATCTAGATCTAGTCAATCTAGAATAATGTTACCAATAATTTAATAATAAAATATTAGATCTAGATAGTCAATCTAGCTAGTATTTCTAATTCTAGATCTACTACTATACGTACCAAAGTACAGTACAGTTAACACTAAGTGACTAAGACGACTAAGTACAATAGACAATAGTTATAGTAAGTACTAAACTTAAAACTAGATCTAGAGTCTTGACTAGACCTAGACATCTCTAGAGTCTAGTTACTTGGCTTACTTAGACTAGTCTGACTCGAGTAGTCTAATCAATTTCTAGACTTCTAGATCAGGACAATGTTTTTGAAAATCGTAAAACTTATCTAAATCTATATAGATCTAGACCTAAATTATAATTATTTACCAAAATTAGGTTATATTCTTGAACCACAAAGTTCAACAAACTCAACTGGTATTTGCAGTCGCAAAATCTCGATTTTTCAGTCAACAAAGACTACCGCCATTCCCAGGAAATGACGCAGGGGAGTTTCTTTTCTTTATCTAAAAATACACTCGCGGTCTAGATCCTGTAATGAGGTTTTTAATAGAAACATAATTGTTTGTTTATTCTTGCAATAATTTGATTACTAGCAGTACGCACTGGGTACGCCGTTAATTTGTTCTAGGTTTATATTATTAGTATGACCGTAACATCCCCAACTGTTTTTTATATTTCGATAAACCTGCTAACTATAGTAAAAATAAACGCAAGCTCAAAATCAATGGCCGTATTACAAGATCTTCATGGCTTGCAAGGACCTTCCTTCAAGGAACAGATCCAGGAAAAAGAAGAAGAGGTAGACATAGAAATCGAGGGGAGGACAACATTAAAGAATGGACGGGCCTGCCATTGAAAGAAGTTCTAAACAAGGCAAAAGACAGGGAGGAATGGAGAAATTAAAACGGTCGATGAGTCTTGCTTGGTGCCCCAACGGTCCAACAGACTAAGGGATAGGTAAATGTAAAAGGTTACGATGACATTTAATGTACTTCTCTCTCTCTCTCTCTCTCTCTCTCTCTCTCTCTCTCTCTCTCTCTCTAGAACTCACCTTTTTTTAAAATCCAGCTCATCTTATTTTCTCCGACATAGACTTGATTTGGACAGACAGCTTCACAACACGCCCCCCGATACATCAAGCAGACATGCTTTGGGTCCTTAAATTCTATTCGCCCACCCCTCGCCCACAACAAACAAAACGTTAGTCTTAGACCTACATCTACTTACAATCTAACTTTTCTTCGACTTCGATCTAACCCCAACCTAGATTTATATCGTATTTCGACTATGATCCCCCCCCCCTTCCCACAGTTAGGCTACTAACATCAAAGTAAAGCTAGCTTCCTGAATTGATAGTGCTGAGTACGCCCTATTGTTTTATAGGCGATTACGGAACAACTTTTGGAATCGAAGACATAACCATTTTTTTAATTATATTGCGCATAGAATTTCTACACACTTTTTATCCGGATATTACCAAACAATTATAAAAACTAGACAGTACTGAGTATGAATAGTTAAAAAAAAATTATCAGCACAACAAATATAATATTTATCCCAAATATTAGATCTAGATCTAAAGTCTATTTTTTTAGTGGTGGCATAGATTTGCACTGAATACTCGAAGGTTTCTTTGAAATAGGTAATCTTTCTATCACCGTTGCGTCAGATCAGTTTAGATTAAATTATGTTAAACATACGAAGGATGGTCGTGCGGTTTGCGCGCTGGACTGTCGTTTGGATTTATTGATGGTCTTGGGTTCAAACCCTGCCCGCTCCCATCCCGTTGTCCTGCGGGAGGTTTGGACTAGGAAGATAAACTATCTTCAACTCTGAAAGAACATCCGAAACATGTAAAACATTTTACGAAGGAACACATAGGCTAAAAAAAATGTAGTCTTTGAGCTTGTAACACTTGTGATGTAACATAATGACCCAACATATTGTTTTTAGATCCTAGAACTACGACCAATTTTATTAGTTTACATTATTAGATCTATAGCTCTACTATTCTAAATCTTAACACCTGGGCCGAATTTAAGTAAGTGGAGTATCTTTGTGGAGGCTTTTTACCCTCTTTCGAATCTTATCTTCTTATCTTATATAATACAACGTTACTTCAAAAAAGAAGATGATTGCACTAAGTAAATTATATGTATCTTTAAAACCTGACAATTTTTTTTTTAAAAGAGATAGCACTTGTAAATTTCATATAATCATTTAAAAAAATATAGACTCTATATTAGGCCTATGTTTAGTATGCAGCCCAGTTGAATCCATCTATCTATATACCTAAAAATTCCATTCTTTTATTCAGTACATTTCCAAGAAGCTGTTCACCACACTTGAAAGATGCAAATTTTATACCAGCTCCTGTTGTTGTTTTGGAAAAACTATTTACTGCGATGCAGGATGTATCCCCTGTTTGAGATCTTTTTCCTGGTACTGGCCATAGCGCTCATCCTGATCAATCGCATGCAGCACATGAACTCCGTAGCAACCTCTCTGACCTACAACATGTCCAGCCCCGTGGAGGTCAACGTTCTGCAGCGAGGGGACCAGTACGGCCTGTATTCGGGCCACGTGCTCATCGGGTATGCTCCACTTTGCCAGGCCTCGCAGCTGCTGATGGAAAGGGTTCGGCGTCTGTTTATAAATTACAGAGTGCCAGAAAATGTCACTGACGGTAAGTTGCCTGGTAGTCTGCGCTCACTCATTATCTTATCTTATCTTATCTATAACAGAGGTTACTTTAAAAAAAAATTAAGATAATTACGCCCTACACATTTCGTGTGTCAATTTAATCATGTATGTTAATCCATGACTTAAACTCTGCTAAGTCGTTAGTTTTCCTGGTCGATTCAGGCAAACATTCCATTCTCTAATGGCACTTGGGAAGAAGGAGCACTTGTACGAATTTGTTCTAGCGTATGGAATAAGAAATGTGCCTCTATCTTTGTGTCTTTCTGAGTATTTCATTTTATTTTGTTTCTATTTGTAATGGTGAAACCAGAGTTTTCAATGTGTGACCAATTAGCTAGTATTTTTCCACCAAAGATATATATTATATATATATATATATAAACTGTCAAACTTCTTCAAGACCCGTGTCCACCTAGGTTTTTATTTTTCAACATCAGAAAGAATTTGCAAGCTGATAAGTGGAATTGTAATAATGCATTCTCGCCTGCATGCATATAATTTTATGTAATTAAAACATATTAGCATATCGACTTTAGAAAATTTAGTGGGACGAAACTGTCAATAAAAAAAATCGTTTGTGGAAAATTAATGCCGATTCGATCGTGAAAAGGGCTTAGCTTTTCTAGGTATAAGGTAAGTAATAACAGGTTAAATGTTTGTATTTTTTCGTCTACCCCATTTGGGATAATGAAAATAAAAATACATTTCTTTACTCGAAATATTTGCCTATTTACAAACTATTCCATAGTTACATATTATACATATTAGTACATAATGTATTAATAAAAAAAAAACAAAGACATATATCATCCTTTTAAAAAAATCTTTTGAAAGAATCCACTAAAAATTATTCATATCTCTAAATAAGTCTCGAATAAGCTCTTCAAAGTCAGGATCCATTTGTAGTTTTGTTTTACAATAAACTCCAAAAACCATTCTTTTGTTATTAGTTCGAATGGTCGGCTTCCACTCGGAATACTCGATGATGGAATATGCAGAGAAGTATCCCAATGTTCTCCAGCACTCCTATGTGTTCACTCCTCTGACTGTCTACAATCATAACTTACCGCAAAAACTTAAGATTGTCATTCGTCCTGTAGTTCGGTTTGATTGGATGGCATGGCGTCAGAATCCAGGTATTCTTTAGATAATTAGAACTACTTGTTAGATAAAAATGAAAAAAAAATAGTAATAAAAATATCAAGAAAAATACCAGAAATACTTTTAAAAAAATAAAGCTTACATTAAGTGTAATTGTACAAACTAGTTAGTCTAGATCTATTACAAATTTAATGACATGACGAATCCAAAGTATGTAACCATAAAAATTAAAAAGCAAGGAAGGAATTCTGTAGCTTTGTTCGATATTTTTGCAATGGTATTATTTTATTGTAAAAGACTAGTAAAGTAAAAAAAAAAGTTCCCCTTTTCCCACCTTGTGATCCATAGGGCAGATGATGTAAATGTCATCTGTTTCTGTGGCCTAAGGTTAAAGAGGGTGTCAAGGGTGTCATGTGGCCAGCACAACGACCAACTATTAGAGCTTGGTGGACTTAGAGGCGCCCAAAGATCCCAAGATAAAAAATCCCAGTCTTCACTAGGATTTGACACCGGGACCCCGGTTCAGAAGCTAAGTGCTTTACCGTTCAGCCACCGCGCCTCCAAAAGCGAATTAAAATATTTTAAACATTTAGTAAATGTCTTTTTTTTTAAAAAACAAAAAAGAAGAACAGATTTGTTCTCACTAAGCTATAAAGTCCATTAGAGCTTGCTATTTAATTTAAGTTGTTGAGGAAATATACAATAGAGTTATTCATTAAGTCATTTCCCCATTTTTGATATAAGATATGTAAAAAAAAAAAAGCAGTTGGCATGCCATTAAGCAATGTAGTTCCAACGCCAACTGCATCCCGATTAGTCAAATCAGACTTACATACATCCAGACTATCTCACAGACTTCTCTCTCCACCCAGATTATCTCACAGACTTCTCTTTCCATCCAGACTATCTCACAGACTTCTCTCTCCATCCAGACTATCTCACAGACTTCTCTTTCCATCCAGACTATCTCACAGACTTCTCTCTCCATCCAGACTATCTCACAGACTTCTCTTTCTATCAATCCAGATTATCTCACAGACTTCTCTCTCCATCCAGACTATCTCACAGACTTCTCTTTCTGTCAATCCAGATTATCTCACAGACTTCTCTCTCCATCCAGACTATCTCACAGACTTCTCTTTCTGTCAATCCAGACTATCTCACAGACTTCTCTCCATCCAGATTATCTCACAGACTTCTCTCTCCATCCAGACTATCTCACAGACTTCTCTCTCCATCCAGATTATCTCACAGACTTCTCTCTCCATTCAGACTATCTCACAGACTTCTCTCTCCACCCAGACTATGTCACAGACTTCTCTCCATCCAGAGTATCTCACAGACTTCTCTTTCTGTCAATTAAGACTATCTCACAGACTTCTCTCTCCATCCAGACTATCTCACAGACTTCTCTCTCCATCCAGACTATCTCACAGACTTCTCTCTGCATCCAGATTATCTCACAGACTTTTCTCTGCATCCGGATTATCTCACACATTTCTCTTTCTGTCAATTAAGACTATCTCACAGACTTCTCTCTCCATCCAGACTATCTCAGACTTCTCTCTCCATCCAGACTATCTCACAGACTTCTCTTTCTGTCAATCCAGACTATCTCACAGACTTCTCTTTCTGTCAATCCAGACTACCTCCCAGACTTCTCTCTCCACCCAGACTATCTCACATACTTCTCTCTCCATCCAGACTATCTCACAGACTTCTCTTTCTGTCAATCCAGACTACCTCCCAGACTTCTCTCTCCACCCAGACTATCTCACATACTTCTCTCTCCATCCAGACTATCTCACAGACTTCTCTTTCTGTCAATCCAGACTATCTCAGCTCCGGAGAAATGTATATGATGAGACTATTCATGGAGGCTCTTTCCTACTACTGGGTCGACAGACCGAGCAGTTTCAGAGTCTTCATCCGAGAGCTCTGGCGGGAACCCCAACGCCAGGATCCAATTCTAGATCGGTACATGATTAATAGGGTGACAACGTACATCGTGTTTCTAACTGTCATCCTCATTGCACGCTTCGTCTACACGTTGTCAAAGGAGAGAAACAGCTTCATTGTGGTAAAGTCAAAATAAGATACGGCTATTCTATTGGTTGGTTGGCACCAACAGCAGACGGCTGGGTTCTAGTTGTTACATTGCGATAGAAAATAAGATAAGGCTATTCTATTGGGTAGTTGGCACCAATAGCAGACGGCTGGGTTCTAGTTGTTACATTGTGATAGAAAATAAGATACGGCTATTCTATTGGCTGGTTGGGCATCAACAACAGACGGCTGGGTTCTAGTTGTTACATTGTGATAGAAAATAAGATACGGCTATTTTATTGGCTGGTTGGCACCAACAGCAGACGGCTGTGTTCTAGTTGTTATATTGTGATAGAAAATAAGATAAGGCTATTCTATTGGCTGGTTGGCACCAACAACAGACGGCTGGGTTCTAGTTGTTACATTGTGATAGAAAACAAGATAAGGCGTATCGTAAATCGTATTGTACCAAAATCATGCCCCAAATCACACACGCACACACAGACACACACATTTGTGATAGGTCCTCCAATTCACTGTGACGGTTCTTTAGATTTTTAATTCTATTTTAAAAGTCATGTATAAAGGTAACATTTTAAAAAATCTTATTGACTATATGCATTATAAACATTTAGTATTGCTTTAAAATGACTGTGATTGTTAATAAATAGTATTACTAACACATGGCTATGTGGCTCATTATAAAAAAAGTGGTTACAAATAACTATGTTACTTACTTAGTTACTTAGGTCCTCCCGCGCCGTTCGGCGCATTAGGCGGCAAGTTGTCTCCATAAAGATCTGTCATTGGCAATGTCTGAAGCCTCCTCCCACCTGGTTCTGAGGTCCTCCTTGAAGGTGTGGCGCCAAGTTATACGAGGACGTCACTTTTTGCGCTTTCCTCGTATTGTTATCGCAACTCTTGGTATGCGTAGTTCATTTTGTCCCGCAAACCTCATGCGACGCTCTGTCACAACCTCACTAAGTGTTCGACTCCCACAAATAACTATGTTGCTCATTATTTTAAAAAAGTGGTTACAAATGACTATGTGACTGATTATAAAAAATTGGTATCAAATGACTATGTGGCTCATTACAATAAAATATTGCTTACAAATGACTATGTGGCTCATTACAATAACATATTGCTTACAAATGACTATGTGGCTCATTACAATAAAATATTGCTTACAATAACATATTGCTTACAAATGACTATGTGGCTCATTACAATAACATATTGCTTACAAATGACTATGTGGCTCATTACAATAACATATTGCTTACAAATGACTATGTGGCTCATTACAATAACATATTGCTTACAAATGACTATGTGGCTCATTACAATAACATATTGCTTACAAATGACGAAGAGGTTTCGTTTACTACCAAAGATTTTCTGTTTTTGTACTCTGACTATAGAAAACGATGAACAACCTTGGTGTCCGTAGCGCCACCTACTGGGTGTCTTGGTATCTCTGGATGTTTATGGTCTTCGGCATCTTCACCTTCTTCCTGGCGGTCGTCCTGGTGGTGCCGCTGGTAGGCAAGGATCCCATATTTGCACTTACCTCTTCGGCGTTCGTGTTCCTTCACTTTTTGAGTTTCTCCGCCTGCATTCCCTCCTACTGTATTCTGGGCAGCGTACTTTTCCCCGAAGGTAAAGATAGTCAATTGCTTTCTCAAACTAATTTGGGGGTTTAGCCATTCATTTCGGGTCAGCCTAAAAACCAAACAATTAAGCCACAAGAAATAATTATTAATAAATTTGTGAGCTGTTGGTGTGTTTGACAATGTGTGTGATTATACGTGTATATGCTTAATTCTCTAAAGAAATTTCATTCTGATTTTGTATTGAATAATCGACACTACAATACCAATCAGTCTCTTTACCATTTTCTGTTTAAATTAGAAGATTTTTCATTTTAATACAGGTTTGTTATATCCTAAGACCGTAAAAAATCTTGAACAAAACTGTGTTTTTGTTCCGTATTGCATACTGGCAAGCCGTCAGCACTGAACGTGAGGGAGTACATTAAGATCATTTCCTACAAGATTTTGACTCAAATCTAGAACTAACAATGAGAAAAGATGAGATTTAGGTCATATTTTTTAATGACATCCAGTAAATATACATATTCTATAAGGGTCAAAATGTGTTTAATTTACGGATTCGTTTTCTTACAAAAACAATAAAAAACAAACAAACAAACAAAAACTCACACACACACACACAAAACGTCTCCTTGGTCAACAGTTATCAACTTCTATGTCTATGGAATATGATATTAAAAACAAAGAATTATGTCCTAAATCTTCAAAATCTATTTGTATTCTTGAAGTTTCAAAAGTGTCTTGCTGTATGCATCTCCACTACAAGCTGTTAAAGTTTTCATTTTAATGCATATATTTACAATTACTTGTTTGCCATGACATGTCTCCTCCATTTATGTTGCAGTCAAGACTTGTGTAGCCATGACTTGTTTCCTCTGTTTCTGTTGCAGTTAAGACTTGTGTAGCCATGGCTTGTTTTCTCTGTTTCTGTTGCAGTCAAGACTTGTGTAGCCATGACTTGTTACCACTGTTTCTGTTACAGTCAAGACTTGTGTAGCCATGACTTGTTACCACTGTTTCTGTTACAGTCAAGACTTGTGTAGCCATGACTTGTTACCACTGTTTCTGTTGCATTTAAGACTTGTGTAGCCATGACTTGTTTCCACTGTTTCTGTTGCAGTTAAGACTTGTGTAGCAATGACTTGTTTTCTATACATCTCACTGTTTTATTTGCTCCGTAACGTTACTACGATGGACAGCGCCTTCAACCTGCTCATGAGCATCAGTCTCTCCAATGGACTTGTCATCATCGCCTTGGCAGAGAGGCTGGGTAGGTGGTTAACATTCGGTTTAGTCAAAACTCGTTTTTTTTTCAAGCCTTAACTCATGACGTTAAACTAAGGCCAGTGTTTCTCAAACTTTTCCAGTGGCAACCCTCTAAACTAGAAGAATTTGTTCGCACCCCCCTTAGCAAGCTAGAGACCTTGAAGTGCGATGTGGGATGTAACAGTGGGGTCTAGGGTGGCGTTTAGAATGTAATGAAAAAGTAAAGAAACATAAAATAGACATAATTATAACATAATTTTCCGTTTTTTTTACAATATTTACGATATGTTTAGAATCTAAATTTACATATTAAATGTTTGTTAAAGCTCGTCAATTCGGTCCTTTTTTTCGGAAATACTGTTCGTTTTTGTTTTTTAGATAATTCTCAAGTATTTTGTAAACTAGGAAAGAACACTCACAAGGATTCCGGATATATCTATACCACCACCGCAAAAAGCTATAACCCCCGTTTATCTCCTCCGGCGTCATAGAACAGGATTGATACATAATAGTCACAAACTAAACTAAAATGAGCAATCCTAATATTTAACTTTATACAAAACAAAAAGCGTGCAAACTCTTCTTTCTCTGTAGGTGAAGGCATCAAACTCAGCACAATCCACACCATCCCAGCATCTTTAAACTTCTCGCTCTTGACTGTGGAGATCTGCACCTACGTGGCAGCCATAATCTACTTACTGCTGGCCTGGTTCATTCACACATTCAATTTCTACAGGATTACATGGAAACAACAAGTAATTGTGCGTGTGCGTGTGTGCGTGTTAAAGCAAGGTTCTTATTGTCCTTCTAGCTTAGCGCGTTGAAACCTTTGAAATATTTGCATTTATAATTGTAAGGTTATGATTAAGAGAGAGAGTAGAGGCAGAGGCAAAAGTTCCCCATTTCAGACAAATAAATCTTTTGAGGCAGTCAAAAGGGTGGGTGTTACATGGCCAGCACAACGTTATGTCAGGTACTTATTAGAATTAGGGAGACCCAGGGGCGTCTTCACCGGTAGTAGAACACAAGACCCTTCGTTTCCGAAGCCAAGCGCTTTACCATTAAAAAATGATGCAATATTTTGTTCAGGCGTCAGCTAAATGTTTTGCATCATCCAACTCTGATGAAACGTTATCAGGCTGAGACTCGGTTTAAACTCCTAATTTTTTTTATTTCATCGTCCGTGTTTGTAAAGTGTGTGTGTGTGTTTCTCTGGTGACGGTGGGCTGGGAAGAGGTTAGCGATTGGTTGTCAATGATGCAAGATAAACGGCATTGTCGTCAGTGGTCTTAGATAGTTTTTTTTGTTCAAAGCATATATATATATATATATATATATATAATATTATATATATATATACATAATAGGCCCTATATTGGGCCTAAATGTATCTGCTGGAAACGCTGGCTTTAGACCTCTCCTCATGGCGTGTTGGAATCTCAAGATATGAGGCGGATCGGCAGGTCATGAAAGAACGTAGATCTAAAAAAAAAAAAAAAAGGTTTAAGAAAAGCATCAGGCCTAACTGAAGCAGACCCAACCTACCCATTCAGGCCTAACTGAAGCAGACCCAACCTACCCATTCAGGCCTAACTGAAGCAGACCCAACCTACCCATTCAGGCCTAACTGAAGCAGACCCAACCTACCCATTCAGGCCTAACTGAAGCAGACCCAACCTACCCATTCAGGCCTAACTGAAGCAGACCCAACCTACCCATTCAGGCCTAACTGAAGCAGACCCAACCTACACATTTAGGCCTAACTGAAGCAGACCCAACCTACCCATTCAGGCCTAACTGAAGCAGACCCAACCTACACATTCAGGCCTAACTGAAGCAGACCCAACCTACCCATTCAGGCCTAACTGAAGCAGACCCAACCTACCCATTCAGGCCTAACTGAAGCAGACCCAACCTACCCATTCAGGCCTAACTGAAGCAGACCCAACCTACCCATTCAGGCCTAACTGAAGCGGACCCAACCTACCCATTCAGGCCTAACTGAAGCGGACCCAACCTACCCATTCAGGCCTAACTGAAGCGGACCCAACCTACCCATTCAGGCCTAACTGAAGCGGACCCAACCTACCCATTCAGGCCTAACTGAAGCGGACCCAACCTACCCATTCAGGCCTAACTGAAGCAGACCCAACCTACCCATTCAGGCCTAACTGAAGCAGACCCAACCTACCCATTCAGGCTTTGTAAAGTGAAGATTAATTCCACAACTATCTTCGAGATCATAGACTATGAGAAATGTGCTCATCTTCGACTACAGAGGAGAAGCTATTATATTATTATTATTATTTTAAATGAACATGTCTTAGTAAAATACCTCTTCGTTAATATTAATACGTCATTGATTTTAATATTTAAAGTAAGTCTATTTTAGTTATCTTAAGCGATCTAGTTTCTTGCTAAGCGTAGTTAGCTAGTTAGCTATCAGAGTTAGCTATCATAATATTTTAGAAGGTAGCTTTTCTTTTACTTATTCCGATCATGGCAATCATTTTGCTAAAAAATGTATATAATTTGTACTATGGATGTCTCACTTCTCAAAGTCCTAACAGTTATTACGATACTATAATTAAGACTTTTTTTTATTGCTTAAGTGGCTATATAAAAGTAGCAAAAAGATGACTGCAGCGCGGGATTCATCCAATGAATTCAAACAGTATCAAGAGAAGACACCTGATTATGACGTATCTATCCAAGTGAAACAGGTTGGTATGTTTCTGTGTGTGTCTATGTTCAATACATTTTTAGCTTTCAAGTGAACTTGTGTCATTGAGACCAATCGATTTTGTAAGCAAGTGTATATGTGTTGTATGTGTGTGTATCTGTCCAGCGATGTAGCAATAATACACAAAACACTGAACCATAATCTCTTTTTAAACACAATTCAGAAAGACACCGAGATAAATGCAAATTTCTTTTACCATATGTAAGGAAGGATGATCTCTTATAATTGCCCCTCCTCCTAGTCCCTATTGCGGTCAGGGCGTGGAACGGGTTGCCTAAATCAGCCAGGAAATCCAATCTAATTAACGTGCCAGACTAGATGAGCACAATGACACACATGGGACGTAAATATCTGCTTCTTTGAAGGGACGTCTGTCATTTATAAGGTTTTGTTTCACATTTGCAGGGAGATGCTCTATAAGTACTATGTGGCGAAAAGAAGTTTCTCTGCTGTCCTACTAATCTGATTGAGTGCGGACTCGGGAAGAGGAGAACTGTCTAGAGAAAGTTTTTTGTTTTGTTTCCTAATAAGAATAAAAGAAAACAACTTTAGTAGATATAGAAGAACTCTATGGCTCTATGTCTACTAGCCTCGCTCTGAGTCTCTGCTATGATTCAAGGTTTATTCGCATGTGTTTAGATCTAGACCTACCATGTTAGACTATATATGTTAGAAGACCATTGTTTCTTCTAAAAGTTAATTCTAGTCTGGCGGTCATGAGTTGTCCATAAACCACATTAGTGTTAGCGGCGCTCTTCGTACAGTTTTTTTATATAGTGGTATTTCGGGGCCAGTGTTTTGTTCGGGCTTCTTGGTAAAGAATGCAGTTTTTGAAGGACGTCAGTATTATCTGGTAACACGTACTCCAGATGGACAGATTTCACAAGTTCCAATTTTGAGCTTCAGGAACATAATGTTGTCTCATTCTGTTGTGTCTAGTTCTGAGGCGAAAAATTAGACCATGATTTTGTCGGAATAGCTTAAAATAGGCGTCGTCTATCTTGTGATTGTGATTCGGATGAGAGCTTCATAAGTTTTTCTTTATCTTCCAATATATCACCACCACATTTCTTCATACCGCTTTCTCTTCCTTATCTGGATTTGATTTCTCAAAGAAAGTTAATGGGATCTTAAACATCAAAGTGTTAACAAAGAGCAGATACGATCATTCCATTCGTGTGAAATTCCCCGATAAGCTTAACAAATGAAAAAACAAAACCACTTCCTGTTTGCCTATTTTCATATTTTGATTGTATATTGAATTTTTTTAAAAAAATAGTTATCGGTATTCGGTGAACATGAACTGATTAACCTCAATCTGAACTTGTATGAAGGGCAGATAACTGTGCTAGTCAGCAGCTCGGGAAAAAACCCGCTCTTAGACATACTGGCCGGTAGGTGCAGCTAGTCTTGTGAACATGGTTACATAATTGTCAATAATACAGTTAGGTTTTAAAAAATATCCAGAAATGTATTTTTCCGAACAAGAAAAAAAAATGTGTTGTTTTTAAATGATATGCAGGCTAAATGATTAGATTAGATTAATATATATATATATTTTTGCGAGATGGTCCAATCTCTTTTGTGGATCTATGGGGTGATGGCGAATCTGGGATAAGGTTTGCATTAGGCGCTCAGCAAAATCAGCTCAGCTCGATTAGGGATTGGAACTCTAGCCCCCTTGGTAGGTCGCCAAACGGTTTATGCCTTTTAGCCTTACATCCCATACGTTTTAGAGTTTAGTGGAACTAAATCAGGAGAATTTCTGTTGATGGTAAAAACAAGCGAATATTTGTTATATTTATGCTAGGATAATTGATGTGTAATTCCTAATTTAGTAACAAAAATAAATTTATATCTAGTAGAAAAAATCTAGTGATGAAAGCACTGACAGCAAGGGGTAATATACACTATTAGCCTGCTCAGGTAGTTCCAATTTCTAAACGCTAGAAAACCACTTCAGCCACACAAATGTTGCCTTGAGTGCCACCAAGTGATCATTGTGATTTTTATAAATTATGCAAAAGATACATGTGGCATTTCATGGTCTTCAGATCTAGAAAATAATTTGCAGGAGTGTCATACAGTAGAAGACAAAGACACACAGTGACAGATGTTTGAAGTCCTAATATTAATGGCTGTTGATCCTTATGCCTTATATATATAAATGTTGCTCTCTGTTAGGTAACATAAAACCGACATATGGTAAGGTCACTGTCTACGATATGGACGTTGTCAAGAACATCAGGAACATTCTGGAGATGACAGCTGTTGGATCCCACGATCAGCTGGCGTTGTACACAGGCCTGACAGTCCGGGATAATCTTAAAATATTCACTTACGTAAGTGTGTCGTAAGATTGTTACCTTTAAAGCGCGCCTGCAGTTATTAAAAGGTCAAACATGCTTTGACTAAATGAAAAAAACAAGTAAAATAAAATAAATACTTAAAAAAAACAGCAAAACTTATAACGAGTGAAGGGAGAGCATCGTCCAAATGCTGCCATATTTCTCAATATTGTAACGTTTGTCTCTCGTTTTTCAATATAAAACAAAATTAATAAATTACCAATAATTTATTAACTTTTTTTTTCTTGATTCGTTTGCGGTTATCGACAATGAATAATATAATGTAAAAGTTCATCTTGATCCGAGATTGGGAAGTGGTAGAAAAAACGTGTAAGAGAATCCACCCAGGCAGAGAGACGGACGTAGTGAGTTAATATAAACATTTTTGACGATTTCATCACTTCTTTCAATTTGTTTGAATAAAATAATAAAATAAAACGTTTTAAATGTCCAGTCGGAACTCCTGACTTTTACGTGTGGCTCAGAACTGTTATCCCTGACAGGAAAAGGGGCAAAAGCGAGTTACTTATACAGCAGAAGGATTAACTTCTATAGCAGAAGTAACTCATATAGCCTTCTGCGTAAACTAACAATAGAATGACTGCAGAGAATAAAGTATGTCTGTGAAGACAAAAGTCCATTTAAGTATAAACTGCCTTTTATTGTGAAGCATTCAAACATAACATATTTACAAGGCTAACATTATCTAGAAATGATGAACTCCAATAGATGACTTCCTTTCTTCTTGTTTACAACACACTCGTAACTTCCCGCAAGTCCCCTAACCTCCTGGTACCCAACACTTGACCGTGAGTTACGGTTGACCACACATAGTTGCCGTGTCACAACAATGTCATTATTTTAATTTTTTTACCAAATTTTGATGTCACCAGCCATAAGTTGTTGATTTTTTTAAATTTTAGAGGCCCATCAATCGAAAAGGTTTCCGATTCCTTCTTCAAAGCATTTAGGTTTGGGAGAAATAACATGTTTAGAAGAGTCGTAATACTGACGAAATGATCCGCCATATTTGAAAATTAATCTCGGAAACAAACTTATGGAGAAATGAATTGGCTAGCATCCAATCAAAAATTTAGGATATATAACTAGTGTTATTTTTAAAAACTCTCTTAAATAATTTGGTTAAAATAAATTCCAGAAATTGTCACAACCTAATGCTAAGATATGTTTGGTCTCTGTGTAGTGGCTATCATGATTGAGATAACATTTGATCTTTATAAAGATTGTGATTTGAACATTTGGGCTCGCGACCAGTCAAGTTTTAGACAAACATCTGTGAAACTAGGATTAACTCATTATCTTTTTCTCTTTCACGCTCTCTCTCTCTCTCTCTCTCTCTCTGTATATATACACATATATATATATGTATATATATATATTATAATTCGTTCGACTGGTTATTTCATCGATCAGCTCAAACGAACCAAACCAAATCAAGGAGAAATAAACATCACAAAGATTGCCGATGAATACTTTTTGACTCCTCTCCTGGACAAGAGAGTGTCAAAGTTAATGCCCTCAGAAAAGAGAATGCTGCAGGTAGCTATAACACTTGCTGGATCGTGCAAGGTAAAAGTTCTTCTTATCTTAATTATGTTCAGGGAGCTTGTTTAACTCCACTATGAAAGCAGTTTACACATGAAACTGACGGAATGTTATTTAGCCTAGTTTGAGTTTCACAGCCTAATGTGCACCCTCAGTGTCATAAGGTGCAGTGCAGTGCGAATGCTTTGACGGACCTATCTAAAAATAGATGCACGAATTAGTAACGTTTGGTTTGGTGAGATATAGATTTGTCTGAACTTCTGAAGTGACTAAATAATATAATTTAATCCTCATCTATTGATTATTTTGCATGTAGTTAGGGCCTATACAATTATATTTGAATATTTTTCAAGTAAAAACATTATTAAAAAGGTTTTTAAAATATTAACATTTTGCGAGGCGTCAAAACTGTCGAGTATCTAAAGAGCATTTAACCATCATTCTGTTGGCGTCTTATGCTGACCAAAACAGGCCGACTACAAGAGGTCTCGCTTAGCATGAAGATAATAGTACGATCAACACACCATAAGAAAGATATATTTTTCGCTACTTGTGTCTCGATTGTCAGTCACACTTCAGTGTCGGCCCTTGCAACCATGTTACTTTTTTTTACTAAATACGACCTGCCTTATTTAATAGGATGAATGATGAGCTGTAGATGTCGGAAGAATGCGTTTCTGTAGATAACAATAAACCATACCCCCTAACTGTCAAGAGAAGGGCCACCAACACAAGTGCTTTTTTTTTGTCAAAGGTTGAGAAACACTGCTCTAATTGTAATATAGACCACCTTTTGCTTTTCTCATAGATATATACGCAGGGTTGGGGTTTGCTTGGCATTAGGGTTTGGAAAAAAATCGACCTCCTCCCACTCAAAAGTTCTTGTACGTAGAGGCGCATGATCTTTTTAGAACTCTTTGGTTGAACTAGCAAACTGAGGTAAAAGCCTAGACTAGAGGCGCAAGATAGTTCAGTAATCACTCCTGTTAATGATTTCAGGAGGTTTCATATTAAGTACCTAGGAGTTTCCCCTAAATTGGCTAAAGTAATTCCAAATGAGGATCTGGATATGATTTTTATATTTATATATGCTACTCTCGTGTAGCAGCCACATTGTCTATGTATTGGATTGGCATGCTAGGTAACATTGGATTACAATTTCAATGGGTCTTAACACTCAACATTACTTTAAAATAAAAATATGTTGAACTCGCAGCTCATCGTATTGCAAGAGCCCACACTGGACATGGATTCGACTACATCTCACAGGTTCTGGAACATTATTTCCCGGATGAAGCAGGACCGGACAATCGTAGTGTCCACCAAAACGCTGGAACTGGCTGAAAGGATCGCTGACCGAATGGTTTTCTTCGTCGGAGGTCATATGGTATGCAGTGGAAGTGTTCCTTTTCTGCGGAGGCTTGTAGGTCAGTTGTTTGGCTCGTATTCAAACGAAATATTGCCTCTTAGGTATATTTCCCAGATTACTTGATCTTCTCGCTATTTGAATATTCCTAAACATGAAAAAAAAAGTGCTGGATTTTTTAAAGTTTTGTTTCCCTGTTAAAACGGTTTTACACGAACTGACCGAAAACAAAACATTGGTCAAAGTAAATAATGCGTAAAAATTTCCTAGCAAATTCAAAAGAAACTATACTAACAACACTTTCATTGTAATCTATATGATGTTTACCACACTTTTCTCTTTTTTTTTCTTAAATGTGAATTAGGCGCTGGCTATTACTTGACCCTCAAACTGGCCAAAGAAATTCGAGCTGACCGCATCAAGCGCGCTGTCCGTCTGCATATCCCCGAGGCCACCGTTCTTAACGAGAAGGTGGGTCTCATAGTCTTTCTTCTACCACTCGAATCGACGCCCCTGTTCTATGGGCTGTTTACGCTCTTTGAGAGGAACAAGAAAGATATGTACATAGAGAGCTTCAGTATTAGCGCCAAGACGATTGACGAAGGTTTCAAACGGTAAAGTAAAGGAAGTCATGTAGACTTGTGAAAAAGACGTCCAAATTGTGTGTGTTAAAGTGATTCATTTTGTGAAGCGAATGTTCTTACTTACTTACTTTATCCTGTGTACTCCCAGGAGAGCATAGGGCCGCAACCACACCTCTCAGACTTAACGTTTGTATTATAGATTCGTATTTTGTTATGTAGAGAAAGTGCCTTAAATTAGAGCGCCAGATTGTTTGAAGTGTTGAAAAGGCAGACCTACTTTTATTGATCCGAATTAGAAGCGAATGTTCGATCTTATATATTTATTCTATCATTTTATTTCTCCCCTGTCTACCATTGCAATAAATAGATAAATAAATATTTAGAGCTTGTCTTCAAGTCCAACAATTAAGAAGTATTTCACGTGACTGTGCAGCCCTGCTTATGATCTACATATTTTTACCAAAGCAAACGCAGACAAAACCGCTGTGAGTGAGAGTTCGACTTAAGGTGTACGCCTGTCTTTGATAACATTTCATTTGAGCCTCAACGTTGTATCCCACATTCTCAGTTGTCCAGTCGTCTCTTTCGGAGGCCATTAGCTGCCAGGTATCCTCAATGTTAGTTAATCTAAGCCGGACCCTGAGCATGTCTTGTAAGCATTTCCTTAAGACATCTCTGTTACATCGTCCTCTCTTAAACTCGCTAAGAAAAAAAAAATGCTTTTGACATACGGTCATGTCCCGTGAGAATATGTGCCCTGTGTGACAAGTCAAAAGCTTGCTGTCAGAGTCATTCAAATTTATCACAGCATTAATCATTATTTACTATTATTTATTTATTTTATTTTATTTATTTCCCCGCTTATCCCCAATTTCTTCACCCGCCCAACCTTTTCCTCGTCTCACTAGACTGAGTCCACCACCTTGGCGGCTTTTCACTTATCTTCCCTTGATCGGGGTAAAGATAAACACAATCTCTTTGATCTTACCGGCGGTGTCTGACGGGCGCAGTTGACACCACCTTGGGTGGAATGCAATTAATCTTTCCTCCCCCCCCCCCCTCTCACACGTCTCTCTTTGATATAGGAGATCACTCGAATTAACACGCCTATTGACCTCTCCAAGGTGCATCTCTTGTCGGATTCACCCACGTGTAAAATAAATCTTAAGCCTAGGACTATTCCTGTTTCCGCCCACATTTTCCAGGTCTATATATAAGGTAGATTAAATCAAGCCAGACCCTCTCATTTCTCTATCGCTGTCAATCGAGTCTGGACTATATCATTTATTCTTACTCCTAGAGGAATACCTGGTGGTAAGTCGAACTTAATCACAAGTTCCACTTAATTACTTTGTGCATATTTCTCACTGGATTTTATCATGTGTATTTTATTATTTCATTTACATTTAATTAGTGCATTGTGTATTTCTCACTGTCGTAAGTAGAAAACATAAACCCGGCATATGTATTTATTTATGTATTGCATTGATCTATTAATGCTACGTTGCTCAATTGATCGTTGATGCAATCATGTATTTATTTGTACATCATATTTTATTTCCTTTATCTCGGCTGACCGCCTTAATAATCTTACTAGCGCACTAATACTGCGCTTAGAAAAGAGAGATAAATTATCTCCCCTTCACTCATTTTACTCTAACGAAAGTTGCGCCCCTTGAACGGACACCCTCTCCATTCAAGCGCGCTCCATTGTTCTCGGCCGACGGTCGTTTGTAAACAAACCGTCATGGTCGCTGACCACCGCCCTTCCCCCCCCCCTCTTTTCTCTTCCAACTTGTGTTGTCTATTTGAGATTATTTCCCCTTTTATGTACATTTTTATATTGCTACTATCAGCCATCTGTTTTCCAAATCCCATTTGTCATCATCTCCCAATTGTGCTCAAAAGCAATTTGACCAATCTGACGAATGCACCTCAGTCGAGGGCATCGATAAGATGCATGAGAGACATGTCCTAACTTGTCTTTATTTATCCGCAGCCTCCCTCAGGTGCCTGCCTATTTGCTATTTATCGGATCACTCCCCTGCCTATTTACCTGCCTATTCATTTGGCATTATCTGCCTATTTATCGGATCACTTGCCACTTGCTATTGAGTATCATCTACTGCCTACGTGGATCTACTCAACTCTACTACTTGGCGCTATCGGATCTATTTTCCCGCCTATTCGACAGCCCATTGGACTTGTCAACTGCCAACTACGCTGCCCACGGCAGATCAGCTCTGCCCGCAGTACACTTGTGCTCACGGTAGCCGGGATCACAGCCAGCTGCGACACCGGCAGGACAACCAGCTAAGTTCAGAGGACAAAGTGACATACTCTCTTATTAAGTGCAAGAGTGATGATTAAATACATTACTAATTAGAGATAGATGCAAACCTTCCCCCTTTTTATTCTTCTATGTAAATATTTATGTAAATAAATATTCTTCATTTTCAATTTTGTATCTTTCTTCCATTGCTTGTCTCGTTGCGTGCCTGCTCCCGATTTATATGTTGAAGGGTTGGTGTGTGATAATTTCAAAAATAATCATCCCCTAGACATTAAACGCACCAAACACACGTCACTTTCCCCAACCTGTCACATCCTGGCCATTGCAGATGCAGCTAGCAGTGCCTCTTGATAAAATAAATTTATAAATAGAGAGATAGATACATCAATATTTATGTGTTGACCAAGCAGTGTTTTTTTTTTCTAAAATATGGATTACCATTGCAATCTCAGTGTAACGTTGTGTTAGGGCAAATTGAAAGAATCACTCCAAGTCAGTGCTGGATTTACCTATTAATAACATGAAGACTAGCTAAGGGCCCCTGCTTACCTGCCCCCCTCCCCAGGAAAAGCAAAAGAAACATTACCTTACTAGGGCTCCATATTTCAAATAGCTTAGGGCCTTATCAAGTCTAAATCAATTAATTATTGGTCATTAGTTATTTTTTTATATAGAATAAGGGAAATAACTTGTACATTATGGTAAATATAATTTTATGGACTGAGTTCTTCCCCTTTAAATAAGCTTTGTGTTTTTTTTAAGGGATTTTAAAAATATATTTTGTTTGTTCTTCAAGTTTTACCAAATTGTTATGATAAAGGAACAAATGTAATTCTAAATGGATATGTGTCTGCTCCTAACAGGCTTCTCTTTAAAAGTAAACGGAAGGACAGCGACCTGAGAAACCTCTTGTCTGAGAGTAGCCTTTGCTCCTACTCACCATTGAACAAATACATCAAGGATAAGATAGCAATCCAGTAAGTAGACATCTTGACCTCGTTACCACACTTCCTGGAAACAAAACGAGGATTAACTCTTGCCGTTGTCAGGGCCGCGGCCTTAGGTAATTGGAGTCCCTGGGCAAAGCTAAATTTGGAGGCCCCAAATGAAATAGAGAGAAAACAAAAAAGAACAAATAAAATTACACAATTGAATTCAAAGCCTAATTGTCTGATCTCTATCTCAATCGACAAAAACCTGAAACAGAGAGCTAATTCCGTAGCCTTCAAATGGCGTTCGTAAACTTCTTGAACATCTTCGCGCAGATGACCTAAACGTTTATCAAAAATCAAATGTTCATGTTTTGGTGGAAGTCTTTTGAATCCAACCGATTTTCTAACCCAAATCAAAGCACCCATAGATACAATAAATTATCGTTTTAAGTATAAACTTGATCGGAGAATGTGTGAGGGAGAAGTAGCGTTAACAATTATTTAAGGGGACTAAACCCAACAAATTTAGTCATATATGTGAATTCCGAAGGATTAGTTTCCGTTGTTGGTATAAAAAAAATAATTAATTCATTGGCCTCCTTCCGTCGTAAAACGACTATGGTTCATCTCGAACATTTTTTCATATGGCTGTGGAGCCCTATTTTGGAGAGACACTCCCGTCCACATATATTGCAGGTCAAGGTGGCTTTTGCTTTGGGTAGAGGAGCTGGCCATTTTTCCGTGTGGTACGCTTTTATTGAAGAGCCGAGGCCCATGTTTTCTCGCTGTATGTAGCTTTCTTGGTCACCGTCTCTCACAACTTATGCGGTCTTAGACAATGTCTTCCCAATGGTCAGTATCAATGTGCACAGATTTTAAATCCCTTTTTATCACATCAACGTAACGGAGGTGGGGGCGACCAGTTTTTCTTGAACAAGACGCAAGTTGCCCGTACAGAATGATTTTCGGGATGCGATTGTCCTCCATCCAGCGAACATGTCCGAGCAGCGCAGGCGTCGATGCATGAGGACTGTAAAGATGCTGGGATGGCCCGTTCTCGCGAGGATCTCAGTATTACACATTTAAAAAAATAATTACCAGTAATCAATTGACTAATTGGTTACTTTTTATTTTATTGATTCGTGTCTTTTCTATGTCAATGAATAATTGTGCGAAGTTTCAACTTGATCGGAGACTAGTTGTGGGAGAAATAACGTGTGTACACTTTTTACCGCGACCCCTTTTTACAATTGTCCACTATGCAGCGACCCCCAGCCGTAAAAGCATATTTTTGCTAATGTTATAATCAGCAAATAATTAATTTCAAATTACATAGTGTCACGGCCTGGTTCTTGTTGCAGGCGTGATGACGCGAATGTCTCTGCGTGTCGTAGATACCTCTTCTGGTACTACTATAATGTTTTTCTTAACTAAATGCTTTCTTACACGCACTAGATTTGCAGGTGCGTGAGAACACTAACATACTGAACTCTCCGACCACAACATTTAGAATTATTAATAGACTCACTGGTAGCAGACATGGTTTTTATTACATAAAATATAAATGAAATAATTCACAAAAGATATTGGCGACTTCAGCCATCAGAAATTGTACATCAAGTTTCTCACTTAATTAATCCAATGAAATAAGAACAGCATACACCATCTGGGTCCCCTCCCATGTGGGCATTGAGGGAAACGAAGCCGCAGACAGAGAAGCAAAGAGAGCCCTAAATCATGCGGTGTCAGGAACTCAAATTCCCTGCTCAGACCTGAGACAAAGTATTGCCTCTGCCATCTACCAAGAGTGGCAGGACCGATAGGAGGCTGAGACTCACAATAAACTCAGGCAGATTGTGGCGGATGTCAGGTGGCGGTCCACATCTAAGGGTCTGACAAGGCGTGGTAGCACGACCATGTCCAGACTTAGGATTGGCCACACCTACATCACGCACTCTTTTGTGCTGAAGAAAGAAGAGCCCCCACTTTGTGAGTATTGTGACTCTCGCCTCACCGTGGAACATATCCTCATCGACTGCCCCAGATACCAGGATGTCAGGGAAAAATATTTTAGAGCCACTAATTTAAAAACACTATTCAATAATGTCGACCCTGGGAAGGTACTGGGCTTTATCCGGGAAGTGGGGTTGTCTACGAAGATCTGATTTATGAATTCTGTAGACATGTACTATTTACATTAGATTTTTACCAAATTATTAAATTTTTACTACCTCTACTATTTTAACTGTGAATAGACCTTGATTTTAATGATTTGACTGTATGGAATTTGGCCTTTGCTGTGTGGAGGGAGAGTGGCCCTTGAGGGACTGCAGGCACGACATGGCCTAAATTGTGCCGATGTGCCCAAAATCACAAATCACAAATCAGCATACACCATA
Source organism: Biomphalaria pfeifferi (assembly GCA_030265305.1). NCBI lineage: Eukaryota > Metazoa > Mollusca > Gastropoda > Planorbidae > Biomphalaria > Biomphalaria pfeifferi. The sequence goes on along the minus strand of JASAOG010000121.1, from coordinate 1,155,513 downwards.
GTAATAACTCAATGATCATATATTATTCCCGAGGAGATAACAACGCTCCTCTCTCTACAAGAGTCCAAGATCAACTGAGGTGTTCACATCGTGGTCAGCTTCCGACCAGGAAAAATCTCGTGCAAACTGCATGGAATAGTTAAGTGACTACTAGTCACCAAATGTTGCAAGGGTTCTAAAACTGGTATATGACACTGAGTTTGTAATTTTATGACTTGCATTTATTTACTTTTATAGCATAATCTACATATTCATTTTTTTGTACTTATTTTGAAACGGAGCCTTTCGTCACACCGTTTGATGGATAGTAATTGAAACTTTCAAATAAATTCTTATGCTGCGGCCTGCGATAATCACAAAGTTTGTCAATTATAATGATTCAGTTGATCGCATCATCTATTCTCTAATGACAATTATATATATGTAAAAAATAGTAGCTACCCAGAAAAAACTTTGTACATTGCCGAAGATTTTGTAGACAAAAATCTACTTTACCGATGGTCTTAGGCGACCCCTGGAAAATTGTGATTCGACCCCCAAAGGGTTCGTAACCCACATGTTGAGAACCCCTGTCCTAGACCAAAGTTAATAGATAACAGATTTAATTTTCCTATTTTTTAGCCCACGGCAAGTGGGAATCTTAGTGATGAGTGAACCAATCATGGCCCTTGTAAATATATCATAGATTTATCCACTAATTTCTTTTGTATGAAATCTTGCAGGAATACGTTGAAGATTTCGGGCTACTATAATCATTTATTTCAGGAAGTCATTAACACGGAGGAAAATAAAAAGGCTAGATATTTGAACCTATCAATAAATTAACAATTTATTTTGTGCTCTTCATTTGTGTACTAAATTCTCATGTTCCACATTTTGGTATAATTGTATTTCTAATTTCAGTCATTGAAATGGTGAACAATTTAATTTTAAAAAGTGTGATTTGGAGATTCGATCCCTTTCCGTTATGGTCTCTCTCCCTTACCGATTCTTTAGAAAAGAGTTTAATGAAAGCAGTAAACGTCTTGACACTTAGAATTATGCATCAAGTATTTTCATTGATCCAGGAACAGTCATAAGCTGTTCAAATATTCAGCAAGCTTTCACACCAGCGACGTCAACATTCTCGGCGCCAAAGGCTCATCAGTGGACGCCTCTGATACAACATGTACCTCCAGGAGAAATACAACAGAGACAGAGATCAGAGAGATGTTCACGCCTCTGTTTTTAACCGTCAACAGTAAGTAGGTAGTACAAAGTACAGAAAGTAGGTAGTACAAAGTAAAGAAAGTAGGTAGTACAAAGTACAGAAAGTAGGTAGTACAAAGTACAGAAAGTAGGAAGTACAAAGTACAGAAAGTAGATAGTACAAAGTACAGTAAGTAGGTAGAACAAAGTAGAGAAAGCAGGTAGTACAAAGTACAGAAAGTAGGTAGAACAAAGTAGAGAAAGTAGGTAGTACAAAGTAGAGAAAGTAGGTAGTACAAAGTAGAGAAAGTAGGTAGTACAATGTGCAGAAAGTAGGAAGTACAAAGTACAGAAAGTAGGTAGTACAATGTACAAAAGTAGGTAGAACAAAGTAGAGAAAGTAGGAAGAACAAAGTAGAGAAAGTAGGTAGTACAAAGTAGAGAAAGTAGGTAGAAAAAAGTAGAGAAAGTAGGTAGTACAAAGTAGAGAAAGTAGGTAGTACAATGTACAGAAAGTAGGTAGAACAATGTAGAGAAAGTAGGTAGTACAAAGTACAGAAAGTAGGTAGTACAAAGTACAGAAAGTAGGTAGTACAAAGTACAGAAAGTAGGTAGAACAAAGTAGAGAAAGTAGGTAGTACAAAGTACAGAAAGTAGGTAGTACAAAGTACAGAAAGGAAGTACAAAGTACAGAAAGTAGGTAGTACAAAGTAAAGAAAGCAAGTAGTACAAAGTAGAGAAAGTAGGTAGTACAAAGTACATAAAGTAGGTAGTACAAAGTACAGAAAGTAGGTAGTACAAAGTAGAGAAAGTAGGTAGTACAAAGTAGAGAAAGTAGGAAGTAGAAAGTACAGAAAGTAGTTAGTACAAAGTACAGAAAGCAGTAGTACAAAGTCCAGAAAGTAGGTAGAACAAAGTAGAGAAAGTAGGTAGTACAATGTACAAAAAGTAGGAAGTACAAAGTAGAGAAAGTAGGAAGTAGAAAGTACAGAAAGTAGGTAGTACAAAGTACAGAAAGCTGTAGTACAAAGTCCAGAAAGTAGGTAGAACAAAGTAGAGAAAGTAGGTAGTACAATGTACAGAAAGTAGGAAGTACAAAGTACAGAAAGTAGGAAGTACAAAGTACAGAAAGTAGGTAGTACAAAGTACAGAAAGTAGGTAGTACAAAGTAGAGAAAGTAGGAAGTACAAAGTACAGTAAGTAGGTAGTACAGTGTGAGTATCAATATATAGATCTAGCTCCTCCATTGTACTTCTCGTGCATTCTTAAACGTAGAAACGCGTTTACGTCTATTCATCCTATTGAAAAAGGTATAACTAATTAAGTGGTTGTGGGGCCTCGGTCGAACCTATCACCTCTCTGGATCCGCCAGTGCATGAGGAGCGACCGAGAGTTAGCGTTTCCTAGCCATGAATGTCACTCTCATATTGCTTGAGGGGACTCTTAAGGGTCTCTTTCCAAAGCTTTGACCTCCCTGAGAGCGCTTTCCTCTCACACAACTCGACATAAAACAAGGTTACAAAGACAGTTTGTGTGAAAACACGAACTCAAAATCGGCTCCTAAGTAGTCCAACCAGGCAGGTAAAAAGGCAGGTTTCAATATATTTAGAACGAATATCAGAATGAAATTCTATCACAGTCACATGACAGAGAAAAATGGAGAAAGAAGGTTGACAGACCTTGTGTGATGCCCAAACGGTCCAGCAGATCAAAGGATAGGTGAAAGTGAAGGTGAAGTTAGATGTGAACCTGTCCTAACTGATTTCATATAATGATTATCTTATTGATCTAATTGTTTTGTATAAGGCGATCTCTAAAAAAAAATAATCTAAAACCGTTTGCATAAATGTGTTTAAAATATGGTAAATAGTCATCTCCCTTATTAAATTGACTCCTGTGTTTGTTACTATTAATAGTGAATAGTTGTAAAAAAAAAGTGTATTTTAATGACAAAACTGCTTCCATAGTTGATTTTAAAAATTAAATTTTTCGCTTTCAGAAAAATAAAATCAGAACTTTGAAAGGTCTAAAATATTATGATGATAGGATTTTCAATATATTTACTTGTTTACGAGATCTAAACGGGATGGACGGAAGGATGGACAGACAGACCACACAAAACTAATAGCGTCTATTTCCTTTTTGGGGGCCGCTAAAAATCATTGAGGAAGGCGATTTTCAGGCATATAAACGCCATGTCCCGCCCGTCGTAATTTGCGTGGATATTTTTTATCTGTGACAATTATAAGATTTCAACCACTTCTGGTAATACTGTTATGTGATGAAATAAGAATGTTTCTTAGACACCGTGGCTAGAAAGTGCTTAGCTTATTTGCCATACTTCATTATCTAGGTTGGCATTTCCTGATACGGTACTTCCCAAATAGACTTTTTTTTACCACTTCTATCTTTTTTAAATTGATCTAAGGCCAAAAATTTTGCAAACGGAGAAGGACAGGCTCTTTTGAAAGTCCTCTTCGTTTGAGGCATTTAGGACACAGTCATCTGGGAATAGCGTCTCTGATGCAGTCATATTTTAGTTAGGTTTTTCTCCTTAAATCTTTGAGGGTTAAATAAAGTTGCATCATTGAAATATTGTATGTCTACACCAAGGCTTTCTTCGTGAAAGGCATCTTTCATCACGGCGGTAAACATTAAGCTGAATAGTGATAAAGCCAATGCACAGCCCCGCCTCACACCATTTGAGACAGGAAAAGGCTTGTGTGTTCTCCATTGTTTTGGATTCTTGCTTGCATGTCATCATGAAATACCCGTATCATTGTTCTTAATTGATCTGGGCAGTCAAATTTAAACATACATTTGCCAAATACCTGCCCTGCACAACTGACGTTAGCGAACGCTTTGGTTAAATCTATGAATCAATACATTGTATGCAAACTGCAAATAGAACAATGTAAATGGATCTATTAATGTATGTGAATATTTTAATGCTCTGCAGAATTGAACAAAGGAAAATTAACAGGATACAGACTTGGAATCGCCCGGATTTTTGCTTTAATGGGCAAGAAGATGCTCTTCAGTTGCAGAACTGTATTAGTGGAAGTGTTACAGGTAGGGACTGTACATGTGGAATTTGTAAATGTAGGGACTCTACATGTGGAGGTGTTACAGATATGGACTGTACATGTGGAGAACTTAAACGACTTGAACGACAATATTCATTCTTCACTTTGTCTGTCCTTTTTATTACAATACCTCTATTCAAATGAGAAATTCGTGGAGGGTAAATGGGCTTACGCTGATCTCAAAAAACGGCTCTAACGATTTTCCTAGAAATTTAACAGTTTAACAATATCGCTGAGGAAATAATTACTAGCCGGTTGGTCACATCGAGAGAACTCTAGTTTGACTGTTATCATTATTCAAGTAAAAAATGAAATAAATTTAAATTTGGTTAGAAAACTAGATCTCGATCTAGATTCAACATCGGGTTTGAAAGGACTATCGCATTCGGGGATTTCCAAATGTAAGGCATTATTGATTTAAGAGTTTAATAAATTAATGTTCAGGAAAATTGGGAGTAGATCTATATATTCGCTAAACCTGGATTCTTTCTCGGGTGTGGGGGTGGGGGGTATTAAACAATGTTCCATTGTTGTTTTTTCTAACATTCAACACTTATTATTAGAAAAACAGTGGCTCTTTGTATAAGAAATGTATTTTACATGTTTCTTCTGTATATGTATCATAACTACAGTAACTAGGTCTCAGTCCATCCTTGCGTCAAGTCATTGCCTATTTATTTTTCTTGTTTCCGAAAGGTCACTCTAACTGTGTTACTTGCCTATGCTGGAAGACAGCTGGAGGTCGGGGGTTTGGGTCGAACCCTGTCGCTCAATGTCGGAAATAAAGATCAGAGGAACGCCTTTATTACCTTGTCACCGAAGAATGCCGAAGACGAGTGGACCAAAAATCTAGTGCAGACGTTCTTGTCTATTGCTACTGTGAACGACAACACCGTAGTTCAGTATGACGCAGGAAACGTAAGTCTTAAATAGTCACTGCCATTTACTATTATTTAGATCTGAGTAAGACTTTCTTCTAGGACAAGGATGGCCTAACTACGACCCTCGAGCCGTATCCGGTTCGTACTATGTAGAAACACAACTAAGAATACAAGATCTCGAGAAATTTAAACCTAATACAAGTCATTTCAAAGACTACAATGAACACACGTCGTTCTTGATTCCATCTTGTACTTCTTCTTAAGACTTTCATCTTTCGTTCATCCAGTTGTGTCCCCTCCTCTACGATGGTCGTGTCAGCATCAACCTGTTCTTTGATAATCTTACATGTGTTTATTTGCAAAACAAGAAAATGCTTGATCACCGATATATGTGGACCCAAATAATGTGAAAACTTAGCAGCAAAGTTTTATAAGTATAGAAATGCAGCTTCTGACGAAAACCTATGAAATTTCCTCAGAAGAACGGACATAATCTTTTCTTTCAGGACATAATTTGCTTGGAGGTATGTCCTCTCGAGCTGAATCAGCTTCTGCACTAAATGGTATTGAAAACTGGTTCCTAGTTCTTGTGTTTGTGTTCTAATTCCACAATCAAGGAATTCAAATCCAAGGTTTTGTACTTTTCAACTATTTCATTTGAAATAGTTTCACCTTTCGGAAAAGGAAAATGAGAAAAAACTGTTTTCACTTGCTTGCCTGGAAAAATTGAATAGCTTTATTTGAAAAGATTTAACATGCATGTAGCCTACATTTCATCTCCAAATAACCCATTGCAGTAATCTCAATGCCAAACATGAAGTCTGTGTTTCTCTCTTCATTAGAAATGTTAGTAATAAAGTCCATGTCACTGTCCTTCAGGGAACATAACTATCTCTTCCTGAGATCCAATGTTCTTCTCATTACCTTCCCATGCTAATCCAGCGGATACTACTGTGTTACCGAACATCAGAATATTTTGTTTCCAAATCTTCAAGTACATCTCGGAATTGCCTGTGGTTAAGACCCCTAGCTCTGATAAGTTTGATCACTGAGATAATTGGGTCAATAACATTTTTGATATTAATCTCAGCTTTGCACAAAATGTCCCGTTTGGATGCAAGTGTTTATGGTTGGGATTAGGGTGAATGTTTGTCTGAGTTTGTGTCTTTGATTGAATGTCTCCACATACTGACTATTAGAATACTCTTCTAATGTACCAAGATACCTGTGTGTAGTCGCTGAAGGACCTCTTTATGTTGTGTCTGTTGTATTTATGTGTATTTTTCTGTTGTGTTGTCTTTATATGAGAAAACAGTCCTTGTAATCACAACAAATTTCCGTAAGGATCAATAAAGCAGTCTTAGTCTTTACTTACAACTTTTTTGAATGACATGTTTAGACAATTTTTTCTAGAGTCTCTTTTTCATAAGAATCCGAAGTTTCAACAATTTATATAGATATTTAAAATGATTTATTTTTAATGTATTTGCCGTAATTTGCCCACTCCTGCCATATGGTAATGAAAGCGTTTTTCCAAGTGCGAACATTAAATTCCGTAACTCAGTAAAAATGAAAGTTTTATGAACAGTTGATCTACATTAGAGTTAATCAATGAAAGGGCTTTATAGACATTATCTTCTGTTGAACACATTATTTTCTCTATTGAAGACATTATCTTCTGTTGAACACATTATTTTCTCTATTGAAGACATTATCTTCTGTTGAACACATTATTTTCTCTATTGAAGACATTATCTTCTGTTGAACACATTATTTTCTCTATTGAAGACATTATCTTCTGTTGAACACATTATTTTCTCTATTGAAGACATTATCTTCTGTTGAACACATTATTTTCTCTATTGAAGACATTATCTTCTGTTGAACACATTATTTTCTCTATTGAAGACATTATCTTCTGTTGAACACATTATTTTCTCTATTGAAAACATTATCTTCTGTTGAACACATTATTTTCTCTATTGAAAACATTATCTTCTGTTGAACACATTATTTTCTCTATTGAAGACATTATCTTCTGTTGAACACATTATTTTCTCTATTGAAGACATTATCTTCTGTTGAACACATTATTTTCTCTATTGAAGACATTATCTTCTGTTGAACACATTATTTTCTCTATTGAAGACATTATCTTCTGTTGAACACATTATTTTCTCTATTGAAAACATTATCTTCTGTTGAACACATTATTTTCTCTATTGAAAACATTATCTTCTGTTGAACACATTATTTTCTCTATTGAAGACATTATCTTCTGTTGAACACATTATTTTCTCTATTGAAGACATTATCTTCTGTTGAACACATTATTTTCTCTATTGAAGACATTATCTTCTGTTGAACACATTATTTTCTCTATTGAAGACATTATCTTCTGTTGAACACATTATTTTCTCTATTGAAGACATTATCTTCTGTTGAACACATTATTTTCTCTATTGAAGACATTATCTTCTGTTGAACACATTATTTTCTCTATTGAAGACATTATCTTCTGTTGAACACATTATTTTCTCTATTGAAGACATTATCTTCTGTTGAACACATTATTTTCTCTATTGAAAACATTATCTTCTGTTGAACACATTATTTTCTCTATTGAAAACATTATCTTCTGTTGAACACATTATTTTCTCTATTGAAGACATTATCTTCTGTTGAACACATTATTTTCTCTATTGAAGACATTATCTTCTGTTGAACACATTATTTTCTCTATTGAAGACATTATCTTCTGTTGAACACATTATTTTCTCTATTGAAGACATTATCTTCTGTTGAACACATTATTTTCTCTATTGAAGACATTATCTTCTGTTGAACACATTATTTTCTCTATTGAAGACATTATCTTCTGTTGAACACATTATTTTCTCTATTGAAGACATTATCTTCTCTTTTGTAGACATTATTTTCTCTTGAGTTTTCTTTTTGGCGTTATGTAAGAACATCGCGATTAACTTCGCCTCTTTACCGCCTCGTTAATACCGTCCACAGACACTTGTTTTGTAAATGTCACATTCTATGGCGTCCATTAATTCAAAGGACTAGCTCCAAATGTCCTTAAATGATCTTCAAACAACGTAACTTTGTAACTGTATAACTCATCACTGGCTGTTTTCCACAGACTACGCTTGAAAACGTCCTTTTGACGAGAAATAGGCTGGTGTCACTGTACGGGTTCGGCGCAGAGTTTCACCATCACAGCGGCAAGCATAACATTTACGAGGGCACGTTGTGGCATTCATCTACCTCCGAGGTGAAATACACGGAGCCGCCCATGGCTGTAAGTGCACACATTGGATCGAGTCGCCATAGATAAAAAACAAACAACAGACCTATGGAGTAGACTCTAACATCTCTGGCATTTTACTCCTTGGCTGACATAGTAACGTCCCTATGCAACTTTTTATGTGGCGCCATCTCTGATACACATCCGAGGTCACAGGTCACGGCATTTGTAATCACCAGAAGGGGCAACGTTGTTAGACTTTTTGCTATTTCAGGAGTGTTTCCTCCAATGAGACACAAGACTCCTCCTGTGTTTTTTTCCCAACTTCTTCCAAACACACATACACTCTTTGAAAAAACATATGCACACACAGATGGCTACCACCATACTTGTAACAGACTTTTAAAAAAATGATTTTACTGAACCACATGGCACAGATCCAATACGATTTTTTGTATAGTCTTACTTTTGTCTATTTTAAAAGATAACAATACCTAAGGCTAATACTATGTAAATGGTTGACTTTGCATAAATGGTTGTCATGCGTAGACATTATCATCATAGTCATCATCATCATCATCATTGTAATCATACAATCCCGTGTATGTGAGGACCTGAAAGGCGACCAAAAGCCCTGGACAAATATACTGCAGTTAAACTTATCTAAGCTTTTCCTTCTTACATGCATCTCAAATGCTTATTTATGGGTCTGCGCTTCTTATTTCATTCAAACTATTCGCTTTACATAACACGAACATAATTACTTAATTCCTCTTCTCCACAGGAGCGTTATTATAGAAATCTTCGCGGCATCGCTGGATTCATTGCTTAGCCATAGCAAGTGTCGACTGTCCTTTCGCCAGTTCACATACACACACACACACAAACATACACGCAAAAATTCGCTGTTTAAAACCCACACACAGATCATCCAAGCATTTCAACAAAGCGTATATCACCGTCACTCTGCTAGGACGTTTGTACACGTTATTTTTCCATTCTCGGATCAAGTTGAAACTTGACACAATTTTATTTATTGAACCTGACAGAACAAGAATCAATAAAAAAAATATTAAAAATTAGATAATTATTTATTGGTAATTAATTATTTTCTTTGGTATCGAAAAAGGGGAATAAGTACTACTTTATGAGAGATGTGGTAATATATTTAATGATATTTAATTTTTTGTTCATTGCGACTTAGCCTTCGGACTGCCATTCTCGGATACATTTAGAGTTTCGTATACTTATTCATAGTCAATGAAAAAACATGAATCAATTAAAAAAAATAATTTATCAATTAGTCGTAATTAATTAATTTTGTTTTAATTAGAAAAATAGAGTTTATTCCTGCAGTCTTAAGTGACCCTTATTTTAGCGGTTATAAGCTTTGTTCTTAAAAAAGATTTTTGTTTTTATTTGGCTTGTTTTTAAATTGAATATTCGACATACCTACTGACTTTAAAGCCACCATCTCGAGCAAATAGCCTCGTACATTCATACACAACATACAATCTGAGACCAATCCATTTATTAAATATTTAATTTTGGTGTTGGGATTATAAGAATTTCTTCCCCTTTCTTCATCTGTGGCCCGTCAAAGTCAATGAAGCCAACACTAAATACAATTTTAGTCTCAAATTGACTATTTGCAATTGCTTACTTAGATCCTCCCATTAGAAATCGGTCACAGGCCACTTCCACAATTCGAGTAATGACGTTTGATGTACCTCTAAATAGTAATTAAAAATCTGCCAATCTCTTCATATTTTGTTGTCAGATGTCAGCGCTCCTAAACACTTTTCTGAGAATGTCCACAAAAGGGGATCATTTCGTAGAATTTGAAGTTCTTCCATCCTGGCTTCACAGAGGAGAAGAGGCCAAGTACTTCCAGAACCACTTGGCCTATGACATTGTCCAGAAGTACCTGTTCCTTATGTCCACGGCGCTTTTCTTTATTCCGTATATGCTGGTCTTTGAGAATAAGGTATTGCACTAACGTACATTAAATAAGTACACTAAAGCTATTGATTTATTTCAACTTGTATCTGAAATCTCTTTTAGTTATAGAATTATAAGTAGCAGTGGCGTCACTAGGGTCGGTGTCACCGGGTGCTATTAATTCACGGTGCCATCCCCCTACACCATCTATTAAAACGATCTCTTCTTTGTTATTTTAGTTTCACTCTAATACAGTGCCAAAAAACTCAAACTCAAAGTCTAATCACACAAATGAAAAAAAGAGTGTCGGTTCTATTCTAAACTTTTACTTTTATGAAATTTGATAAATATTTACAACAAATATTTAAATATAAAACTGTTAAAATTAGAAACAGATTAAACACGACATTAACATGTTTTCTCTATTAGATTTGTAAGAGTTTTACACTTAACGCATTGTTTTTACTTGGGTGTCAATCATATAGTGGATGTCATCCGATTTGGTTGGCAACACTCAAAACTCCCTTGTGACGCCACTAAGTATGATGTAAGGTTGAAAAAATGTTTGGGATACTAAATATGAGAAATGGGGGTGGGGGGTGGGGAAATCGATCGGCCCAACAAAATATTGTTTAATGTATCAGTATAAAATTCATGCATTTTAAACATAAATTTAAAGTGAGTTCAAAGTCGTTTGTGTAATAGAACAAACAAAATATACAAATTCCTTATTTAAAAAAAAAAACTTATCTTACTCAGCACTTACAACTATATCTCTCAGTAATCTTGACGTTATGTACCTTATTCGATATCAAACATAATAATTGATTTCCCATAATAAATGGAATTAATTGTTTAATTGATTTTGTTAGGTACAATTAATAATTGTTTAATGTGTGTGGAAGAAATAACGAGTACGATTTTAGAAGGGGACCGAGCCCACATATTTAGCCATATCTTTGAATGCTAAAGGATTAATTTCCCTATTTGGTATAAAACAAAATAATTAATTACCAGTAATTAATTGACTTTTAAAAAAATTGATTTGTCTTATCTATGCTAATGAATAGCTGTGCAAAGTTTCAACTTGATTTGAGAATGGCTGTGGGAGAAATAGCGTGTACACAATTTTTACCAGACACACAGAGTGAGTTGATTTAAGCTTTCTAAAAAATAAATTCATTTTGTACTAAAATGGTACTTATAAAATAAAAAAAAAAAGTATCAATGTTTGCCTGGTGATCTTTCCCTGACCTCGTGTCTATTTAACAGGTGGGCATGAAACACTTGCAGTATTTGGCTGGGGTAACTCCGGTCATGTACTGGTCTGTCCAGTTCCTCTTCGATCTGATCAATTACCTGATGCTCTGCTACGTTTTCTGGGCGTCGCTTTTGCTGTTTGGCGCAGTGGAAGCCATCTCCATCAAAGGTGAAGTTTAGTAGCTTTACGATCATCTCAGACACACACATCTCAATGTTACATCGCCAGCTTTTTTTTTTTGTGTGGATCCACTAGCTCAGAAAGTCAAAACTCAAAATATATCTCTGTTATAGAGTGTGTGTGTGTGTTTTGTTTTATTAGTTAAGATACATTATGGCTTCTACCAGCAGTTCAGTACTACAAGACAACAACCGGTTACAATAATTTCATAACTTTGTTTGCGAAATGGAACTTGGTGGTCGAGTGGTAAGGAGTTTGGCTTTTGACCAAATGGGTCTCCAGTTCGAATACTTGACTTTTCGTATTTCTGGGATTTGAGGACAACCCTAAGTCCACCCAGCTCTAATGGGTTCCTGACAGTAGGAGTGCTTGGAAAATGACACCCTCGTTACCCACTGACCATACAAAACAGATAACCTTTATATGATGACATGTCCCATAGATCACAAGGTCTAATAAGGTTGCTTTCCATTTCTGGCTTTTTACTTTGTCTGCTTCTCAAAGGTATATGTATAACAAATTTCCGAGAACTTGCGTGCCATATTATATATTCATAACTTTCAAAGAAATACTGATACAAATATGTGTTTATTATTACAGCGCATCTTGGGTTAATTTTTTTGTGCAATGGCCTGATGATGTTACCCTACCTCTACACCATTCAACAGTTCTTCAACTCTCCGCCTCTGGCTGTAATGACGGTCCTCTCTATTAACTATATACTGGGTAAGATTTGATTGGACACTTGATTAACTTGTGATGGTGGCTTTGTTTGCCGCTATCGATACAATAGTTTTGTAAAAGATTGTAAAGATTACTTGTACTTTATTTCCAAAACTCAAACAGAACAATGTGTGGTTTTTGCATTGGCTTGGGCATCTTTTTATTTGTAGATTCCACTGGAGTTAGTATTTTTGTGTTTCTCACATTTTCACCAGCGACGCCCCAGACAAGAAAAAAACAACTAGGTTTGCGCAGCTATAAGCCAGCTGCAAGAGGAGTCGGGGTTAGAGCATAGGGTCCAAGCGTTTTCGTGCGGTTAGAGCTTCAGAAAAGGAATTTTCCTGGCCTCTAAAAAACAGGTTTCATTATAAGAAGAGTGGTGGTCAGCTATAACTACAATACACCCCTGCTCCCTGTTGAACAGCAGCTCAGAGTTTAGTGTAATGTTAGATGATTAGGTCCATGTTACAATGTCTTGCTCCCTGTTGAACAGCAGCTCAGAGTTTAGTGTAATGTTAGATGATTAGGTCCATGTTACATCAATGTTTTGTTTCCTTACCATACAGGAGAGATCTACTCCATCACAGAATTCTATTCCAGAGACAATCCTGATAACCCTTGTGATAACGAGTTCAAGGCCATCGTGCTTCTCAAGTCTCCCAGCCACTTGTTACCCAACTCGGCCTGCAACCTGATACAGAATTACAGGTTCGGATATCAAAGGCCCCAAAAAAATGCAAATATGAAAGTTCTTTATTCTTTATTAAACTTCAAACCGGCCCCATTACCTAGCAGCGACTTGACTATCCTTGTCCTCAAAAACAGAACCCCTCAATTCAGTAGTGCATCGCCACCCAGTGTTACGTGATTCTGCGACCCGCCCAGAGCCGCCCCCATTCCTCTACACTGTCTCCCCCAACACTTCTCTATTTAAGCTCCAAACATATTGGAAACCCCCCCCCCCCCCCCCCCCAGGCTTCTTCCAAAGAGAACAAATCCCTCATTTGAACGGCACCAATCTGCACCTGACAGTAGGCCGACAACAGATTAAACAGAATGCTTTAAGTACATTACATAAGTACCATGAGGTAGTCATGAAACTAACCTTCTTGTCTCTATAACCTTTATACCATAGTGCTGTTCTGATATTTCATGTATAGGCCTAGTCATCAATTGTTACAGCATTAAAAGCTTCAAACTCCATTTACATAATTGTCAGGGCAGGCCTTAGGAGGCCCTAGACGAAGTGACCCCAAATGAAATAGAAAAACAAAAAAGACCTAAAAATATGCAATGAATTATGATTAACAAATAAGTTAAATTCATTTAGCGCCGATAGCATTGATAAGCCCCATGCACGATTCATGAACATCGGACTAGAAATAACGTTTTGACATGTCACCAAAAAAGAAGAAGCAATGGTCTTCTAACATCTGTACTCTTACAAGTAGATCTAAACATAAACCTTGTGTCATAGCTAGTAGACAAGAGACATGAGTTCTGCTATGCTTGAGATTGATCCAGGTTTCGCTATTTTTTCTCTAAAAAAATTCTTTGTCCTGTTTGAGACCCCCACCAATTGGAGGCCCTATGCGGCTGACTAGTTTGCCTATGCCTAAGGCCGACCGTGTTATGATACTCTCTTTGTTTCCTGTTCATTACATTCTCTATTTTTTTTTTACCTTTCCTCAGAGGTCGTAAATTCTGCTCTCCTCACTACAAGTATTGCAATAATCCCTCCAGTCATATGTACGTGAAGATCTGCTGTGAAGGTCAGTCTCACTACTATACAGCTTTATCCAGCAGTCATTTCTTTTCAAATACACATGTATTATGCAGTGAAATTTTTATGCTAAATCCTATACAGAGTAATGTCCTCTTTCTTTGCATTTCGATACGGTGTATATTCTTTTAAGGTAGCATAATAGTGAGTAGCCAATAGCTTGGCTCTTGAACCAAAGTGTCTCGGGCTCAAAACCAGGTGAAGACCGAATGTTTATATTTTAGGACGACCTTGCGTCCTTCCAACTCTAATGGGTACCTGACATTGGTTAGGGAAAGTAAAAGAGGTTGGTCGTTAATCGTTACGCTGGCCACATGAAACACCGATGTATTTAGTACTAATGCTACTTTGTTGTTTTTCATTTTCACATTTTCACATTTCCTTTCTCAAACCAATAAAAATTAAACTCCTAATTGGTTCAAGCGAAAACAATTCGAATTCAATTTATTGCTCGCCCCTGTAATGAACAAGGATTTTAGGATCTATGAGCGGCTTTTTCGATGTAGTTGCTGCTAACGTGTGATTTTTGAGTTAAGGAGAGGAGAACGGATGCATGCCTTTAGTCTCAATATGATCAACATTCTATATTCTATAAATGTCCTCATGTAATGTTAGAGAATAGGCCTTGATGATGTTTTATCACTCTCAAATCTGCAATATTTTAAGTTTTAACATCACTGCCTGGAAAGGCAATCTGAACATAAAAATTAATAAAAACTTCATAGAATCCTTAATGCTGCAGGTAAGGTCATTGGCAAAAACAAACCCCATTAGGGCAGCTTTTTGAGAAGAACATTCATAAGAAAGCTAAAAAAGATTTTAGAAATAAAAAATCACCCTTTGGGTCAGGATTTTTTTATTTTACCATCACAAAAGAGATACAAGACACCAGTAGCAAAGAGACAAAAAAACAACTCTTTTGTCCCCTCGGCAATCTAATCATTAAATAAACTTCAACTATCTGATATAAACAGTTCACATGTCAATTATGAGTGAGTCTGGTGTGAATGTATATTTTGGTTTTCTATAGTTAATGTTTTGTTTGTGAGACAAATTTCCTTTTGAATAATAAAGATTATTATTATTTTTATTGTAATTTTAAGATCCAGATTGTCAATTTGTTCATTAATTGCTTTCCTCAGATACTTGCTTGAGCGCTTTCGACTGCAACATTTTCTATGACTACAATTATCTGAATTTAACCTATCCTGGGGTAGGCATGAATCTCATCGCCATGACGATCTACGCTGTCCTCTTTACTACTCTACTTCTGCTGCTCGACTACGGCCTGATGAGAAGTCTATGGTGAGTCGACTATTCATATGTACTTTCATTTTTCTTTCTCATTTTTATTTATTTGGTATTTCAAACAAGGGAAAGAAATAGTACTTGACTGAGGTGGTGGTACAAACTGAATTAGTCCACTTTGTAGATTGTTGACTGAAGTTTATTACCAATTGAACTATGACTGATCGAAATTAGTTGATATACTTCATATAAGTTTTTTTTTTTTTTAGTACTTTTCTTGTTTTTTTTCTTAATACTCTAGGATAAGGTTACTACCAGTTTGTCATGTTCTGCTCTGTGACAGTCTGTAACAGTTAGAGGAAAACATTATGCCTACATTTATTGAAATTATTTTAAAGATGAAAGCAACTATTATATCTATAATGACACTCTATTGAATGAAAATTTTCAGCCAATCACAGGCTGTATAACTTGACTATATTGAGTTGTGTATTTCTCAGACACAACTTTTCCCAGTTGTACATCATAAGCACAAACGTTCTTGTGGAACACCAAGCAAGACAATTCTTTGTTCAGTTTGTATATTGTGAGAAAAGTGTCTCTCGCTGGAGGATGTATTTCCCTTTTTTACCACCGTACACTAAGTAGCAGAAACGCTTATTATGGAATGGAAAAAAAACAAGAACTTTATTAGCAAAACTTTGTGTATGTGGAGTTACTCCTAACCCCTAATGGAGGACATGGCCTACTTTTGCCGGACGTCTGGTAACCTTAGACAGGGTCTAGTGTTCAGATTTTCAAATATCTTCATTATTTTTTTAAAAGGTTGTTTCTAACGAGCAAGGTTGAAAGAATTCCATTCTTTTCTCGCAAGTTGGTGAGCACTCTGGGATTCAGTTTAAACCTAGGAGGTATCTGTGCCCGCTTGGTTGAGCAACAGGACAAGATGTTTGACCCGAGAGAGAGAGAGATGAAAGGTGAGTGAAGTTTAATAGTCTGGAAGGAGTCACCTTAAGTGTGTGTGTGTGTGAGAGAGAGATAAGAAGGGTCGAACTGAGGATAAGAATTCAATAAAAATCGAGAGAAATTATTTATCGATAGACACACAGAGAGACACCCTTTCAGTCCTTGCGATCTATAGGTCATCAGTTTCTATGGCCGAAGGTTAACGAGGGTGTCATGTGGCCAGTACAACTACTATCCTCTTTACTTTCCCCAAATAGCATCAGGTATCATTTAGAGTTGGGTAGACCCAGGGGCGCCTTTAAATCCCGAAGTTAAAAATTGCAGTCTTTACCTAGATTCGAACCCGGGAACCTTCGGTTTGGAAACTGAGTGCTTTACCACTTGCCGACCATGTTCCCGAGAGAGAGAGGGGGGGAGGGGGAATAAAAAGCATAAAGACATCAAAGGA
This sequence comes from Biomphalaria pfeifferi, assembly GCA_030265305.1. Classification (NCBI taxonomy): domain Eukaryota; kingdom Metazoa; phylum Mollusca; class Gastropoda; family Planorbidae; genus Biomphalaria; species Biomphalaria pfeifferi. The sequence continues at coordinate 1,138,552 of JASAOG010000121.1, read as the reverse complement.
ATATCAGCAGTAGAGAGCCGCGGGTTGAGCTGATATCAGCAGTAGAGAGCCGCGGGTTGAGCTGATATCAGAAGTAGAGAGCCGCGGGTTGAGCTGATATCAGAAGTAGAGAGCCGCGGGTTGAGCTGATATCAGCAGTAGAGAGCCGCGGGTTGAGCTGATATCAGCAGTAGAGAGCCGCGGGTTGAGCTGATATCAGAAGTAGAGAGCCGCGGGTTGAGCTGATATCAGCAGTAGAGAGCCGCGGGTTGAGCTGATATCAGCAGTAGAGAGCCGCGGGTTGAGCTGATATCAGAAGTAGAGAGCCGCGGGTTGAGCTGATATCAGCAGAAAGAGAAGAAAAATATAAAAGTGACAGAGAAGGAGAGAAATGAAAACAGAAAACATAAAATGACAAAGTGAGAGGGAGAGAGAGAGAGAGAGAGAGAGGGGGGGGGGAGAGAGAGAGAATAAATGAAAGAAAGAGAGAGTCAGATGAATGAGAAAGATGAAGAAAAAGAACTGGGGAATACTGATAGAAAAACGGTAATTAAATATTCCTATTAAGAGGAGAAACCAAAGAGAGAGAGAGAGAGAGAAAGAAAGTGAAAGAGAATTATGGCATCTGCATTTTGGGACCCTTCCTTTATATTCTCTCTCTCCATGTGGATCTATCCAGTGCCACATTTTCCTAGCTGTTAATGTCGATTTTGAAGAGCTTCATGTTGCGTTTGCATAATCATTATATCTTAAAAGTTTCTACCAGCGGCACTCCTGCCTTCTGTTAGATTATGATGCAGATTATTGTATCGATTATTGTACCGATCTGAGCACCAAATATCTAAATGTGTCTCTTTCCCCACAGATCCAGTGATCCAGTGTATCGATCTGAGTAGGTATGAAAACGAGAGTGCTGGAGTTCAAAACTTGAACCTGAATATCGGGAAAAGCGAGGTGATTTGTATCGTCGGCTCTGACTCCGGAAGCACGTCTTGCATCTTGGATCTTTTAAGTGGCCGGAGCTGGCCCAACAGTGGCCATGTCTTCATCAAAGGAGTTCCGCTGACCCCATTCAACCTTTCAGTGAGTTATCCAATACAGTAGCACTGCAGTGAAATTGTATGCTGTTAATATTGTTAGGAGCATATGTCAGAAAGTACGCACCATTGGGCAATAGAATTAAACATTTCATAAACCAGTCGTGAATATATTTAGCTAGTTTTGGGAAGTGACTAGTTTCTGGTAGTGACTAGTTTAGGGTCGAAACGAACTATATTGTCAATGGACCAATATACTTAACAAATATAACATTAATTAATGGAATGAAGGGCTTGCTGGCCGAGTTGCTTGGCTTCCAGACCTGGGGGGCCTCGAGTTTGAATGTCGTTTAGATGGGATTTTGAACTTTTAGATTTTTAGGCTTACCCCGAGTCCACCCAGAGCTAAGGATTTCCTGACATTAGTTGGGAAAAGTAATGGGGGTTGGTCGCTGTGCTGGCCACGTGACACCCTTGTTAACCGTAGGCCGTAGAGACAGATGAGCTATTTAGCATCCCTATCACTTAGATCCCAATGTCTGAAAGGGTTACTTTTTTAATGACAAGATTTAACTTCATCCTGTTATTGATAATATATTTTCAGTTATACGAACAGACAGTTGTGCATAAGTTATTTCTTGTGGTAGTTAGTAGTTAATGTGCAATGTCTTGTTATTGATTACAGTCTATGGTACGGCAGCAAGTATCTTCCTAACATAATATACATTGATAATATTACTTAAAGAAACGTTTCTGTTGCTTGCTTCCATGGTTGTGTCTCTTTCTGCTCCACCAACAGAAAATAAATAGTGTGGGTTACTGCCCAGAGAAGAACACAGCCATTCCGTTTATGACCGGGCGAGAGATACTCAGCTACTACGCCACCCTGCACGGCGTGACGTCACCAAACAAGCAAGAACTGATCAAACTGTTCCTGAGCGCTTTCAGACTGGAAGATGCAGCAGACAAGAAAACTGGAGACTATGGGTAACTGGTAGTTTCACCTGGACGTGAGGCACTAGCGGATCCAGGGGGGGGGGGGGGGGCGTTAGGGGCGATTGAATTATAGTATAGAATTCACAAAATTTGTATACGAATTTATTACTTATGTTAATAATATATACTAATTATTTATATTTCAACCTATTTTTAGATTATTTCGTCCCCCTCCCTCTAGTATGTTGGCCGATTTAGTGGGGTCGGGAGGGGGCGATGGTATCAATCCCGTCCTCCCCTCCCATACACTTTCGAGTGGGGGGGGGGGCGGTCCAATTTGTATGTAGAAATCACAGCTTGCTAACAGAATCAATTATATATCTATATGATATAAACTTGTTATTGATATTTTAACCGATCTTTATATTATGTCGTTCCCTGTTTGCCGATTGGTGTGTGTGGGGGTGAGGGCGAATACCTCTACTGCCCTTCCGACCTTAACCCTTTGAGTGGGGGGGGGGGCGGTCCGTTTTTATGGAGAAATCATAGTTTGTGAACAAAATTAGTTGAATATCTATATAATATAAACTACGTATTGATATGTGACCCATTGTATATTATGTCGTACCACACTCTAGTCTCAAATTGTATTGTTAGCAAATTTAAATGAAAAAGGGTTGTACCAGGTGGGAGGGACGATACATGTAATCGCATTTCCCCCACCAGACAAATCAATACTTTTTCTTTTTGTATTATAGTTAAGAAATTACAAAATTTAAAAAATCTGTCACTAATATAATTTATATATACTATAAATTAAATTCTTATATCGAGTCACCCCACCCCTATTCTTTAATGCCAAATGCAATCTTGAGCAGAAATTATTAAAGTATAAGAGTCATCATTAAGATGAGTTCTAAACCCAAATAATCTTTTCATAGTTGCCTTTTCCCAAACTTTACTCAATCTGATTTTTTTCTAGTAAAATAAATTTGGGACTATAACTCACAATTTATACTTCAATTTTATTGAATACTATTTCTCAAATATTTTTTTTTCGGCGGCGATCCTCAAAGCCAAAATATAAATGTGTGAGGTATCTTATCTTCTTAAGGAACAAATCGGTTTTATTTGCAATGTATTAAGAGCCTATAAATTCATATTAGAATATTTTTCAAGTACAACATTATTCAAAATGTCCTTTTTTAATAGTATGAATAATGAGCTTTAGGTCAGGAGAATGCGTTTCTGCAGTGAAGAATGCAAGAAAACACTGTTGGCTTCGGGGCTTCGCCACGAACTCCATTGATGAATAATGAGCTGCACTTGTCAGGAAAATGCGTTTCTTTTGTCATTGGGGCTTCGCCCCGATCCCCACAAGGGAACCTTATAGCGCTGCCTCAGTTGTTTTGTTTTTCACCGAAGATTGAGAAATGCTGCTTTTTTTAATTCTCATATATACACATAGGTGTTTGTGTGTGTGTGTGTTTGTGTGCTGTACGCACGTTTATGCATAGCGTTAGGGTTTACTGGGCGTTATGGTTAGGGTTTGGAAAAAAATCGCCCCCCCCCCCACTCCAAAGTTCTGGACGTGAGGGGTGTGGGAGTAGTAGAGTAAGATGCTCGCTTTGGGGGTGGCGAACAGAAGCGTACAGTCTAGCCCTCGTGCCTGAGGAGAGAATATGCAGAGTCCCTACCAATACGCTAAAGATTTTATTACAATGTGGTGGATCTATTCGATTACAGTTCTTTTTAACAAGAATTTGTTATTCAATAGTGGTGAAGCCTTTCCCCCATCTCAACCAATAACCATCAAAACTCTTACCATGATATTTTGGTTTAAGGTAAGGGTTAGGCTCCACATGGGACACGTGTACAAGGTCCCAATGTACTGTTAAAGCACTTCAAGAACACTGTTTTGAAAAAGGATTGGCTGATCTTGAATAACGAGAGATATATCATGGTATTTGGGGGAAATTATACTACGCTATGGTATTTTGGTGATGAGACTATCTAGGCCATATGGTTTAGGGAGACTACGATATCTAGGTCATGTCGTCTGGAGAGATGACAATAGCAAGGTTATGCAATCTTGGGACATGAAAATCTGGGTCATGTCATCTGAATTTAGCAAGGTCATTTTATCTGGGGAGATCATGTTATTCGAAGAGACAATATTAAGGTCATGTTATCTGGAGAGATGACAATAACAATGTCATGTCCTCTGAGCCTCTCAGGAGATGATAAAGCAAGTTAATGTCATCTGGAGAGATGACACTAGCAGGGCCATGTTATCTGAAGAGATGACACTAGCAGGGCCATGTTATCTGAAGAGATGACACTAGCAGGGCCATGTTATCTGAAGAGATGACACTAGCAGGGCCATGTTATCTGAAGAGATGACACTAGCAGGGCCATGTTATCTGAAGAGATGACACTAGCAGGGCCATGTTATCTGAAGAGATGACACTAGCAGGGCCATGTTATCTGAAGAGATGACACTAGCAGGGCCATGTTATCTGAAGAGATGACACTAGCAGGGCCATGTTATCTGAAGAGATGACACTAGCAGGGCCATGTTATCTGAAGAGATGACACTAGCAGGGCCATGTTATCTGAAGAGATGACACTAGCAGGGCCATGTTATCTGAAGACATGACACTAGCAGGGCCATGTTATCTGAAGAGATGACACTAGCAGGGCCATGTTATCTGAAGAGATGACACTAGCAGGGCCATGTTATCTGAAGACATGACACTAGCAGGGCCATGTTATCTGAAGAGATGACACTAGCAGGGCCATGTTATCTGGAGAGATGACACTAGCAGGGCCATGTTATCTGAAGAGATGACACTAGCAGGGCCATGTTATCTGGAGAGATGACACTAGCAGGGCCATGTTATCTGGAGAGAAGAAAACGCCAGTGTTAGCAGTGTGATTCCTGTTCTTGGGATTTCCAGATATAAAAGAGAAAAGAATCGCACAAATTTGAATTATGTTTGTTTTCCCTCTACATACTCATTAATTTATATTCTGTCTGTCTTTGTCTGCCCAGACATTCCCAAAGACGAAGGTTGAGTCTCGCTGTGTCTTTAGTAGGCGATCCTGACATACTTCTTCTGAACGACGCCACCAACAGATTGGACAATCAAGGGAAGATGCTGCTGCGAGACATGGTGCTGACCCTCAAAAGTTTGGGCAAAACTGTGGTTCTATCTAGCAATAAGTATGATAACCCAACGCCACTCGTATTTGTACAATATATATGTTAGCATAAATGTTAATTACTCTATCAGCTGGTACAACTAACCCTAAACAAAAAAAAAAAAAAACGTTTCCCTTAAACGAGAAGATAATTACACCCTACGTGTATCCCTGTGCTAATCTAGGCATGCATTTTAATGGAGGACTTAAACTCAGCTAAGTTATTGGTTTTCATGTCTGATTCGAGCAACCCGCTCCATGTAATCTCTTCTTCCTTTAGTTTTCAATTTTTAAGATCTGGCTTAAATTATTTAAGCACATAAAATACAATAGCCTTAAAAAAGGGAGAGATCATGATATGGATAAATGTAGTGGAGGTATCAGGTAACTTAAAGAAAAAATGTTAGAAAAAGTTGAGAATTCGGGGGAGATTCAGCAGTGATCCCTCCTTTTGTGCGGGTGGTCTCGCTCTTTTCGTTTTTAATAGATATGAATGTATCGGCTTCGGGTAAACCCATTTTCGCAAAACTAATTTTATTTTCGTAGCGAAAGAGAAAAAAACTTGAAAGGATCATTAGCTAAGTTTAACATACATCTAAATTCAATCCAATAGATTAGTAAACACGACGATTGCATAATATATAGAACAATAAAAACAAAACAAGACACAGATATTTTACAAAAAGAATTAGATGAATTACAGAAATGGGAATCAAATTGGAGCATGTCTTTCCACCCAGAAAAATGTCAGTTGTTAAGAGTAACAAAAAAACTAAAACAAATTAATTCCACTTATCTTATTCATGGCAAACCAGTAACACAGACTAAAAACTCAAAATACCTAGGTGTTATAATAAATGAAAAACTGTCATGGAATCCACATATTGATGAAACTATAAAAAAATCCAACAAAGCATTAGGGTTTATTAAAAGAAATTTTTATAAATCAAATAAGAACATAAAACTAAAATGTTATTTAACCTTGGTTAGGCCAATAATAGAATATGCATCCACCGTGTGGGACCCCTCAACTCAAGAAAACATTAAGAAACTGGAACAAACACAAAATAGAGCAGTGAGATTCATAACAAACGAATATTCACATTTGACTAGGGTAACACCATTAGTAAAATCACTAAATTTAGAAAGCCTTCAGAACAGAAGACTCAAAAGTAAAGTAGCAATTATAAAAAAAAAACACTGAACCATAATCTTCAAATACAAAAACAAAATTTAATAAAATACTCTGAAAGACACAAAAATAAAGGCACATTTCTCGTCCCATATGCTATGACAAATTTGTACAAATACTCTTTCTTCCCTAGTGCTATTAGAGCATGGAATGGGTTGCATGAGCTAGCCAGGAAAACCAGTGACTTGGCAGAATTTAAGTCATTGGTTAATATGCATGACTAAATGCATGACGCGTAGGACGTAATCATCTTCTTTTTTGAAGTAACGTCTGTATTATATAAGAAGAAGATAAACACAAACTTAGACCCGCAGGCCGCAGGTAATGTCAGGCTAGTATCTATTAAAAACAAAAAGAGCGATAGCTTTGTTAAATGAATGGGATTATAAAGTGAACAATTAAACGAAATAATTTTTAGTACGCGATTCATGAATGGATATAGATCTAGGCCTATCTCAACTCGGCTTCGCAGCTTTCCTAAACGAATGTAGTATCTTTAAAATGCTTTAGAAAACCAAATTGGAATATTTATTTGATCAAAATATGAAATGAATGGACTATAATTAGTATGTTCATGTGTTAAAGTATAAAACTACCTGTGCGAAGAGAAGTTTTATCATCTTAGAGTTGTATTAGAGTTTTAGATCTAGGGATGGGATTATAAAGTTAACAATTAAACGAATTAATTTGTAGGACGCGATTCATTAAGGTATTGTCTAATGAAAGAATGTTCGCCAGGAAATCTGTAGTCACAGATATCAGGAACAAATTTATGTAAAAAAATGCTTTTGAAACACAAAATTCAAGGTTAATTTTATTATATAATGAAATCAATGGATCTGCTTTTGTATTTTCATGTGTCAAAGTAAAAAACTATCTGCACAAAGTGTATTTCTTAAAATTAGATCTAAATCCTTTCGATCTTTTCTCATGTCAACATTGTTAACCATGGCCTAGATCCATAAATACTATAGCTTTAATATAATCGGACAACTTTAATTTTTTTTAGATGGTCCTAAGTTTGTTTTTAGGGCTACAATACATACAGTACGGTCTAAGTTGGTACCCAAGGAGCATTCCTGCCAAGTTTTATCTAGATTGGTCAAGCGGTTTTAATTTCTATAAGTCACATATATACATACATACATACGCCTTACTTTCTACTTTATAGTATAGATATACAAACTAACATACGCTTTCTAACCAACTTAAGCACCATCTCTATACCGCTATGTCTAATGTTAACACTCCTTGCTTTTGTCCAGCCTCGAGGATTGTGCCGATCTGTCCACGATGCTAGCATTGGTGGTCAAAGGAAGGTTAGTCGGCCTGAACAGTGCCAGCGCCATGAGAGAGATCTTCTGTAACAGCTACACTCTCTTGGCTAAGATTGACTCTCTTAACAACCGTGTGTCCACCTCCATACTGGTGGACTCTCTTCGGCAGAGATTTACCACTGCTGTGGTTAGTACCTCGGTTAAATAATAACATAAACTACTTCTATCTATTCAGTTCGCAGTGGACAAATATTATGTGTGGTAAAAGCATTTGCTGATTATAAAGCTCAATGCTGGTTATTATTCAAATGGATATCTCAATAAGCAACAATATTGTCTCTAGAACTGTAATAGCCTTTTTAAGCCTAATTATGCTACTGTTTATAACAATCCTTTTTTAACCAAATTACTCAATAATTAAGTAAACAGAGGATTTTTGGCAGCTCTAGAGTAAGCTAGTCTTTAGTTTCAGAAGTAAATATTCATTTCATGCGACAGTCCACTGTTCCCTTCAGTAAGTAGTAAACTTCTAGATGGACATCGTTTATCAGCTTCGACTACCTTTATAGTGTTGGCCTTTCGCCTGTGTTCATTCGTTATTTCCGTTTGAAACTTATCTGCACTAGACACAGCTCGGAGGCGCCTAACAATGTAACTTTTTAAAACCTAAATTATTGACAGTATGTGCCAAAGAAATGATTCTACATTAAAATGTTCCTCCTTCAGTCTTAGAACGACTATGGCTCATCTCGTTCAGCACTTTCTCTAGTAATTGTGGAGCCCCATTCTGGAGAGACATTCTGGTCCACGTGTAACGCTTGGTTAGGGTGGCGTTAGATTTGGTGGTAGAGGAGCCAGTCATTTTTCGTTTCTTCCAGAGCTGAGGTCAAGGCTTTTTTCGCTGTCCAGAGCTTTCTTTTCCAGCCTCTCTCTTCACATGGTGCGGTGGTAGGATCTGGGGCTATGAGATCGCAGTAGTCAACATCTATGTATATATACTGAGGTCCCGTTTGATTACACTACATACAAAGCGTTTAGAATGTAACTGTATCAGCGTTATAAACATTTTATAAACATTTTAGTTTAATCTTTTAAATGACATGGCAAACTTTTGTGATCAGTACGACAGTTTAAGAAATCTGAGAAATATATAGATTTTGATTGACCTTTATTTTCGATTAAGTCTGTTTAACGCAACTTCCATGCTCTTTGCGCTATGGTTTAATCACTTTTTTGTGGTGCTTTCGGGATCGGGGTGGGGATAAGAAAGAGGGTTTCTGTGCTGCCTTTTCAAAAGCAATTTTAAAAAATGAAAGTTACCCGAGTCTAATTTGTACTCGAGCCTCCTTGTAGAAGGTCGACGTGATTTGACTTATAGAATTAGTTTGATTTCGGGTCTATTGTTAGTTTAGAAATCTATGGAATTGCTACAGAGATATGGACGTGTTCATATAGTTTCCGCCGAATGGAGATTGAACATTGAATTTCATTGTCTGTGTGATGTGCATGAACCTTGCGTGAGACATAGTTTCTGTGGTGTGCATATGCGTAAGACATTGTCTCTGTGGTGTGCATGTGCGTGAGACATTGTCTCTGTGGTGGGAATGTGCGTAAGAATTGTCTCTGTGATGTGCATGTGTGTAAGACATTGTCTCTGTGGTGTACATATGCGTAGATTTTGTTTCTCATTCTTTGAACGTTGTTCTTGTCTCTCAGCTCATCCACGACCAGGAAGACTTGATCCACATGCACGTACCATACATGAGCGAGACGATGGCGGATATATTTGCTTTGATGGAGTCTACTAAGAAACATCTCAAGGTTCAACTTGTGACCTGTCCCTTTGACCTTCTTCTTTTCTTTTCATTGCTCATCTTTCTTTCTTTCTCTCTCTCTCTTGTTCGTTTTTTGTTCTCGTAAAATTCCCCTTTCTTTGTTTCGCTCATTTGTTCTCTCCTTTTTTCTTTCTCAATTTCTCCAAAGACAATGAGATATCAAGAGAGAGAGAGGGAGAGAGAAAGAATGAAAGGAATCTTCCTTTTCTACCTATTTCTCATTCTCATATCTCTTTCTCTCTCTTTTTGTCTTTTTCTCTCTTTTTTCTCTCTCTATTCCTCTTTGTCTCTTTCTCTGCCTTTCTCTGCTTCTTTTTCTTTTTTCTCTGTCTCCTTTTGTCCCTCTTTCTCTCATTCTTTGCCTCTATCTGACTTTCTTTCTGTCTCTTTCTCTCTTTTGATCTCTTTTTCTCTCTCGATCTCTCTCCACAAAGGCTACGACAATGTAACAGTAAAAAAAAAAATGTAAAATCAAAACTTACGCTAAGCGTGTGTCGTGTACTAAACTGATAGACTGGAGTAATCGCATGTGAAATATTATTTGGCATTTGAAACTAAAATTTTACAAAGGAAATACTTAGTTTAAAATCAGTTTAGTCACTCGCACTATCTAAACTATCACACACTGAAAGTGTTCACTTGAGGAGGAAATTTAAATATACTGAATTACAGTACGTTTCTCAATAGTTCAGCTCTAAGATGATAAAACTTCTCTTCGCACAGATAGTTTTGTACTTTAACACATGAACAGACTAATTATAGTCCATTCATTTCATATTTTAATCAAATTAACATTCAAATTTGTTTTTCTAAAGCATTTTTCATACATTCGTTCGCTAGAGCTGTGATGCCGTGTTGACATAATAAAAGTTCCATTCATGCGTCGCGCAAACCTTACATGCGCAGTGAAAACACGCTGTGATTGGACAGGCAATTGAGGCTCTATATGTGTGATATTAGATATACTAACATAAAATAATTAATAAGCTTACTGAACCTTAAATTCAATTTTAAACTGATAGATCAAGAATATTTAGTGAAAGTAGATGCACTTTACTTAATTTAAACAAATGAAGCTAAGTTTAATCTAGGTAAAACATTTATTAGATTCTAGATCTCAATATATATGCAAGCAAATCTTTTTGTAACAAAAATGGATTTAGGTCGATTAGCTATTTTAATAGCCTTATTCATACCCTTTTTACATTCACGCATTCGCTTTACTTATAACATTATTATTTCGTTTAATTATTTCTAATTATTATTACAGCTTTTATATAGCGCTACTTTCATGCGTATAGAAAGTTAAGAGCGCTATGGTCCATTCACATGCTGCCTTTAGGTGCTTAGTAAACACAGCTCAACTCGAGTCAGGTGTGAGCCTCGTGCCCCCTTCATATGTAGCCAAGCCAAGCCGAGTTCAAGCGTTCTCAGCCTCCTGACCACGCTTCCCACAAACTATTCTAATGTACTATATATGTCACGTGCATATTGAGACCCGCGGGTAACATATTGCTAGTATTTATATATATATTTATATATATATATTATATCCTGATGCAGTCCCAGCTGCGATGGGCAGGTCACGTCTGCAGAATGGAAGACCACCGCATCCCTAAACGACTCTTGTATGGCCAACTAAGCGAAGGAAAGCGCTCGCAAGGTGGTCAAAGAAAGCGCTTCAGGGACACCCTCAAAGCTTCTCTAAAGGCGTTCAGCATAGACCCAGGCACCTGGGAGACAGGCACATGACAGAGCTTCAAGGCGTCGCGCAATGAAAACTGGCGCACAGGTTGCTGAGGAAAAAAGAACAACGCTGGCAGAAGAAAAACGCCAGAGAAGAAATGCAAGGCAAACGACACTAGCTCCAGCTGGAATAACCTGCCCAATGTGCGGCCGAACATTCCGGGCTCACATAGGTCTCACCAGCCACATGAGGAGGCATAAAACCCCAGTGCAAAGCCCTCATCCCCCTGGATGACAAAGTGGTCATCATCGAACCACGATGGATGAACTATATATATATATATATACTATCAAGTAGAATGTAATGAGTATGTATGTCCCGAACAGATATCAAAACCGTTTGACCAATCTTGATGAAACTTGGTACAAAGGTTCCTTGGGTGCTAACTGGAACCGTAACGTATGTATAGTAGCCCTAAAACAAACTTAAGACCCTCAAAAAAAAAAAGGTGCCCAACTCTATGAAAGTGTTACTATTTCATCTATCTAGGCCATGTTTACCATGTTTACATGAAATACGATCGAAAGGATCTAGATCTAGATCTAATTTTTAAAACTACAATTTGAACAGATAGTTTTTTTACTTTGACACGTGAACATATACAATATAGTCTATTGATTTCATCATTTAATAAAATTAACCTTTAAATTTGTGTTTCAAAAGCATTTTTACATTAATTCGTTCCTTATATCTGCGAATTACGACGTCATGACGTACTTTAAAATCCCATTCATTTAACAATTTGTGTAAACCCGTTTTAATTGTACAGTATAGTCCATTCATCTCACGCTCCTTTTCATTTTAATAGCTAATGATATCTCTATTCGCTTTTAACAAATCTGGGTAAATCCGTTTCGATAGTATTTTATATTTGATATGGATGTAAATCCATTTTCGCAAAACTACTTTTATTTTCGTGGCGAAAGAGAAAAACTTGAAAGGATCATTAGCTAAGTTTAACATACATCTAAATCAAATTCACTAGATTAGTAACACACAAACCAAGGCCCGCAGGCCGCGGGTAATGTCCGGCTAGTATATATATGTATATATATATGGACCTTTTAGGTTATCCACATTTATTATTCTTATATATACTTAATAACTTATCTTAATATATATCATGGGCGTAGCCAGAATTTTTTTTTTTGGGGGGGGGGGTGATTCCCCTCCCCGCCCCCCCCCCCCTTTTGCGAAAAAAAATATTTGTATGTATTTATGTGTGTGTGTGTGTGTGTGTGTGTGTACATAATCTTTATTACATTCTGACTCTTCATTCTTTCGGAACACATATATTGTGCCCTAGAATAGATTATTCCTGTAGTTAGTGGAAAAATTGTTGACTCCCAGCCATTGCTAGCAAAGGGGTCTGGGGCAGGGGTCGGCAACCTTTTGAGTCGGAAAAGCCAAAAATTACAGTTTACGAAATTTCAAAGTTTCTAAAGAGCCACAAAGTTTTTTCTTGCCAATTAAATAGTACTCACACAAAAAAAATCTGTTTTAAATAGGAATCCATTTATTCATACATAAGTAGTGTTTTTCACAACACATTAGATAATTAATATATATGGCATTATTAGATAATTATTATTTTGATAATTTACTTACAACACTAACTTGTAAGCCTACTTCAATAACAAACAATTGAGCAAACAAATTCAATGGGAGCCATTGCTTTGCATGGTTTTAGAAAGTTGGGATACATTTGGCTCATAACTTGTTTTTAGTTTCAAAGTCGTCTAAATTTTCATTTGTTAGTTGGCTTTTTACTTTACTATTTATCATATTCATGCAAGATAACGCTTTCTTACGCAAATAGGTCGATCCGAAGATAGTAGGCACTCCAAATGCCAACTTCTTCACCTCACTGTAGCAATCTAGAAGATTATTTCATGCGCCAAATCAACTCGCGACATTCCTTTGAAAGCTGTCCACTTTTGTTGCGCTACGTTCATTCCTTTTTCTAGAGCTCCAAGTCGTCCAACATGCTTTTTACCCCACAAAGCTTTACTTTTTAAAACAATTGCATGTCTAGAGATCCAGTATCAATTTCAAATACATCAATGTGGATTTCGTTACTATTTGTGTTGAGAGGATCGCAGTTTTTAGGACAGAAGAAGTTCGGAATACTGAGTCTCCATTTCGTTTAAGAATTAAAGTACTTTTGACAAGATGCTGTTAACAGTTTTGATTACCAGATTCATGAACTCAACTATTCGGCCGAATTTGTTTGGGCACAAAGCGCTTCTTGATGCATTATTCAGTGAAAAGTAATATTTCGCGGTTTATTTAGCTTCGATGTATCGTTATTGCCATTTTATTTTTTCCTGTTATACTTCTGGTTCCATCAGTTGCTATTGAAACGATTTTATTTAAATCGATCTTATTCTATTCAAGGTATTTTTGCATGGCATTCGCTGTATTTTCCCCTGTTGTTTGTCCTGATAGCGGTAGCAATCCTAGAAATTCTTCTTTTGGACCTTGGAAAGACATATACCTGACAAAAAGGTCAACTTGTGCCGTGTCTTTTATCTCGCAAGACTAATCTATAGCAAGTGATAGGACAGATATGTTACATTTGAAGACATTTTAGCTAATCTTTCTTGTACTGTTTTAGCGGATAGTGGCAAATCTTTGATTTTAGCGGCCCCCGAAAGGGGAAAAGACGCTATTAGTTTTGTGCGAAATGTCTGTCCGTCCGTCCCGTTTAGATCTCGTAAACTAGAAAAGATATTGAAAATCCGACATCACAATATTTTAGACCATTCAATGTTCTGATGCAACGGCTACTTTTTTTTTCCTGAAAGCGAAAAATCTAATTTTTAAAATCAGTTATGCAAGCAGTTTTTTAAAGAGAAAAAGCTAATTAGTATGGATTATAAGTTAGACTTCATTTAAAAGGAATAGTAATCTTATAAACTTCACTTTCTTGTACAATTTTTGTTTTATGAATTGCTTTAGAAAATTCGAATAAAACATTAAGCCTTTTCAAAACAATTACAGTATTTATTGACCAGGAGAGGCTCGGTAAAGCGCTTAGCTTCCGAACCGAGGGTTCCGGGTTCGAATCCTTGGGCGCCTCTGAGTCTACCCAGCTCTAATGGGTACCTAACATTACTTGGGGAAAAGTAAAGGCGGTTGGTCGTTGTGCTGGCTACATGACACCCTCGTTAACCGTAGGCCACAAAAACAGATGAACTTTACATCATCTGCCCTATAGACCACAAGGTCTGAAAGGGGAGGGAACTAGTTAAGCCAGGTTCACATCTAACTTTGCATTCACTTGCACCTATCCTTTGATCTGCTGCACCATTGGGGCACTACACAATATCTGTCAACCTTCTTTCTCCATTCTTATCTCTCATTTGTCTTTGATATAATTTCATTTGGATGTTCTTTCTGAAAATATTGAAGCCTGCCTGGGTGGACCACTTCGGGGGCCGATTTTAAGTTTGTGTTTCTACACAAACTGTCTTTGTAACCTTGTTTTTTAAGATTTCTGGTTTGTTTTTGAAATCACAAAACAGTTCTTCAGATGCACGAAGGAAGCAGTCTTTGGCATACTCACCATTTGTAAATGGTTTGCCTTTTTGTGCCATCTCAAGTGGTAACGCAAAGCTTGTCAGATTAGCATTACTTGTAGATTGCTTCTAACTTTGAGAAGATAATCGCTTCTAACTCATTTACTTGAAACAACAAACTTATATGTCACAACTAAAGCGATTGGTGATGATGCCAATTCGTCTTTCGTCGAAAGCGAGTTTAAACCTACATAGAAACATCCGACGACGCCGAGAGCTTCCGACGGACTGTCAACATGGGCGACACTTGTAATGGGAAGGGGTGTGGTGAAAAGCGAGTACAATTGGCTGAGAGATTAAATCAGTGCCTAATCCTTGTTAAACGATTCAGAACTATTTTTAAAAAATGTTTCTATAAAATAAATAATATTTGCGTATGGAACTAAAGAGCCGCAGCTTCACATCCAAAGAGCTACATGTGGCTCGCAAGCCGCAGGTTGCCGACCCCGGGTCTGGGGGAGCGCTATGAGCACTATTTCTGGTATTGAACGCTAACAAAATGCATATTCTGAGGTATCTACAGTGCATTTTCCTGCTATTGAAAGGTCTTATTTCAAAAACCTATTGTGCTATTCTTACTGACTTAGACCCTCCCGCACCGTTCGGCGCATTTGCCGTTAAGCTGTTTCCACAAAAATCTGTCACTGGTAATGTCTGAAGCCTCTTCCCACCTGCTCTGAGGACCTCCATGAATGTGTAACGCCAAGTTGTACTAGGATTCCATCCCATTTTTTGTTATGCGTAATTCATTTTGTCGGAGAACATGTCCCGCAAACCTCATGCGACGCTCTGTCACAATCTTACTAAGGGTCGACTCCCAGTTCGGCATAGAATTTTCTTGATTTAGACCTGATCTCTATAACTGACTCCTAAAATCTGTCTTAGCCATCTTTGTTGAGCCAAATTTAGTGTTTTTCAATTTCGGCAGATGACTATTCACTGCACTTTATTAATGGAGCCCGCCACTGGTAGAAATGTGTAACCTCTCTTGAATACGCTCTTAGAATTAGGCGACTGTAGTTTGCTTTAGATTTTTTATCGAAAAGTGAGTTTCATCTTCAAAATCATCTGTTGGGGGTGGTTAAACTCAAAACCCTTTTAGCTACGCTCATAGATTTTAGAGTGTGTAATTATTTTTTTTTACATTGAAGAGGTATTTTTTAGCTTCAAACTCCACTGGAAGGGAGTTTAAACTTAAAACTGAGTCAAAACCCATTTAGCTACGCTTATAACATTTTGAGTGCATAATTTCCTTTTTTTTTTCATATTGAAGAGGGGGTTTATCGTAAATTTTGGAGGATGTTTTAAAATCAAAATCTTATTAACTGTGCTCTTGGAATTTGGGGTTTGTCGTTTGCATTTTTTTTTGTTTTGTTTGATAGAAGAGGGGAGTTTAACTGCAAAAACCCCTTGTAGGGGGTTTCAATCTCAAAACCCCCTGGTAGGGGTTTTAAAATCAAAACCCCCTTTGCTGCGCTGGGGCAGAGATGGTTTAGCATTAAAATCTCACCTAAAATAAACAAAATCAAAGCAAAAAATCAGCCACTAAAGTCTGTCTCCGCCCCCATATGGGGGATTTCATTTCGGGGGGGGGGGTTTGAACCCCAACCCCTTCCCCCTGGCTACGCCCATGATATATATATATATATATATCTATATAAGTAAAGTTCCTCTTTCAGACCTTATTGACTATAGGTATAGGGCAGATGATGCAAAGGTCCTCTTTTCTTAACGAGAGTGCCATGTAGCACAACGAACAACGCCTTTACTTTTCCCCAACTAATGTCAAGTACACATTAGAGCTTGGTGGACTCATATGTGCCCATAGATCCCGAAATAAACATTCCCAGACTTCACGAGGATTCGAACCCGGGATCGCCAAGCGCTTTACCGCTTAGCCACCGCGTCTCCATAAAAATAAAATTGAAAAGCATACCCATGCTTGACTTCCCTTAAAGATTCTTTCTCCTTTGTATTAGTCTTAAGAGTTGAATCAAAGACTACTGGAACTCCTCCCCTCCATTGGCCTGTCAGTTCTAAAAAAAAGGCGATTTGCCAATTCCTAAAAATCTTTTCTTGCCAGATACTCGACTATACTGTCCGGCAGACGAACTTAAATCACGTGATGTTTATTCTGGAGCAAGGAGACAGGGAGAACGCCCAAGAAAAGACCAATGACCCCACGGAAGTAGCCTCAACCGTTGATATAAAGATGACTCTGTATCAGGAAAAGGAGAACCAGTTTCAAATAAATGCCTCTGGCTCCACGCATGAAACTGCTGCTTAATGTGGACATATCTCACACCATGACATACTGTGAGTCATAAAAATCTGGAGACACTTTGATGACACGTTAATTTATGACACGTTAAGCGACAACTATTTGTACGCAATAGACAATTTTCTCTTGTTTCTGTTTAAATAAAGTAATAAAATATCAATTATTGTTCTTTGTTTCAATGTATTTATTGCAGTGTTCAAACGAGTAGGCCTATATCTGTGATGAACTGCAGTGTTTTCCCACATCTGGCAGATCTCCATCTTTTTTTTGTAAGTCTTCGGGCAGTAGTTTGTACTGTATCAGCTCTGCTCCTGGCTCGACAGGCAGTCAGAAGAATCACTAACTCGCATATGCGGGCTCCTTGAGGCGAAGAGCATGGCCCCCTTCTTGCGCGGCGGGATTCCACAGGCAGGACGCCATATCTATGCGATTCATTTCTGAAATCCAACATGGATGAGGTTGCGTGTCAATGTGTTATGCGACAGGAGGCCCATGGGCTCTGACTTAAGCCTGCTTTTCTTTCTGAGTATGCTCCCAGAGCCTTTGATTAGCAAAGATCATCTGCAAGGCAGTAGTTGTTTAATTTCGGAGTTCTCTCTCCTAGATGAATCACTATCCCTAGTTAACGAGCTTTATCAACCCGGGCTTAGAGTTTCAGCGCCCTATAGGCCCTACTCGTTTTTTGCTATTATTTCCCTGGGTTTTTTTAGATGTTCTTAGTGAATATCCCGACCACTGGAATACCCCAACTCAACCTCCATTACCTTGACTGTTTATTTAATATCACAGCTAACCCTTATATCTAAGTTTCTTTTTCTGCTTTTCGCCACCAATGGACGTGCTTTACAGAAGATGGAAGCTACCACAAAGTAAAAATCTATAGTTTTAAATTGGCGAAAAGAATGACATGTTGACTCAAGAGTATTTAAAAGAGACCAAGCTAAGGGGTTTGGCAGAGATCTGTCTTAAGAGAAAGATCCCAAACAGACACCATGTTTACTACCGAAATTAATCAAGACTAAATTTAATTTAAATATGATTATATTTTGAAACATTATAAACCAGAGGTTTCACTATTTGACCATTTAGCGAGTAATTTGTTTCCCAAAGAGAAGCCGAAATTGTCTTATTTCTAAAAGAGTTGATTACGAACAAGTTATTTGCTTTTTTAGGACTATTTCTAACCCATTCTTTGCTATAAGATTGTGATCTAGTGTTTTTTTTTTTACAACACGTTGGAAACATTAAAGCTTCATTATAATTAATTAGCCTTTAACTATCAAATTAATTAACCTTTAACCATCTGTTAGTGAATTTTTTGCTATGTGATGAAAAAAGCAGTAATCTCTAGTGGCTCAGTTCCCTGGATGACCACAAATGGTCATGGAAAAACTATATATGTCATCTCAAGTTGGTAGATAGCTTTTTAAATAATAATATAAAAAGAAGATAGCTAATTAAATAATAATAATAATAATAATAATAATAATAATAATAATAATTATTATTATTGTCCGTATGGAAATTTGTCTTACAATTTGTGCAGTACACCAAATAAAAAACATTATAACTATAAGAAACCAAAGTGTACATTCACACAAGACTCACTCATAATTTACATGTGACAAAGTTTATACCAGATTGTACTTATTAAATGATTTGATTGCCAGGGGAACAAAGGAGTGTTTGTGTCTGTTTGTCTTTGCTATCGGTGTCTTGTATCTCTTTTGTGATAGTAAAATCACAAAATCCTTACCCAAAGGGTGATTCTATATTTCGAGGATCTTGTTAACTTTTTTATAGATGTTTGTCTCAAACAACTGCCCAAATGGGGTTTGTTTTTTGCCAATGATTTTGCCAGCAGCATTTTGGATTCTATAAAGTTTATTCTTATTTTTAATGCTCAGATTGCCATACCAGGCAGTGATATTGAAACTTAAAATATTACAGATATGAGCGTGATAAAACATAGCCAAGGCCTTTTCGCTAACATTAAACGATGACAGTTTTCTTAGTAATCGTAATCTTTGCTGCCCTTTGTAATTTGTATAATCGGTATTTGCAGTAAAATTTAGTTTATTGTCTAGGATAGTACCAAGGTATTTAAAGGTTTGCACAATTTTAATAGTCTCTCCAGCTACAGAAACAATATCGTGTTCCTTCTTTTCCCTACGAAAATCGATTATCATTTCTTTGTTGTTGTTTTTTTACATTTAATAATAAAAAATTATCTTTACAGTATTTTTCAATGTAAACATTAAACAGATCTGAGATTCTTTGTCCCAAAGACATAGATAGAAAAGCCCATTTAAAAGAAGTTTAAAGGATTTTAAAGGTAATTCATAAAGTGTCTATTTGCAGAAAACTTTTTCTATGGTTATTTCCCTTACATTAGTGATTGTGAAGAGTAATGCCTATCTTCAATGCTAGAGTGATTGTTGTCCATTGCACATAAACAATTAGTCTACATCTGCAAAAAAATTATGTTTGTAGATAAATCTTCTACGTGGTTCAATATATATTAAATTGAAAGTTAAAAAAAAATTATATATGAAATTTTTACCCAAAGGAAAACATAATACCCAGAGTTTTATCTCACATCTACGAGATCAACAGCAGTCGCTACGACTGAAAAAGGCCTACCTATGTATATCCATCGAAGTGAAATAAAAGTATGAATTCAAACATCTCTTGCCCTTGCGACGATACTCAAACAAAGCAAAGGCTTCAAAAGTCACTTCCGAGAAAAATCAGGAGCCGGCGACGCCGCTGATCCAACACTGTTACTGCACATCAGCTGCGCGAACAGGAGAAGGAACTGTTGTGAGGGTTACATCGTTCCGACCCTAAATAATGATTTTCGTAATTTTCCTATAACACACACACACATTATTCAGCTTTCCACAAGGAGGTACGATTTCAAACTTTGACTCGAACAATTTTCAATCTTTAAAAGTTATTTTTGAAATGACAGCACGGAAGCCTTCTCCTTGATACCAGCTGCCCGCCCCAATCGGTCCAAAAAAGTGACTGAATCGGTGCGCACTGAGAATGCTATAAACATGAAAATTACGCTATAGAAGCTCAATCCAAAATAAAGGTGTACCAAAATTACCAACAAGAAAAAAACATAAATAAATACTTAAAAATAAAAAAAAAAAAACATATTGTATACGAAGTGTAATTGTGTCAATTTGTTTGGATCAGTAATGTATCTAGACCAACAACTATCAATTTTTTCATTTAAGAAATATTTTAACACTTGTTTTTGTTTAGCGCTATTTCATGCTTTTAGCTTTCTCAGTACGATGTGATCCTAGCACTTCTCTGGCTGGACCAGTTTGGGGGGGGGGGGGGGGGGGGGGCGGGAGAGAAAGAAAGGGATATGTGGGTAAATGTTTACCGTATTCAATTTTTGTACTTATGAAATGAGAAGATTGAATAGTTATCTATTGTTTGTTTCAAACTTACTTTAAAGCTGTGACATATAAAGGGAACTAATTCAGCTTATACCACCACATCAGTCAAGTACTATTTCTTTCCTTGTTTGAGATATCGAACAAAACAATTAATTAGCTAATTAAAAAGCTAATTAATTAATTGGTTATTCTTTTTTTTTTCAGGTGAAAGAAATACTTTTGCAAAGTTTCACTTTGATCCGTGAATGGACCTGATGGTATTCCAGCTAGATTACTCAAAGAACTAAGCAATGAGCTAGCCCCAGTGTTCAAAATACTCTTTCAGGCATCACTTAACCAGGGCAGAGTACCAAAGGACTGGAAAGAAGCTAATGTCACCCCCCTATTTAAAAAAGGAGAAAGATCTGACCCAGGAAACTACAGACCAGTATCACTTACCAGCATCACATGTAAAATCCTAGAACACATAATATGTAGCAACATCATAAACCACTTAGACAAACAAAATGTCCTCACACCATACCAACATGGCTTTAGGAAATATAGATCATGTGAAACACAACTAATAGGACTAATTGATGATTTTTCTAAGGGTTTAGAAATAGTAAACAAAAAGATGCTATCTTACTAGATTTTTCTAAGGCTTTTGACAAAGTTCACCACCATAGTTTGCTTAAAAAATTAAAATATTTTGGCACTAATGGTCCACTGCATCAGTGGATTAAAGATTTTCTGATAGGGTGAGAACAAACTGTAATAATAAATGGCTCTAAATCAACACCAATAACAGTAAACTCAGGTGTACCTCAAGGAACAGTCTTGGGTCCACTACTATTTTTAATTTACATAAATGATTTACCAAATTGCATTACTTCAGGAACAAAAGTCAGATTATTTGCAGACGATTGCATAATATATAGAACAATAAAAACAACACAAGACACAGATATTTTACAAAGAGAATTAGATGAATTACAGAAATGGGAATCAAATTGGAGCATGTCTTTCCACCCAGAAAAATGTCAGTTAAGAGTAACAAAAAAACTAAAACAAATTAATTCCACTTATCTTATTCATGGCAAACCAGTAACACAGACTAAAAACGCAAAATACCTAGGTGTTATAATAAATAAAAAACTGTCATGGAATCCACATATTGATGAAACTATAAAAAAATCAAACAAAGTATGAGGTTTTATAAAAAGAAATTTCTATAAATCAAATAAGAACATAAAACTAAAATGTTATTTAACCTTGGTCAGGCCAATAATAGAATATGCATCCTCCATTATGGACCCCTCAACTCATGAAAATATTAAGAAACTGGAACAGACACAAAATAGAGCAGTGAGATTCATAACAAATGAATATTCACATTTGACTAGAGTAACACCTTTAGTAAAATCACTAAATTTAGAAAGCCTTCAGGACAGAAGACTCAAAAGTAAAGTAGCAATTATACATAAAACACTGAACCATAATCTTCAAATACAAAAACAAAATTTAATAAAATACTCTGAAAGACACAAAGATAAAGGCACATTCCTCGTCCCATATGCTAGGACAAATTTGTACAAGTACTCCTTCTTCCCCAGTGCTATTAGAGCATGGAATGGGTTGCCTGAGCTAGCCAGGAAAACCAGTGACTTGGCAGAATTTAGGTCATTGGTTAATATGCATGACTAAATGCATGACCCGTAGGACGTAATCATCTTCTTTTTTGAAGTAACGTCTGTATTATATAAGATAAGAAGATAATGGGAAGTGGAAAAAATAACGTGTACAAGATTCCACTCAGACAGACAGACAGACAGACAGAGTTGATATAAGCTTTGTAGTAAGATGACATCCATACACAAACGTGACAGTCTAATAGAGCTCTCGTATCACTCGAAAACTTCTTGTATTGTTGTTAGAGACATAGATGCACATTAAATTGGGCTCTTTGTCTTTGGAAGAAGCCTCGGGATCAAATGTGTTGTTCACCTTCACCTTTGAAGACCTTTCTTTAAGGAACAGTATCAGGTGTTATGACATGATTAGGAATTAGTTATTTGTTTCGGGAATAGGGTAAAGTTTTACTTAGCGACGATGACGTAAAGTTGGTTAAAAAACAAGAACGCTCTAGGTGACGCTAAAAAGAAGACGCTTCGTGGAGAGCAGTACGATAGATATACGGATTTACGGACATAGCTGACATCGGATGATCCCCTTCGTGATTATTAAATATATTTGTAAAACAACATCAGCGTCGACTACATATTTTTATTGTTTCGGCCTTTCGCCGGTGTTACTGAAGTAGTTTTGAGTTCAGTATTACTTCCAGGACACAGGACAAAGAAGAAGATACAGACAGAGAAAATGGTGGGAAGACAACATACAACCCATAGACATGCCTATCACTGAAAGAGAATAGAGATTCTATCCTATGCAATATGGTGAAAGGGCGGTCAACTTGTGTAGTGCCCCAATGGTCCAACAGACTAAGGAATAGGTGAAGGTGAACATTAGCTGTGGTCTGAACGATGTCGTCAGCAGTCCCCCACCCCTTCCACGAGGCTGATGTATCCAAAGAAACGGTAAGTGCCTACACTTTGATGTCAGCAGCGTGGCAGGCTTGTCCAGTTTGTAGTCCAATGTGATTTTTCCTCAGGATTGACTCCCGAAGCCTTTCCCATGTTTGGGAATAGCTGCAAGACAACAGCGTTTCGAATTTAGAGTTGGCCTTCTCTTTGGTGGGTAGCCAACCATGGCTAACGAGCAGCTCCTCCTGCCAGAAGCTAACTGGTTTAGGCCCAGCCTTCTCCTCTTCTCATACCAGTGAAAACAGTTCCGCCGGACTAAATATTTGAAGGTCTAGAGTTTAACTGGTTGTCAGAGACTATTTGAGACGCATGAAATTAGGAAGGATTTTGTGGGTAGTGGAGTGCTTATATCCATTACCACTTCCGGCAATATCAACCTTACGGAACCAGCCTAACTGTCTGCACTGTCCTAAATCTGACCATAATCTATAACCGTGTAATAATTTATTTGAATGGACGTCAAATATTTACTTGTATTTTTTAAATGAATAAACCAGAATAGAAGAAAAACAAAATGATATCTAGTTAAGTGCAGGATAATATAATGGTTTCTCTGGCAACACGATTTAGTGTAGTTTCTTGAGACCAGAACAATGCAAAACTGTTAACTACACATTGTAATGGAGTGGTTACAGGGACAAATTCCGAACGCAATTTTAAGATTCTTACGACCATTCCATTAGGTGATCTTAATAAATATTAAACGATGGTCAAATTTTACCGTTACGACTAGACGACTAACCAACCCAACCCAGCAATCTTTAATTTCCAGTTTCATTGGAACTATTTTTAACTTTGAAACTCTTTTGCTATTTAATTATCCAACTTTATTTTACTCAATTAGAATATAGTCGTTTTATAATGATTAGGTTTCTAATAACTGTCATTTTTATGTCGTGTGCATCTAAGACTAATTATTGGTCTCGTGCATTTTAGTCTCGGGTAATTTCTACTACGATACAATTGAACAAGACTCTATTGTCGATTAAATGAATCATTGAATTGGTCTAGACACCAGTGCTATGGTATAATCGAGACATGATCGCGCCCTGTTTCTATTATTGAAGAACTATCCCAAATCATTGACTTTTCTCATGACCAAGCGACATACACACAGAATGACAGTCCGTATTATTGACTTTGACATTTGTTTTGCTGTGCTCAGTGTCATGGGGCCTTCGCCTGCTATTGTCCCACGTCTGCGCTTACACTGTCATGGCTTCCATGGTCAATTGGTCGTCTCTGCTACCATCAACGTTGCATCTGTTCTTTCATTATTCCCCGCCCTTAAACGTAAGTTTCCTCCCCCCCCCCCCCGACCAGTCAATTATTTTCTTGCTCTGTCATCCGATAATAGACACGGCAGTCAAATGGCGCAACTAGTAGTTAGTGCCCTTTCTTAATCAATGGTGCGTGAGCGGCATTAGGTTTGGGGTCTCGAAATGGGAGTTCCCCGTCTAGGCGGGCAATTGGTGGCAAAAGACTGTATACATGAAAAAGCTAAATGACATTCTGTTTAAATTTCTGCTGTGGAACTCATTGTCTAGTTCTCTTGACCTTAATCTGTAATGGCAGTCATGAGAGACTTCTTCCAGTCATTACTGCCACAGACTTTACAATTGCGGCTGCTTTTTTTTAAAATTATTATTTTTATTGTGTTGTTGTCTCAGTTGCTGTAGTCGATGGCGTCTTGGAGTGATGCGTAAATCACTGGTCTCTCTCCCGCTCTTCAAGAGCAGTTGCGTGCAGTAATAGATAGGTTGACGTAAATATTTGTTGAAAATAGTGTCCGAAAGAGGCTTAACTACTTGACAGTCAATAGCAGACGTCGTCTCGAGTGCAGACGTGTGTCGCAATTAACGCCCTTTGACGGCCCTCTAGATCGACTGTCGGGCTAACAGGAACACATATGTCCCTCTGCAGACATACAAGAGAATTTGGGGGTTGGGCGGGGACGGGTCGAGCTGATGTAGCCCCCCCCCCCCCCCGCCTCTTCGTATGTTGAGGCCAGCATTATTAACTTTATTATACGCGGGCCCATTCATACAAATATCGGTATTGTGAAAGGAATAAAAGAGCATTTCTTAGGGAGCTGTGCTATGGGCTTGGATTAGCCAACATAATTACAACAGTCGAACACAGGCATTTTTCTTCTTGACCAAAAACTAGCTTAAAGAGGTGATCGTAAAGGGAGGTGACTCATTAATAAAGGGAGGAAGCCAGAAAACACCATCGGAAGTTTCTCTCACCCCGGCCCCCTTCATATTATGAGAGATATAACTCGCGCGCAGTTTTTTTCTCATTCTTTAATATGCTCCATTCACCTTTTATCCGATTCTCAGCGTTGGTTTACGATTGAATTTTTTCGTTATTTTATAGACATTTTCCCCTTCGTTGACAAAGAATGAAAGGCGTTGAAGCTAATAATATGTTGGAAGCAACTCAGAATGTCTATTACACCGTCACACTCATTCATAGAACCGGGGGGAACGGCTCTCTTTGTCGGAGGATAACCGCGACGGACTGAACAATATCGTGGTTTTTTTTTCCCCTCTAAAACTCAAATGCTTCTCTCCCCCTGCTCCCACTCTCACGAAACGAAGACCACCGGAGTTGTCTCGCTTGAAATTTTACAAGTTTTAAATTAATTTTCTTCGCTTTAAAAAATAATTTTTAGGAGCAAGGAGAGTGGGGAGGGGTGATACGAACACTAAAGTAAAAAAAAAGAAAGAACAGACTCCTTCTTCTTTTCTCTTTCATTTATAGTCGCAAGTTGCTAACATCAGCAGGCTAATCCGCTTAAATCACTCGTACCTCATGCTTTTGAAAATAGAAAGTATTGTCGAGTTATCTCCCGTTCACTAAGCCAGCATTAAGAGAAGAAAAAAAAAGGGGGGGGGGAGGCAAACATTTTTAAAACTTGCTTTATACTTCTGATCAATTTCTCTTTCATATTCATAATGTTCATGTAGCACCCCCCCCCCCCACACCCATTTTTTTAATTTTTCGTTTCACCCTCCTCCCCCCTTTTCCATTAATTAATGTTTTATCTCCTCCTATTTTTGAAGCTGCGTCTGAAGCCTCTCCCATCATTGACATGCCTCCATAGAACCCCCTGACTGAAAGAGTTTATCTGTGTTCATTTCTTTACATCGCCCCTTCTATTTCATACTGTAAGATTTTGTTTTTGAAACACGGGGATTCCCAAATTCTGAGCCGTGGTGCTCTATTCTTCGCGGGACTTTCACGAGAAATTAAGAGATGCAAATTTGAACTTCATTGTTGACAACAAAATAATTTTTTTTTAAATCTAACTGACAACAAAAGTTTCGAAACTTTGGCTCTGCGCAGCTAAAATGTGCATGATATAGAGAGATATAGTATAATATATAGGTCAGTGGTTGTCATACATGTTGAACAAAAAAAAAAAAAGATTACCAACACTTTAACTCATTGACTCTTGTCTTGTTAGGTACAATAAATAATTGTGTAAAGTTTAAGTTGATGTGAAAATTAGTACCAGATAGACAAAGTGAGTTCATATAAGATCTGTAAAATGTAACCTTTGAACTGTCATTTAGTCTTTAAAACTTTTAATGTACATTATAATTTTGCTCAGAATGATGTGTGGCATTTTGTATAGATAATGTGTTGTCGAAATGATTGCTAAGTAATGCATAAAGAACACTTTAGTTATAGTTTTGATTTTCTTTTTAAATTCATTTATTTATTTATTATTATAGAAGTGACTTAATTTTCAATCTCTGGCACTGCCAGGGTCGAGCTTTCTTAAAGAGAAACCAAATTCATAATAGTTCCTTTAACAGTGAACACTGAGAAATTTCCTGGTGATATGACAGGTCTGTAGCAGTACTGCTCTTTGACTGGTTATATATATATATATATATATATATATATATATATATATTAGTTCTTCAGTATTAAGAGATCTCAGCTAAAACCAACCTGGAAAACTCCTTACATCTCAAACAAGACTAAACTAAAAATCTTTAACTCTAATGTCAAGGCTGTCCTACTGTATGGTTCTGAAACATGGAGAACAACTGAAGCCACAAAAAAATACAGACCTTCATCAACAGATGCTTGAGAAATATCCAAAAAATACACTGGTATGACAAAGTAGAAAAAAACAAACTGTGGGAGATGAGTGGACAGAAAAATATAGAAGTGCAGATTTTAGAGAGGAAGTGGAGATGGATTGGTCCCACCCTTAGAAAAGATACCAGCAACAGAGCTAGGCAGGCCGTCGAGTGGAACCCCCAGGGAACAAGACGCAGAGGAAGACCAAACGGAATATGGCGACGCAGTGTACTTGAAGAAGCAGTGAAGACCGGGAAGAGCTGGGAAACCATCAAAAAGCTAGCAAGAGACCGTGGAGAGTGACGTGTTTTTGTCGAGGCCCTATGTTCCATGAGGAACTCAAAGGAGGGATGATGATGATGATTAAGAGATCTGGCTAATTATGTGGAGTTTTGTCCATTTGGATAATTGAACACTCTTTTCTCCCAGACCCATTCTCGGATCAAGTTGAAACTTTACACAATTATCTATTGACCTAATAAAACATGAATCAATTGAAAAATTAACCAATCAGTCAAATATCAGTAGTAATTGAAAAAAAAAATTTTTGATATCGAAAAAGGGACATAAATTCTACATTATTGAGAGATATAGTTGTAAATGTGGAGATTATATTTTGCATGTATTATTTTATTTTATTTTATCTTTTTGTGTGGATGTGACAATCAAAAGATTAGAATCAATAGGCCTCATTTTTAGCGGCCCCGAAAGGGGAAAAGACGCTATTAGTTTTGTGCGAAATGTCTGTCCGTCTGTCCGTCCGTCCCGTTTAGATCTCGTAAACTAGAAAAGATATTGAAAATCCGACATCACAATATTTTAGACCATTCAAAGTTCTGATGCAACGGCTACTTTTTTTTCCTGAAAGCGAAAAATCTAATTTTTAAAATCAGTTATGCAAGCAGTTTTTTTTAAAGAGAAAAAGCTAATTAGTATGCATTATAAATTAAACCTAATTTAAAACGAATAGTAATTTTATAAATTTCATTTTATTAAACAATAGTTTGTGAGGTCGAGCTAGAACAGATTAAAAAATTAAGCCTTTTCAAAACAATTACGTTATGTACAGACCAGGAGAGGCTCGGTAAAGCGCTTAGCTTCCGAACCGGGGTTCCCGGGTTCGAATCCTGGGATTTTCAACTTCGGAATCCTTGGGTGCCTCTGATTCTACCCAGGTCTAATGGGTACCTGACATTACTTGGGGAAAAGTAAAGGCGGTTGGTCGTTGTGCTGGCTACATGACACCATCGTTAACCGTAGGCCACAAAAACAGATGAACTTTACATCATCTGCCCTATAGACCACAAGGTCTGAAAGGGGAACTAATTAGGCCAGGTTCACATCTAACTTTGCATTCACTTGCACCTATCCTTTGATCTGCTGCACCATTGGGGCACTACGCAAAATCTGTCAACCTTCTTTTTCCATTCTTATCTCTCATTTGTCTTTGATATAATTTCATTTGGATGTTCTTTCTGAAAATATTAAAGCCTGCCTGGGTGGCCACTTCGGGGGTTGTGTTTCCACAAAAAACTGTCTTTGTAACCTTGTTTCTTTTATTTTTATATCTGTCTAATAGTTTTATTTTATTTTAGAAGGTATTTATTAAAACCAAAATCAACGAAAAACAAACTTTAGAGATTCCTTGGTACTGTAATAACTGAAGGGAGGCAACTCAATGAGGCACATATATCTTTATTTAACGACATCACAAGTTCATAAAACATCATCTTTCTTAGGCACAGTCTTTTCACTTCGGCTCTCAACTTGGGCGGAAATCGTTCACCTCTCTTCCTAATGGTGACAACCTTTTTAGTCTAGTTATCACAGTGCGCACCTTCTAGCTTAGATGTCGGTGCGCAAGGCGGAGTTATAACATTGCCCCTTTCTTAGAGCTTTTCGTCCCGAAAAGAAGCAGTGCAGTGGAGGTTTGACAGTTCAGGTGGAGGTCGATCGGTGTGAACCACAGACGTTAGGGTGCCTGTTGCCCACAAAGCCATCTGCACAGTTTCCCGTGGTCGTCGCTTCCTCTTCTTCCAGTTGGCCAGTCTACGCTTGAGACGATATCGTGGTCGCTGTTCGACCTCAAGACGATAGTCGCTGATGCCAGCCAGCTGACACAGGGAGAGTTACTGGAGGTTAGGGTTGCCAGCCACGTAACACAAATGGGGTTTGTGGCGATCACTGTAGATTCCAGGGTTGTTGTTCTAAGAAGCTGAGTCAGCGGACCTTTTTCATGGACGTCTCGTGACACAGTTGTAGGCCCACAGTTAGCCATGGTTTCAAGCACACAGTCTTTCTCAGCCTCATCTGTAAGGTATGCCCATGAAGCATCCTTGTAATGTTCATCCACCACTGCATCAGGTTTCGCTTGAATTAATTCACCACCGTTCAAGTCACTCTCACTAATGTGGACAGAAGTACAAATTTCTGTTAAGTTCAGATCTTGTAGCTGGGTTTCTTGGCATGGGCACTGTCCCCGCAGGACGCCGCATATACAGTTCATATCAATCGCCTGAATGCAGTTGCCAAGCATCGAGTTCTCTCTTATGCCGCTGCCAAAGTCAAATTCGTTATTTCTGTCTCATTTTTGGGGCCCGTATTCTCAATTTCACTCGACGACATCAAAGGCAAGGAATCAGAAACGGTCTTGAGGCTTTCACGGCTTGAGTTCTCATCAAAGGTACTGACAGATAAACAGAGGTCTTTAAGGTTCACAGCAGCAAGCTTGGACGCAGACCCAACGTTGTCTTGATCTGTCCAGCCCGTTGCAGGTATACCAGGAACAAAAGTTTCAGGCACATAACAGACTTCTCTTGTTTCTTCATTTGCCTCTTTCCTTTCGAATCGGCACATCCCATTGAGATCGTCACAGCAATCATTGTCACATTTCTCGCCCTGAAAGTCATCCCCGTCAGACTTGCCCACAACAGAGTCACAGACAGCGCTCCAATCCCCAGCGCCTCCATCACCACTGTTTGTGCAGCCACAGTCCTGACCAGGTAACTACTCCTTCCCTAACGAGTTTATTTCTCCTTTTGCTTGCGACACAATTTCATCATCTTTCTTAGGCACAGTCTTTTCACTTCGGCTCTCAACTTGGGCGGAAATCGTTCTCCTCTCTTCCTAATGGTGACATCCTTTTTAGTCTAGTTTATCACAGTGCGCACCTTCTAGCTTAGATGGCGGTGCGCATGGCGAAGTTATAACAGTACCTACAAGATGGCGGAAGTCAAATTTGTACAATACATTAATATGTCTTAGCGAGCTATAATCAGCAAATTGTTGCCAATAAAATGTTGAAATTAACTTTTGCTAGAACAAGAGTGGAGGGTTTTAGTTGAGCAATTAGCCACAATGCCCCTGCGACGAAAGTCAAGAGACAGATGATGATGTCTAGAAACAGTGTTTAAAAAGTGCCGGCCATCGTTTTTCTGCAAGCTATTTTTAGAAGGTTTGATCTCTAATGGTGGAACGTCAATTCCTATATCCCAGAATCCATTGCAAGTCATACGTACTACTCTCGTTTGTTTTATTTTCTAGAAATTAAAAAAAAATGTCCCGGGATATCAGATTTAGTTGATGAACTTTAAAATTGTCTTTTAGATATGCATACATTCCTCTGTAATTCTTTTGTTTTTGAAAACAAAATAATTTCTTTCTTTTTAATTTTTTTTTCTGTAAGAGCAGACGACAACTTTTTCAACTTACAATGCAGAGGGCAATGAGCCGTGACTTGAGAGGGCGGAAAACGAAATACAAATATCAACAGACGTAAAAACAAAACGTCTACATTTTGATGTCCAAACTTTCCAAATCAATTGTATGAACTGAGACCCACCTTCTGAGGTGGACGCGACAAAGTGCCGTATGGCGTCCATACATTCTCTAGACGGCTTCAAAATATTTATCTACGTAATTGACCTGCTGTCGCTAATACGACTGTAAGTAAAACCTCGCTGAATGGTAACTCGCTTCATTAATTTTTCGTCAAAAGAAAAGATTGTAACGCATGTATTCCTACAGAATAAACATAGTTTGTATTCAACAAAGACGTCTAGGTTAGTGCAGCATAAAGAGGGTTAAAGTTAGTATAGTTTGTATTCAAGAATATACGTCTAGGTTAGTGCAGCATTAAGAGGGTTAAACTTAGTATACTTCTGATTTTGTTGAGTCATACTTGTATTCGATATTTGGTGTATTTGTTTAAATTTATAAAGTTCTTTAAAAAAAACGGTTTGAAAAACAAATTGCGTATTTCAATTTAAAGAAATAATGAGTTGTTGTTTTTTTTTTGCAAAGCTTATATCAACTCACTCTGTCAATATGGAATAAGTTGTCAGCTCCTTATTGAGTGACATTGGATTGTATTTATTAAAATAATTAAAGATGCCATGTTTTACTTGAGTTGTTGTACTACTTATTGTCGCGTATGGTTACTAAATGAGTGCTGCAGTTATAATAGCACAACAAACATAGAGATTCAGAAATGGACGCCTGAATTAGCAGATGACATTTATTTGACATAAAATATTAACATACTGGCAAGTCTAGCCATCAATGAATTTAAGAAATTATCCAATAATAATCCAATAATATATTAAGCACACTAAGCACACATCTGCTTATACTTGCTACATTAAATCTTTATGCGTCCTCTTATTTCACAATCATGTTAACTCCTTATTACTACTCACTGTATTACACATCCATACATTTCAAGAATATGGCGACCACAATTCAACTGTGGCCCCTTGATTTCCCCGTGCGAGATCCTATGCTCCATTAACAAGTGAATCTCGTGATCCCCAATCAATAAATGTCACTAATAAGCGAACAATGATGTGACACAACTGTTGTACACGTCATTTCTCCCACCTCCCAGCCTCGGATCAAGTAGAAACTTTGCAGTTATCCTTTCTCAACGACAACACGTGATTTAATGAAAACCAATGAGGAATATCTCATTTCATCTGTAGCTTGACTTTTCGTTGTAGGGGTGCTGTGACAGTCAGAGTAACATTATCCCTAAATGTTTCCTGGTCAGTAGCTGTTCTTATTAGGGTAACTAGTAATCAATTAGTGGTATTATTTTTTTGTTTAAAAAAAAACGAGGAGATACATATTGCAGAACTGAAATATATGGCAATAATTGTGCGGTTCTTTCCTTTATAAAAGCTGTATTTTTTTAAAAAGTATTTTCTATAATTGCTTGTTTAAAACAATCGTTTCATAAGTAGACTTGTCCAGATTTGACATCCAAAATGATTCATCTC
Source organism: Biomphalaria pfeifferi (assembly GCA_030265305.1). Taxonomy (NCBI): domain Eukaryota; kingdom Metazoa; phylum Mollusca; class Gastropoda; family Planorbidae; genus Biomphalaria; species Biomphalaria pfeifferi. The sequence goes on along the minus strand of JASAOG010000121.1, from coordinate 1,106,102 downwards.
CCATTTTATTTTTTTATCTTTTCAGTAACCTAAAGAATGACTGGGTAAAGGTGCTTGTTGCACCATTGTTGACTCTTTAACAACTTTATAGCATCTAAGTCCTCTGATGTCAAAGAGTCCTGCTTAGGATAGGCTGGTACGCAATTTGTTGTCGCCATCCAACCATTGGAGGGATTACCATATATGCTTAAATTATAAAGTCCGACATGATGTGGATTTTGTGAAGCACTGTAAGGCATCCAGTAGTGCAATTTTTACCCTTAACAAAAACACAGTAAGAAAACAAACAGTTGCCTAACGAATACGGAGTGGAGAATAGTTGTGTAAATACACGCTCATGACACACACACACATACACATTTTCCACGATACAAAGGAAAAAACAACTCACACACAAACGTGCCCATGCAAACACACAAGCAACACGCCAAAATCAATGCATCAGACAATATTTCGGCAGACTCAGCAGACATGGCCGCTACCCTCCTTTCAGAATACTGTGTCAAGGTCTCGACTACCATTTACTCAGTGTTTCAATTCAAACAGCCAAAACAAAGCTCGAGCGAGATGCAAATTGCATAGTCAGACGTCGGAACTAGGTCGTCTGCTACCATACAATTAAAAAAAAAAGATGAAGAAGAAAAAGCACAAGAACAAGCAAAGCACTACAGGTCACCGAAATTTAAAACAAACCCTAGCGCTTCCGAAACCTGGCCAACTTTTGAGATACCAAACCTCTAGTTCTCTTTCCAACCACAGATCCGAATTTGAATAGTTCCGGAAACAATGTTTCACATCACCCAAAATTCTGTTGAATTTTCAAATTTTCTTGTGCACTTACTGAATAGAAAAGATGATTTATCCTTTCATCTTGCAAAACAGAAGTCAAACAACTCATTACTTGGAAGTTTAATTATTCAAAAACTCCTCTTTCAAGAAAAAAAGACAACAAACAAACAAAAATCGACAATACCTTAACTGAGCATAAGATTTTACAAAATCCGTACATTTAAAAAAACTAATTTTTTTTTTTATTCTCATCTTTTATGATAAATCCTTTACACGTTTTCCTCTCGTTACACTTCTAATGATAAAGCTAATAGCAACTCATTCTGTCTGCCTGTCTGATAAAATGTTTGTACACGTTTCGTCTCCCACACTCAATCTCGGATCAAGATGAAATTTTGCACATTTTTTTCTTTTACCTGACAAAAAAGAATCAATAAAATAATTATGCAATTAATTAATTAACTATTGGTAATCAATTGTTTTGTTTTGTATCTCAAACAAGGAAAAGAAATTGAAATGAAGTGGAGGCATAAGCTAATTTAGTCCCTTTAATAGCTCGTCGCTTAAAAGTAAGATAACTCTACAATCATCTATTTTCACAAGCAGAGGGGTTAGTATGTCGGCTCGCTTGAGGAGGCTTGATCAATGAGTTCGAATTCAGCTTGTTTCTAACCCCCGCCCCCTTTTTTCTTATAAATGCTTTTTAATAGCTATTACTGTAAAATTCATCCAGATCTCCCTTTCGTCCTTCCCCTCGCCTTCCCATTGTTCCAATTGGTCGAGATAAGTGAGACAGGATCACAGCGTAGTGAGACAAGTGATAGGATCACAGCGTAGTGAGACAAGTGATAGGATCACAGCGTAGTGAGACAAGTGATAGGATCACAGCGTAGTGAGACAAGTGATAGGATCACAGCGTAGTGAGTCAAGTGATAGGATCACAGCGTAGTGAGACAAGTGATAGGATCACAGCGTAGTGAGACAAGTGATAGGATCACAGCGTAGTGAGACAAGTGATAGGATCACAGCGTAGTGAGAAAGCTAAAATCACGAAATAGCGCTAAACAAAAACAATTGGCAAAAATATTTCTAATCGCACAGATTTATTATTGTTGGTCTAGATTTATTACAAATTTAATGACATGACTGATCCAAACTAATTGATACAATTACACTTCGAATAAGCTTTCTTTTTAAAAACAAATAATATTTTTATGTTTTTCTTTTTAAGTTGTATATAAAATATCTAACCGATGTGCAAAGCGAAGAGTTTGACCTTGGACCACAGAGTGTTCAAGGCGAAACGTTTTGTTCATTGAAAAAGAATGGTCAGCTAATATTATAGTGACCATTAGTCATAAAATTCGACAAAGAGGAAAGGGGGGAGGCTGGTTGAAGGACGCTATACACTAACCCCAAGGATGGAAAGAAATGGCCACGAAAGACACGGAGACAAGTGAATTCACACCTTCCTGTAATGTTGGTCCAGCGGCTCCCTCCTGGACTTCATCGTCTGTGTTTAGTGGTAACAAATATGTCTTGGTCTGCTTTCATGCCCTTGTCCTAGAATTGAAAAAAAAAAGAAAAAAAAAGAGGAAAGCTGAATGGATCCAAAATGTTCAGAATTTCAAAACTTGTTTGAAGTTACAGGCTTTTTGTTTTGCGTTCCCTGTAAAGCTAATTAGACCAACGGGCCTCCAACCTCCGTCATTCGTCTTGACCCGCAGCATGCCTGAAGTTTGTCACGTCTGCAGATCTACAATACTGAACCAGTGATGGTAGAAATAGCATTTCTTGGTTCGTAATTTGAAAAGACATTGTTGGGGAGTGTAGCACTTATAAATGTCGACCTAATATTTGACTTTTCGTTTAGTCCTTTTTCCTTTAGTAATATAGTATGGGGCTAGTTGTGATACTATTAAGTTATTACATGAAAAAAAAACTTTGCGTCATTGTTTTGGTCAGTACATGATAAGGTACGAATAGAAAGAGAGGGGATCGTATTGCAGGTGTAATAAGATAGTCATAGAGACTCAAAGAAAATATGTAAATAGAAATTATGAGACAAAGTCATGAAAAAAGATGAAATGACAGAAAGAACTTAAAACATACGGAATTGAGAGAATGAGAGAGACTGAATGAACAATGCTTTGTCTACGAGAAGTATCAAAATCCCTATGCTTTTCATGTCTCTGCTCTCTTGGATATATATTCATGATTTGTTCAAACTTTAAGTCTTTTCAAGTGTGTTTTGGGTTATTCCTCTTCCCTTTTCTTCACACATTGTTGTTCTCATTAAAGTAACACAATTTTCTTAGTAGTGTCTTAAAGATATTTTAGTACCTTTACACTTTTAGAATACATGTACTAACAACTTGAAAGTGTTGCTTCTCATTTGTAGGAAACATCAACATTCTTCGTATTGTTTTGGTAAAAGACGCGCATCAACACTATTTGAAAAAAAATCTCACTGTCGTGTGACTGATGTGGCGCCACTATTTGACGCACCATAATACTCATTCACTGTCTTCTTTGTTGTGGTCAACGACTACACTCGAAGCAACGAAGTATTCAAACAAATAATAACAGTACTTCTTTGGGCTCTTTGGCGGCTGTACACGGGCGTTGCAGAGAAAAAAAAGAAAGAAAAAAAAAAGCAAACCAAGAACATGCTTAGTGCTTCCAACCAATGACTTAAACCAAAACAATTATGGGTGGGGGGGGGGGGGGGAGGAAATGGTAAAGTATTAGAAAGTTTCTCAGATGACCAGTCATGGCCATTGAGAGTCAGCACTCTGTTAACTCAATCACAGTAATGGAGAGAAATCTTGCTTGCACCCAATACCCGGCCTCTCGCCTGTCATGTCCGTCTGAAGAGGGGGGTAGTTTTGGCTTAAAGAATGACCACGGGAACAAAGGATGACTTAGCTTCTTGGGGTCCTCACTAACAGAGAAATGCCTGCTGCTGGTGGGTCTTATCTTTTTAAACAGCTTTAGCAAATCTGTTTTACAGCTAATGGAAAATCAGGTTCAAAGCTTTTGGAGTAGGAAACAGAAAATAACTTGAGGTATGAAAGAAATGTGTCATCGTGCAGAGTAGTTTACTTCACAGTAATTTACTTCACACTAAATTACTTCACAGCAGTTTACTTCACAGTAGTTTACTTCACAGTTGTCTACTTCAGTAGTTTACTTTACAGTAGTTTACTTTACAGTAGTTTACTTCACAGTAGTTTACTTAACAGTTGTTTACTTCACAGCAGTTTACTTTACAGTAGTTTACTTCACTAGAAATTAGAAATCAATGTTTGGAAAGAGACTATGAAATCCTTGTGTCACTGCTTTGTTGGTTGACTTTTGCTAAAATGTTTGCTTCAATGTATGTCCTACTGTAGTAGGTTTAAATAGCTATTTAATAATGTATGCAAATAGTTGTTACATAGTTGCGGTGCCAAGACATAGATGTAGTCTGTAAATATTTACATCGTATAAATACTTTATTTAAAAATCTCTAGGGCTAGTAAATAGTTATATTTAAATTTGTCCAGAGTCACAGGTTCGAGCCTCGGTCGGCGCATGCCCTTATTTTCGTTGCATTTTAATTCACTACTTTCTCTCTTAAAAACTTGGTCCCAGGTGCTGTTATTTATTTATGTTTAATATATGTATGTATTAAGATAGTACCAGGTAATCGAGCTTCGTTCGGTTAAATAATTTCTTAAGGAAGGATATATACCCGAAGTCATTTTGGGGATATTTTTGTAATTACGAAAATGAACGATCGGGTAAAGATTACCAATCTGAAGAGTTCCTTTTATGTTCTGTTAGTTCTAAATGTAATTGTACAATGCTAAATAGAAAGTCTCTTAAGTCCTCCTTCGGTCTAGAAAAAACACAGCTCGCGTCGTGTCGTTGTATATTGCAGCTTTTGGTAAAACCATTACTGGCTTGGGAGAAAGTTTTTGCAGTCTAACTTCTAAAATGGTTAAGTTCAGACATTTAATATTGCTATTAGTATATTCATTATGGCTTTAGTACGAAACATCAAGTGATACTATATCTCTACGTTATAAGGTAAAACATACACTTGGTAACAAAGTAAAGTTGTACATATTTTCCGAAGAGACTTAAAAACTATTGCGTTCATATTTTTAAAAAGCGTTTCCGTGGGGCATCTCTGTTACGCCGACCACCTTTCAGCTCACAAAAAAAGAGTGCCTTTGGCATATGTTTGTCTCCCATACGGGATACGTGCCCAGCCTAGCGTGACTGTTGGACTATAAGAAGCTCATACCGGGGATTTACACAAATTCGTTGACCGCGAGCTAGATATCATGTTCAATGTGAGCAAGTAAGGCGTAGAGAAGCTGTGTTATGACCATTTCCTTTGTTTTGGTACGAGGCAGTAGACTTCTAAGCTTGAACATAGGCCTATTGTAATAATTCACCAGCAAAATAACAACTAAGTAAAAGCTACTTACACGACTTAAAGTGTAAACACTTTATAAAGCACTTAAGCACAATAACTAATAATCATACATTGGTAAATTTAATTTCATTATTTCTTTTCCATAGTTCCATAATAAATCAATCTACAATAAGATAGTGCGCAAATGTTTAATTAGGCCAATTGATTCATTAAAACTCGTTCATGTTTGCAAAGAAATGTCTTAGTGTACTGATGTAAGCCTAGTGACGTAAGCGGTGTCAAGCTTTTTTTTCCTTTGACGTCATGGAAAATTTTCAATCATAAAACATTCTTGCCAAAATTAATTAATTAATGAAACATTTTCCAACCGACATTACCGATATAACAGTCGACCTCGAGTTTTCCCCTTGTGGCCAATGAGTTGAGAATTTTTCTCATTTATATACACATACCTTGAAAATTTTTTAAAGAAAAGAAAATCGTGAGAGACGTTTTCGAAATATATAAACATATAGACAAACATACAAGAATGGCTCGCTAAAAGAGTATAGGATTTTTTTTGTTATTTCACCTTATAAGATTTTTCAGCATCAGTTAAATATGTAGACTAAGGTGGGATCTAGTTGTCGCGTGAAATACTGAAATCTCGTTGATTTTTAAACTCGTCCTCAGTAGATGGTACCAAACTACCAGCGCGATTTAAAATAAAGGCTTCCCTGCACTGGCTACTTTGACAACTCCTCACTATTTAAGGTGTAAAGAAAACTGTTAGACGTCTCAATTATTTGTATGAAACAATTTGGGGCCCAATTCATCGTTTTTTCTAAGTTATTATTATTCTGTGACCCTTCGTTCATTCTTTGATTCTTCCTTCTTAATGACTTTTTTTTTTACAATACTCAACTGGTAACTTCGTGGAGACTTCTGGGTGGGTGGAGCCTGGGTGGTCACGGATCTCGTAAACGGCTCTAACGATTTTCCTAGAAATTTGACAGTTGCTGTAGCTTCTTGGACACACTCAGAAAAATCTAGTTTGACTGTTATAATTTTTCAAATTAAAAAAAAATAAATAAAAATTTGACTAAAAAATGAGAAAATATTTATCTTGAACGGATTAAACAGGTATTTCCATATTTAAATTGTGCATTATTTATGCAATAGTTTGTTAATACTAAGAAAAACTTTGTGCCTCGTCTTTTAAGTCTAGATCTAAAGGCCTATTATTAGAATTGAATAAAGGCTAGTAGATCTATATATTCGCTAAACCATGATTCTTTCCCGAATTTGGGAAGGGGAGTGTGTCGGGGAACAAAACAATGTTACTTTTTTTTTTTTTAATTTAACATTTATTAGTGATTAACAGAAAAAGAATCGCTAAGTTGTGTGAAAGAGATATTTTCTTTTTTTTTTTTTAAAGTATTTTTTAATGTTTTTTTTTTATTCTGGCTTTCTACCTAAATATTGACGTTCTATCTTTGTTACTTAATTCTGGCTTACTTCCAAATGCGTTCCTCAAAGTCCCAAATTTGTGCGTTCAGCCTCTAATAGTTCCCGACCTGGTCGAAAGTTTCTAGAGAATGGATGAAACATGCTCGGTATCTTATTTTCTCCCCTTCGTTCTAGCCATCATACACACATTGGACCGTAACACTTTGTCACTGTGTCTGTGCGCGCGTGCGTGTGTGTGCGCGTGATCGTCTCAGCAAACACGTGTCTACTTTGCTTCAGGTAGTTGCCCCCTCCTACCACACACCCCTCCACTTTTATTTAATCCATCCCTGTTCAATTCTAGGGCCCTTATATTTACCCAATGTTCGAAACCGATAGACCACCCTTAGACATTTGTCATACAAAGGGGGGCGTATGTTTAAAAAAAAAAAAGAGGAGGGCTTTGAATGTAGCGGGTTTGAAAAAAAACAAAAAAACTTGAGGGGTGATGGGGGGCGAACTGGTGTGCTACATAAGTAAAAGTAGCAGAGTAGGAAGAGGATCAGGTTTTAATTATAGAAGGGAGGGCTGGGCGTCAGAGGGAAACAAAAATGGCGATGTGGGGGAGCGCTCCCTCCGGTTAGGGTTTTGATGTATTGTGGGACCCAGATTCTTCACACTAACTTGCCAATTTCACCGAAAACTTTTGATGTTTTTTCTGTGCTTAAAATGTCGACAGTCTCTGCCTTTTACGTTCGACTTTAAGGCAAAATGAGTCGAATGAAAAAAAAAAAGTTTGGCTATTTCACACAAGAAGAGTTTAATCCCTTTAAAGATTACTGATTACGTCCCTTCCCCCGCACTCTCTATAAATACCTACACCAAAACATTCCACAAACCTTTATCTAAGGGCGTTGACGCTTACATGAAATTAAATGTAAAAAGTAAAATGTATTGTTTGCGTTGATTCTGGAACATTGTCAATAATATTTTCTTTGCAAGATTTATATTGAAAAAAAAAAAGGGAAGTTGGATTTCATAAATAAAAATGAATCTATAAATAGCTAGCTTTTTCGTTGTTCCGGTCTACGTAATACGAACGTATCGAGAAGCTTTGTATTTTATTTAAGGCAAAGAAAACTTTTTGTACTTTTTTAACACTGCAGGATCTAGTTGAACAGTTCTTCTCCCAAAGTATAAAACATCAATAGTTGTTATTAACTAGTTGGCACCAGTGATTTTTAATAGAGCGCCCTTGACATTGCTTGTTTTATTTGCAAATGTCTCCCAATCTTCTCGTTTTCTCACGTTTTTTCTCGAGGTTCCTTTATTTGGCCCCACATTTCTCCATGACGCTTTATCTTCTTTTTCTCCCAAACTGTGTTTCAGTGTTCAATCTGAGTAGAATAAGGTTTTATGTTTTATGCGTGCGCAATTCCTCCTGTATAAAATGTAGCTTAGTCTGTTATCTGCCAAGATCTTGCATTTTAGTGTTACATAGAGACAATGTTAAAATTAATTCACATTAAACGAAATTATTTCCTTCTTAAGAAACTCAATGCTTTGTAACATTCAAGGATGAAATTGTTTGTTGTTGCTGTTGTTTAATGCCTGACACTGTACACACTCATCACACATATTTAGTGACCTCGCTCCTCAAAGTTGCCTTCATCCGGCGCTCAGTAAACAACTCAGCTCGAGTCAAATGGAGATCAGAAAACCCATGTCTACTTCTAGATTCGAACTCTAGCTTCTTGCAACCAAGCCATTCAGCCAGACCACCTTGTATATGGAAAAATTTGGATAATACATTTTGTTTAAGAGAGTTAAGTTATTTATATATATATACATATCGGCTCTGGTTCGTTAACTTTGGCTGGCTATCCACTAAGACAGGGATGAGAAATCATTTTAGGACCAGGCCAAATACTTAAAGGAAAATGTTTGCGGGCCATAAAATACATTAAAAAAAACAAATAAAGTAAAATTTGTATTAAATCTAAGGCTATCAAAAATTAACTAATGTTATGTATAAATTCAAGTTGGAAGTGTTATTATAGCAGTTCAAATTGGAAGATAGTTAAATCTTAAGTGTAAATGACAGGTTCATTGTTAATTTCACAGTAGTCTCTTTTATGTTATTAAACATGTTCTTTTATTATTACCACCTTTTACATTTTCACATTAGCAATCAACTCTCTAACCGATTTCTCGGGCCAAAATTAGGCAGGCTTCCATAAAGCCTTAAACTGAAAGAAGCCTCAGGTCTAGCAATGTGGGTTGAACTTTACGTTTCCAAAAGACCCCACAGTATTCGGCTCCACTGGGATATTGTGCTACTCTATTGTCTGAGACACGTCCCCGACTGTACATGCAAATCTAACATCCCTCTCTCTCTCTCTCTCTCTCTCTCTCTCTCTTTTTCTTCCTATCTTTCTCTCTCACATTGTACTTCGAAGCTACTTGTTCTACATCCTCCGTGATTACCAACCTGTCCAGTTACCTAGTCCTCTATCAAAATGTCTATTTGCGTTCTTGTCTAACCATCTACCCTATCTTCTTGTTTTTTTATTACCCTGCTCCCCCTCAAGTCATTGAGCTAGTCAAACATTGGTTTTATCACCATAACTCCCCAAGTCTCAGTCACAAGTAGGTTCTAATTTATTTCTTTTGCAGACATCAGTCGTCTGTCGTCTTTATTCCTCTGTTGGCTGAGGCTCTTATTCAACACCCCCCCCCCACCTATTTTTCTCTTATTCTCTTACCTGGTTAACATTTTTCTCTCCCTCTCTTAACTCTCATACAATTCCCATTCGCCATTAAGATACGTTGCCATCATTGATTTATAAGGGTTTAGGGGACGCTGTATGCAAACGGAGTTGAACTATGTCCTTTGGCTTTTGACAACAATGCTCCCTAAGGCTCCACTCTCGAGTTAGCCATCTACAAAGATGCTATCTATAGTGTTAGGATACATATTTAATAGTTATTCGTTTAGTAATCCCAGAACCAAAAGAGTAGAGACAGGAAATACGACATGCTTAGAGACGACCATTTTCCCTTGTCAATAAATGTTTTTAAAAGCCTAATAAGCGTTATCCAGTGCTTTTAACAGCGTCTGAAAAGCCGATCAGCTGTGCGGACTCGCATGTATGTTATAAGTCTAGATTGGAGCATAACAATAGTATTGAGTATCATCCAAAGTCCTCCTAATTAAACAAGCTGTAGGGCAAGTTGTGTGATTTGTTGAGGGAGAATTATGTGAGCTGTCGTGAACAAGGTGCGTGATCTGTCCTGGAGGATTTGTGTGAGCTGTTGCGGGCAAATGTAAATTTAAACTTTGAGAAGTTAAACCACTATCGTATATTTAGCATACGCCACGTCTCACCCCAGACGGGACTTAGTTCAAATAAAAAAAAGGTGTAAGAATGAAGTCTTCAAATTAAAAAAATAATAATGTAAAAATAAACGGCATATGAATAACAAGGTAGGTCTAATTAGAGAGCTCTAAAACGCAGTGCACAGTGTTTCTCCAAAATTGATACTGCCTAATTTAGATTAAAACGATTTTAAAACTCTAAAAATTGAACTTTAGCAGTGTTGAGAATAGAGTTCTTCCCGTGATGAGAATTCTACCAAAGCTGCGAGTAGAATTCTACCAGTGTTTAGAGTAGAATTCTACCAGTGATTAGAATTCAACCTGTGTTGAGAATAGAATTCTACCAGTATTGAGAACTGTACCAGTGATGAGAATTCTACCAGTGTTGAAAACTATACCAGTGATGAAATGGACGCTTGAGATTTTTTTCTTTAGCACCTCTGATTCTAAAATATTATCCTATGCTCCCATTCACTTTGTACATTGAGATCCCAAAATGTTGGGGGGGGGGGGGAATTGAGGAGGTCCCTCATCACACGAACGTGATAAGTTTAGAATAGCGATCGCGTGTGCTCGTGTGGCGGGGGTTGGGGGCGTTCTCCAGACAAGCAGGTAAACATTAAGACTATGTGTGAAATAGGGGCTTTAAGGCAACTTTGACTAAACAAATGAGCGGGCTATCACCTTTTATGCTCCTACTGTCGTGTGGAAGATGTGGGGAGTTACTCTGTGACTTTCATCGAGGTGGTGTGTCAAGAACAAGAAATTTTAAGCGGCGCCCTACACCTGACTTATTTTCGTTACGTATCTAATCTTTATGTAGTAGCCAATCAAGATTTTTTCCCTTTCAGTGCTAGATTTACCTAGAGGCGCCATACGCTAGAAACGGTTACAGGCATATTTTCAATCCTTTATTCATTCTGAAGAAATAGCAAAGGAAAAATGTACTTTTCTAGGGGGCCCCATATCTCTAATAGTTTAGGGTCTTAGCAAGTCTAAATCCGGCCCTGCGTGCGTAGATTCGTAAATTCTATTTTCTTTTTTATTTGCAGATTCTATTTAAAAACAACCCAGCAACAACCAATTAACATACGTTCTGAAAACTGATAGTTCTTCGCACCTCTAACAGAAACCTATTCAAACATAAGTTTAAACCTAACTAAATACTTATTATGTTTTAACGGATGATTAAAACTCATTTACATCTGAACATCAAAACCTCAATGTGAAAATTAAAGGTAGCTATTAATTTTACTATTAATTTGGAATGGGGTGGTCGAGTAATCGGTTTATCGAGTGGTTAGATAAAAAGGTTGCTGGTTTGAAGACTGGAAAAGGCATCAGGATTTAATTTGTTGTTGGAAGTCAGAGATCTCAATGTGTCTGGGTATGGTTTCAATCAACTAACTTAGACTTTCAACGCATGGGGCGGCAAAATGTCTCCACAAAGATCACTGGCAATGTCTGAAGCCTCTTCCCACTTGGTGTCCACTGTTCTGAGGTCCATGAAAGTGTGGCGCCAAGTTATACGAGGACGTCCCCTGTTTTCACTTTCATCGTGTTGGCCTCCATGTCATCGCAACTCTTGGTATACGTAGTTCTTTTTGCTGGAGAACATGTCCCGCAAACCTCATACGACGCTCTGTCACAACCTCACTAAGTGGTCGACTCCCAGTTCGGCAAAAGATTTCCTCGTTTGAGACCCGATCTCTATAACTGACTCCTAAAATCTGTCTTAGCCATTTTGTTGAACCATATTTAGTCATTTCCCAATTTAGGCAGATGACTTTCGTGTCTCACATGCATCTCTTGCTGTTGGGATGACGATTGTCTTAAGAAATACAAATAATGTCTGCTGGTTGCTGTGCTATCAACCGTTCGCCCCAATAGATATGAGAAAAAAAGTATGTGTGAACTTTAAATGGCTAGGGGTCAAAGGTCACTTACTTCATTAGTATTGTTATTGAAGTCTCAGAATTTCAAAGAGTTTGTTTCTAAATAGCTGAGTATCATGATAAGCGTCAGATGATAAAGGGACGCAGAGATGTCATTTAACTCTTTGCAAAACTTTAAGAAGTCGCTTAACAGTCTTTCAACAACAACAACAAAAAAAAAATAAAACACACACAAACATTGCCTCGAAACTGAACACTATTTATGAGTATACATTTATACTTATACATACCATTAATAATGCCATGTACCTAATTACAATAAAAATTTATCACCTTCACCTGTCCCTTATCCTGTAGGATCGTTGGTGCACTACATATACATATATATATATATACATATATACATATACAGGGCCGACCCTAGCATTTTGGGGGACTTATGCGAAACGGATTGCGCGGGGCCTAGTCTGGATAGGGATAAGCATAATGTCCACAATTAGATTCTGTATTAGAAAATACATTCGCCTTAATTTTTGTTAAATGAAAGCTGACAATGCCGTTTTTTGTTTATCGCGCGTAGGATTGGCATCCCAAAATGTCAATTTTTCAGGAGATTTTTAATTTTAGGATAATTAGGCCTACAAGAGATTTTCACTAGCCTCTGGAAAATCAGGAAGCCGCGCACAACCTGTTATTATAAATAAGTTATAATGTTTTAATTTAATCATTTTCACCTAGAATTAGCGCGGGACCTATGAAATTGCGGTGCCCACTGCGACCACATAGGTTGCGGTGGCCAAAGTCCGGCCCTGTATATATATATATATAGATGTATATAGATGCAGTACATTTAACTATATATGTATATCTTTCGAATTCTGCCTCTATCCCTATCTATCTCTAAAATACTTTTTTCACCATTATTTTTAGATATCTATTAATTATCAAGTCATTTACTTTCTCTTCAATTTAACAAAAATAATCTTTGAACTAATTTCGTTTCACTTCTTAAATCTTGTTCGCTTCAAGTCCTTCACTATACAAACTGTCTTTTTCAAGTGTGCCTTCTTATTCCAAACCAGGTCCCCGACACCGTGGATTGAAAGTTGTGTGGGATTAATTCAACCAAAACAATTAATCACTTTCATGTATAGTGGTTTTTGTTTTTGTATTTGGTAAGCTGCAGAAAGATTACAATATTTTGTTAACATTAATTTGACAATACTTCAGAGCCAATAATTTCCAACTTAGCGTGGTTGGCAATATGAGTAAAATTCAAATAGTTTTTGTTATAGATAACGCTTAAGCTAGCTAAGTGATGTGCATAGTTAACATATCCTAATCATATCGAATGTCAATAAATGCAGGGGGAAAAAAGCACATATAATGACCAACAGCTAACTTTCCTATATACATCAGGACTGACCAGAGGCCAAAGTTTTTTTTACGGAAATGTTTTTCTCTGTATTTTTTTGAGAATTTGAATACGAGATTGACCATTTACAAAACAATTAGATCAATTAGATCTCCATTATAAGACATCAGATAGGCCAGGTTCACATTCACTTTTACCTATCCTTTGGTTTGCTGGACTTCTGGGGCATAACACAAGATCTATCAACCTTCTTTCTCCATTCTGCTATGTCATTTGTCTTTGATAGAATTTAATTTTGATGTTCTTTCTGAGAATATTGATACCTACCTATTTACCTGCCTGAGTGGACCACTTCGGGGGCTGATTTTGAGTTTGTGTTTCCACACAAACTGTCTTTGTAACCTTGTATTCTTGCATTCACAAGCATGTATAGAAAATGCCAACTCTCCATCCCTATTATGTTTAGTCTTAAGAACTCTTGCCAGAAGCATAGAGGCATACTGGTCAACAAACGGAAACAAACGGAAAGAACCAATTATTTTTAAAAGACTAACATCTGATTAATGATTTGTTAAAAAATTAATAGAATACCACAGACTGTGCAGATTGAAAGTCTGGTCTATGGAATCAATTCTGCGGCTCCCGACGGCTCCAGGCGCAATGTCTCTAAGTTAGACAATCCCCGAGTCATGTGTATATAAACATTTCATGGCTTGGTTTGTCACCGAACGCCGTCAACTACCAAAGTGATCGCGTTGTCTACCGCAGTGCAAACACCTCCAAGTCAAGTCAAGGAGTCTATTAAAGTCATGCCACTTAATAGTCTCGCTGTTGCGCCATTGTGGTCTTGTCTGCTCGTCGGATTGCATGCATGGGCAACTCAATGACACTACACCAGAGCGGAATTCAGTCAAGCCCCCTGTCTTGAGAAGGGAAAAAAAAAAAGAAAGGCGACTCCAAGCCGGGGATATCGACGTCCCTGACTGTTAAGACGCAGATCTGACGCTGGAACGCGTTGGTTTTCCTTCGTCTCCAGTTTCTCCTAATTAGGAATATTCTTCTCGAGGTATTCCCCAAAGACGTGATGAACACAATGACGAACGTCCAAGTTCCGTGTTCTTAGTCATTCCTCTGCGTGCAACTAGCGGGAAATTATAAGCTGCATCAAAGAACATACGTTTCTGGTAATCGTACTTTTCAAGGTACGTCTGCTAAGCAAGTGATGGGGGGGGGGGGGGTGCGTGTACTGGGTTTGAGGAAATGACAAATCACGACAATGACTCGATATGGATTGTCTCAATCACGGGTGCCAACCTTTTACGACCCGGGAACCATTTATGTCTGCGACACGCGTTACGGGCCGCATTATGGAAATAAATAAAAAAAAATTGTTGAGTACAATGAAAGGTAGCTTCTGCAACTTCATTATGTACTACGAGCAGAAATTTAGACGGACCGGACATCATCGGGGCACGTGTTGGATATTTCCTGATGGCCGACATTTTATCAAATGAAGATTAGAAAGAACAAAGAAAGAGAAATGTTGAATGTAGTACTACTGTCTACTCTGATAGTATGACACGATGACTGTTAGATATTGTTTATCTTACTTGAATTGAGAGGCGCGGTGGCCGAGTGGTAGACCTCTTAACTTCCGAACCGAGGGGTCAACGGGTTTGAACCCTAGTGAAGACTGGGATTTGTTTTTAAATTTCGGGATCATTATGGCGCCTATGAGTCCAGCCAACTCTAATGGGTACGTGTAGGGGAAAAAAAGACGGTTGTTCGTTGAGTTGGTCACATGACACCCTCGTTAACCTTGGGCCACTGAAATGAATTAGACCACAAGGTCTGAAAGAAAAACTTTTACTTACCTTCTACTTTAATCAGAGAAGTCTTTTAATTATGTATAAAATGTATAATTACAATTAAAAGAAAAACATGATTCAGATCAGATACAATCTAATTTAACCCGCACAGCATAGCGAAATGCTTTTTTACATATTTTTTTCTAAAATTATTCCCCTTTTTATTTTAATCAAGGGCATAAATCTCAAGACAAGTGTTAAAGGGAAAGAAAAAAAAAACACAATCCCTTCTCAAGATAAACTACAGAGGATTAACAATTGGGGTTCTCTATACGGCTCTAACTAGCCTTCATGGCAGCTTATCCCCCTTAGATCTCCAAGCAACAGTAGACTATAAAACATGAAGAAATCGTCCAAAACCTTTCTTTTAAGAAAGGTGCCTCTTCACTTTTCTTAGCTCCTATCTCGTATACGTCTGGAGGTAAATCTAGACAGCTTTAGACAATGGGCTCTCTCAATGGGGGCCCTAACTTTCCCTTTGTCTTTAAACCTCCTCGAGGCTCAAAATGTGTGAATTTAGAATTTTTAAATTAAAAAAAAAAAAAAAAAAAAAGAAAAAGAATGAAAGTAGCGTGGAAAAAAAGTGTGTATGTGTGGATTTAGGGTTGGGGGGGGGGTGTACAAAGGTGGAAATAACCAGTGAAAGGAAGAACGACAAATCTGTCATTATCTGGAACAGCTCGATTCAAGCGGCATTATCTCCCATAAATTATCGCTGCCCGTTCACTCCTAAGCTTCTACAATCGCAGGTTGTTCTGGGTTATCACCCATGTCTGGGATAATCCCCCCTAACGTCGAGAAGGTGTTTCATTGGAAGGGCGTATATCACCTGGACCAGACAGCCCTGTCTTCCACCTCTACGCCCAGTAAGGACACCTTCTTACCGAGCTTCGCTCCTTTCTCCCCTTTCCACCCCATCGGAGGTTTTTTTTTGTTTTGTTTAAATTGTGTTTTAGCTAATCTATTAAGAATATTTGTAAAAGGCTCACAAGATCTGTGAATTTCCGCCTTTTTATTTATGTAACGAACACGTGTGTGTGTGTGTATGTGTGCGTGCGTGTGTGTGTGTGTGTGGAGAGGCCCTATAAGCCGATTTTTAAAAAAATTAATGCTCGTGACAGTTGAATCTGAAAAACTAAAAGCAGAATTATTATATGTGCAAGTATTTTAAAAAAAAAAAGAGTTCAACATTTTTTTGGATAGGGTTCAGGGATTGCCAGATCTTGTTGAAAATCGTATAGAGTGCGTTTATCATGGTTTCTCCTTCCGCCTGTAGAAGTTCACCAGGAATGTTATCAACTCCGGCCGATTTTCCATTTTTCAGGGCTTTTACTGCTGCTGCTACTACTTCCGAGCGAAGACTGGGATAGTCGTCAATGTTGGATACTGCCGGGACATTTAGTATTTCTGTTTCTCCTGATATTTCAAAGTTCTACAACTCTGAACAGTATTCCGTCCAACTTTTTCCTCAGTTAAGCATCTATTGTTTTTGTCTTGTATTGTGTTGGTTTTTCCATGCTTTGAGGTAGTCAGGTCCTTCACTAGTTGGTACGCTTTTTTACTGTCATTCCTGTTAAGTCCCTGTATAATTTCTTGACACTTATTCTCATTGAAGTCCAAGATATTGAAGGCTGCAAAGCGTCCTTCTACTTGTGCTTCGAATATGGCAGCTACTTTGGAGTCTTTCCGCTTATCCAGGTCAAATTTTATCCTGGTATTGAGATATATATAGCTGTAAATGTGGAGTTCTTATCCTTTAAAAAATAATTTAAAAAAAACATTTTGCTTGTTTTTCTCTTGCCTTCGATCAAGGGACAGACAACTGATCAGCTCATTCTTCTCTAAACTTTTTACAAATCCATTTTTGCCTCTTATCTTCCCGACTGCTACTGTATTTTACAGGACATTTATGGCCTGTCTTCGTGAGTGGAAGTCACATCTTTTGAAGCTTAAGGTGAGGCTATTCTCTGGGAATATCTCAGAGGCTGCCAACCAGAAGTGAATCATTCACGTGTACTTGATTTGCAAGTCAGGCACCCACCTTCTAGATGACGAAGAAATAGTCGTTCATGGTCTTTTTCAACCTGACTAGATCAATGTACTAAACACACCCCTGTGAATTTATAATTAAATTAAACATAATGTGTAGCCCAATCCATAAATAGTAAACCTAACCTTGATAAGAAAGTA
Source organism: Biomphalaria pfeifferi (assembly GCA_030265305.1). Lineage (NCBI taxonomy): Eukaryota > Metazoa > Mollusca > Gastropoda > Planorbidae > Biomphalaria > Biomphalaria pfeifferi. Next base: position 1,088,749 of record JASAOG010000121.1, on the reverse strand, counting down.
TTTGTAATCCTACAAAAATTGTTATTAAACTTTTCAGCTGTTTGCTTATAGAACAAATTTAATTGTTATTATTTTGTTGGCAACACTGACCATTCAATATGGTATCCATTGTCGTCCATGACATTGTTTACTTCATCTGTGTATTTCAAAATCTTCCTACTGATCTTCCTCTTTTCCTTCCATAACGTTTTTTTTTTCTTTAAGTTCCACTTTCTCGCCACCTCATTTCTCCAAGTTGCTTTATTTTCTGTTTCTGCCTTGTTGTATTGAATTGCTAAAAGAAAATATACGGAATTTTAAAAACCTATGTGTAAACCAAGAGCAGGTTACTGTAAAAAAAACACAACAAACCCAGTAAATACTTGGGAATTTTAAGGAATTCAAGAAATGAGACCCTCTGGTCTAGACCACCCGCATTTTCTTTTCATCTTCATTTATATTTTGTCCAACGCAAACCTCACGCTATGTATTACGTATCGTGATCACAGAATCGGCATCAATTTGACCTCTACAATACATGGGATATAAATCGACATTAAAACCAAAGCATGCACAAACGAAAATGAACAGGCATTCCATTCATGTTCACATGGATGGAGTCCATTCTAGCCAGGAATGGAAACCATTCAAACCATTCATCCCGAAGCGTGACACCTTGACTTTTTCCGCTCCATGAGCCTCTCTTTCGGCAATGTTTGCTTCTCATCAAAAAAACAACTCAAGAAATCACTTTTAAAAATACTTAAGTTTCACGTAATTAAAAAAAAAAAGAGCTTGGAATGCTGTGGTCCACGCCTGCTTACCTTGAATGACTGGATATGTTGTTATGAGAAGTGTAAACATAGAGACCTTAAACATATATTGTGTATATATATATCTATACTAGCAATGCACACCGGCTACACCCGTCGATTTATCCCCCCCCCAAAAAAAAAAAGGTTTATTTTGACCGGAAACTTCCAATTTTTTTTTAATTTCCAATAAAATGGCCAGCATTTAACGATCTATTGTAACAATCGTTTTAGCCCGTGAATTGTAGTATCTGTTAGGTTGAATTGAAGTGTCTCTCTCTCTTTCTCTGGAACACCCTTTTTAGTATAACGCCCACTTCCCACACACCACACATTCTTTTTTGCCCGTGAATTCTAGTAATACTCTATCTCGCTATTTGGCCAACTCCTTTCCATCTTCTTTTTTCTTTTTTTTTCCCTGTGCATCGGAACGCTCTCCCACATAGTTTTGACACTTTGAATTTTCATTGAAGACTTTCTCCTCCCGTGGAACAGTTCGAAAGGGACACAAGTATTCGCTAACCAGTCAACTTTATATGAAGCTGAAATCCAGCTGTCCTGTTCTATGCATTAATTTTATTTTGGGTGTCTACAAGTGCACTGAGCCATAAGAAAATAAATACGTAACTAGCAAGCTCCTAAGAGGAAATAGAAACCTGTGAACAAAATTTCATTCGAATCACTTCCTCGGTTGCTGAGATCTCTTGATACATACATAAATGAATGACTGAATGAATCATTCAGTGGCATTTTGCACTCTTAATATAGATATATATAGAGAGAGAGAGAGTGAGAGACTTTGCTTTAATACCTTTTTACCCCTTACCGCACCTTATATAGTCTCCCCTGTTTTTGTTTTCAAAGGCATACGGTTTTTTGATACCTTTTCTCCTCAAATTCTAGACTTAGCTGATACCCCTAGCCCATATAAAATATCTTTGCTTCGCCTACTTCAACGGAAAGCCAATTCCGTTTTTATACCTCACACTAATTTAGCGCTGACACACACACACAACCAGCTTTTCCATCTTTTCAAAAAACACGTTAAATATGTTTTTTCGTCATGAAATGTTATTACTAATTTCGACCATTTAGGTTTAGGGCGGCTTAGGCTTTAAAAAAAAACTAAACAAGAAAGAAACATGTGTACTTAATTTAGTCCTAGAGATGAATGTAGTGACTAGCACACGAGAAAATTTTTACTAGCAATAATTAGCAGTTCTTCCTGATCTAACCTTTCTCTTTCACCGGTCTCTCTCGTTCATCTCTTCTCTTTCACCGGTCTCTCTCATTCGTCTCTTCTCTTTCACCGGTCTCTCTCGTTCGTCTCTTCTCTTTCACCGGTCTCTCTCATTCGTCTCTTCTCTTTCACCGGTCTCTCTCGTTCGTCTCTTCTCTTTCACCGGTCTCTCTCATTCGTCTCTTCTCTTTCACCGGTCTCTCTCATTCGTCTCTTCTCTTTCACCGGTCTCTCTCGTTCGTCTCTTCTCTTTCACCGGTCTCTCTCATTCGTCTCTTCTCTTTCACCGGTCTCTCTCGTTCGTCTCTTCTCTTTCACCGGTCTCTCTCATTCATCTCTTCTCTTTCACCGGTCTCTCTCGTTCATCTCTTCTCTTTCACCGGTCTCTCTCATTCATCTCTTCTCTTTCACCGGTCTCTCTCATTCATCTCTTCTCTTTCACCGGTCTCTCTCGTTCATCTCTTCTCTTTCACCGGTCTCTCTCATTCGTCTCTTCTCTTTCACCGGTCTCTCTCAATCATCTCTTCTCTTTCACCGGTCTCTCTCATTCGTCTCTTCTCTTTCACCGGTCTCTCTCGTTCGTCTCTTCTCTTTCACCGGTCTCTCTCATTCGTCTCTTCTCTTTCACCGGTCTCTCTCATTCGTCTCTTCTCTTTCACCGGTCTCTCTCATTCGTCTCTTCTCTTTCACCGGTCTCTCTCATTCGTCTCTTCTCTTTCACCGGTCTCTCTCGTTCATCTCTTCTCTTTCACCGGTCTCTCTCATTCGTCTCTTCTCTTTCACCGGTCTCTCTCGTTCATCTCTTCTCTTTCACCGGTCTCTCTCATTCGTCTCTTCTCTTTCACCGGTCTCTCTCGTTCATCTCTTCTCTTTCACCGGTCTCTCTCATTCGTCTCTTCTCTTTCACCGGTCTCTCTCATTCGTCTCTTCTCTTTCACCGGTCTCTCTCATTCGTCTCTTCTCTTTCACCGGTCTCTCTCATTCGTCTCTTCTCTTTCACCGGTCTCTCTCATTCGTCTCTTCTCTTTCACCGGTCTCTCTCATTCGTCTCTTCTCTTTCACCGGTCTCTCTCATTCGTCTCTTCTCTTTCACCGGTCTCTCTCGTTCATCTCTTCTCTTTCACCGGTCTCTCTCATTCGTCTCTTCTCTTTCACCGGTCTCTCTCATTCGTCTCTTCTCTTTCACCGGTCTCTCTCATTTGTCTCTTCTCTTTCACCGGTCTCTCTCATTCGTCTCTTCTCTTTCACCGGTCTCTCTCATTCGTCTCTTCTCTTTCACCGGTCTCTCTCATTCGTCTCTTCTCTTTCACCGATCTCTCACGTTCATCTCTTCTCTTTCACCGGTCTCTCTCATTCGTCTCTTCTCTTTCACCGGTCTCTCTCATTCGTCTCTTCTCTTTCACCAGTCTCTCTCGTTCATCTCTTCTTTTTCACCGGTCTCTCTCGTTCATCTCTTCTCTTTCACCGGTCTCTCTCATTCGTCTCTTCTCTTTCACCGGTCTCTCTCATTCGTCTCTTCTCTTTCACCGGTCTCTCTCATTCGTCTCTTCTCTTTCACCGGTCTCTCTCATTCGTCTCTTCTCTTTCACCGGTCTCTCTCGTTCATCTCTTCTCTTTCACCGGTCTCTCTCATTCGTCTCTTCTCTTTCACCGGTCTCTCTCGTTCATCTCTTCTCTTTCACCGGTCTCTCTCATTCGTCTCTTCTCTTTCACCGGTCTCTCTCGTTCATCTCTTCTCTTTCACCGGTCTCTCTCATTCGTCTCTTCTCTTTCACCGGTCTCTCTCATTCGTCTCTTCTCTTTCACCGGTCTCTCTCATTCGTCTCTTCTCTTTCACCGGTCTCTCTCATTCGTCTCTTCTCTTTCACCAGTCTCTCTCATTCGTCTCTTCTCTTTCACCGGTCTCTCTCATTCGTCTCTTCTCTTTCACCGGTCTCTCTCATTCGTCTCTTCTCTTTCACCGGTCTCTCTCATTCGTCTCTTCTCTTTCACCGATCTCTCACGTTCATCTCTTCTCTTTCACCGGTCTCTCTCATTCGTCTCTTCTCTTTCACCGGTCTCTCTCATTCGTCTCTTCTCTTTCACCGGTCTCTCTCGTTCATCTCTTCTCTTTCACCGGTCTCTCTCATTCATCTCTTCTCTTTCACCGGTCTCTCTCATTCGTCTCTTCTCTTTCACCGGTCTCTCTCGTTCATCTCTTCTCTTTCACCGGTCTCTCTCATTCGTCTCTTCTCTTTCACCGGTCTCTCTCATTCGTCTCTTCTCTTTCACCGGTCTCTCTCGTTCATCTCTTCTCTTTCACCGGTCTCTCTCGTTCATCTCTTCTCTTTCACCGGTCTCTCTCGTTCATCTCTTCTCTTTCACCGGTCTCTCTCATTCGTCTCTTCTCTTTCACCGGTCTCTCTCGTTCATCTCTTCTCTTTCACCGGTCTCTCTCATTCGTCTCTTCTCTTTCACCGGTCTTTCTCATTCATCTCTTCTCTTTCACCGGTCTCTCTCATTCGTCTCTTCTCTTTCACCGGTCTCTCTCATTCGTCTCTTCTCTTTCACCGGTCTCTCTCATTCGTCTCTTCTCTTTCACCGGTCTCTCTCATTCGTCTCTTCTCTTTCACCGGTCTCTCTCGTTCATCTCTTCTCTTTCACCGGTCTCTCTCGTTCATCTCTTCTCTTTCACCGGTCTCTCTCGTTCATCTCTTCTCTTTCACCGGTCTCTCTCATTCGTCTCTTCTCTTTCACCGGTCTCTCTCATTCGTCTCTTCTCTTTCACCGGTCTCTCTCATTCGTCTCTTCTCTTTCACCGGTCTCTCTCATTCGTCTCTTCTCTTTCACCGGTCTCTCTCATTCGTCTCTTCTCTTTCACCGGTCTCTCTCATTCGTCTCTTCTCTTTCACCGGTCTCTCTCATTCGTCTCTTCTCTTTCACCGGTCTCTCTCATTCGTCTCTTCTCTTTCACCGGTCTCTCTCATTCGTCTCTTCTCTTTCACCGGTCTCTCTCATTCGTCTCTTCTCTTTCACCGGTCTCTCTCATTCGTCTCTTCTCTTTCACCGGTCTCTCTCATTCGTCTCTTCTCTTTCACCGGTCTCTCTCATTCGTCTCTTCTCTTTCACCGGTCTCTCTCGTTCATCTCTTCTCTTTCACCGGTCTCTCTCATTCGTCTCTTCTCTTTCACCGGTCTCTCTCATTCGTCTCTTCTCTTTCACCGGTCTCTCTCATTCGTCTCTTCTCTTTCACCGGTCTCTCTCATTCGTCTCTTCTCTTTCACCGGTCTCTCTCATTCGTCTCTTCTCTTTCACCGGTCTCTCTCGTTCATCTCTTCTCTTTCACCGGTCTCTCTCATTCGTCTCTTCTCTTTCACCGGTCTCTCTCATTCGTCTCTTCTCTTTCACCGGTCTCTCTCATTCGTCTCTTCTCTTTCACCGGTCTCTCTCATTCGTCTCTTCTCTTTCACCGGTCTCTCTCATTCATCTCTTCTCTTTCACCGGTCTCTCTCATTCGTCTCTTCTCTTTCACCGGTCTCTCTCATTCGTCTCTTCTCTTTCACCGGTCTCTCTCATTCGTCTCTTCTCTTTCACCGGTCTCTCTCATTCGTCTCTTCTCTTTCACCGGTCTCTCTCATTCGTCTCTTCTCTTTCACCGGTCTCTCTCATTCGTCTCTTCTCTTTCACCGGTCTCTCTCATTCGTCTCTTCTCTTTCACCGGTCTCTCTCATTCGTCTCTTCTCTTTCACCGGTCTCTCTCATTCGTCTCTTCTCTTTCTCTGGGGGTGCGAGGGCTGAGTGTTTAAGCGCTTGGATTCCGAACCTGGGGTTCTTGGGTTCGAATCTCGGTGAAGACTGGGATTTTTAGGGCACACTTGAGCCCACCCAACTCTAATGGGTACCTGACTTTCGTTGGGGAAAGTAAAGGCGGTTGGTCGTTGTGCTGGCCACATGACACCCTGCTCGTTAACCGTTGGCCAGAGAAACAAGGATCATCTGCACCATAGATCACAATGCCTGAAAGAGGAACTTTTTTTTTTTTTGCAGTCCCCTTACTTCTCACTCTCTCTGCTCTTGTCTCTCACACCTCACTCCCCCCACTCCTCAATCTCTCTTTTCTCTCTAACAGTTTTTTGTTCTCATCCATCTTAGCTAAATAAAATCATGTTTAGATTGTCATCATTTAAGCTTCCTTTTTTTTTTTTTTGGAACTGGTAATACAGACACATCTGTTCCATAATAACAGTTTCGTTGTTCACTAATAAATAAACGAAATCTGTTTCACAAATATTATTTTTGTAATACCTTAACAAATGACTAAAATTTGTATTCTTTCTAGCACACTCAGCGGACGATGTAGACGCTTGATTTCTTCCTTTATTTTATTTCCCTTTTTGGTTTTCCCAATCAAAGCTAGTCACGGATGATTGGTCAAAACCATCAATACGTCGATTGGCTGTGACGTACATTGTACCCGACCGGAGGAAAGCGAAGGGCGAATGAACAAAAAAAGATTCCTATGCTGGGAGCCTGTCTGTGTGTAAATTAACTTATAAATGAGTTTTAAAAATTTACCGATTTAATGGTCACTAAAATAAGACTTTGCCTGAAGCCTAAATAACCAAAACATGAAAATAAAAATACACTGAACTTTTGTTTTACTAAGTAATGAACTGTTTCGGCTGTGTTTCGTAACATAAAAGGTGCTATAGACTTTTCTAGACGTTTGCAATTTGCTACTCCGCAGTGAATCATTGATTTAAAAACAAAGGTAAATTATTCGGTTGGTGTTTTGCTGCCAACGTAATGGACAAAACATTTTTGTCTATTGATTTGTTTTGTTTTTGTGCTGTCATGATTATTTTGATCGTGTTCGATTTAGGCTTAATGATTAATATACTGGTCATCTCCAAAAACGAACATTAAACAAATTAAGTATGTATATAAATATATATATATATATATATCCCGGCGGACAACGGTTTTGACTGCAATACCGTCGTGAGTCGTGATTGTGGCCAAATATGCATGTCGCAACTGGGTTTGTGCAGTGAATTGAAGTGTACTCATCTTTCAATGTGACGATCAAAGACAAATTGTCCTTTTCACAGAGAAACCATTTTTTTGTACAATACTTCTATTCAAGTCAGATTTTCATGGAACCTGCAGAAACCTGGAACCTGGACAGCCAACCTCAAAAACTGGCTCTAACGATTTTCCTAGAAATTTAACAGTTGATGTATAACACTCGTCGGCCACATGGAAAAAAACTCTAGTTTGACCGTTATAATTTTTCATTGTAAAAAAAAAAAAGTATACATTTGGCTGGTGGCTATATGTAGGTTTAGAGTCAACATGGCGTAGTCAGCCTTATTACTGCAATTATGCGATAACAGTCAATTTAAAGTTGCTTCAATTTTATTGAAGTTTAGTAACGTTGCTTATATTGTACGTCCATCTAATAGAGATGACATCTAGTTTCTAGATCTAGACTTGATCTAGAGTTATAAATCAGAACATTGAGTCTACTATTAAATCTAGATGTCCATATATTGAATTTATCAAATCAATAATCGCACAAGTCGACGTTACTCGTGTGCCTAATAAAAACAAAGGCTTCAGTTCTAGCAGCTGACTGTTAAGAATTCGATACCCGAATTTATTTGAAATTTTTAAAATTATTTTTTTCCTACTTTAAAAAAAATTATATTCGAAGTTTAATAAAGGAAGTTTTGTCTTTGAAAAATATATTTTAAACTTTTTGTTCTTGTCAAATAGTTGTTTCTGTCTGTTTAATATTCCTAAGGGATCTACATTGTTTGTGAACACCCTTATAATAGAAATGTTGATGTATGATTACGACCTATACGAAAGATATAACATAACCTACAACAAAAAGTCCTATAACTGTTCTTATTTCAGTTCTACATCTCTATGACCTTTCATTATCCCATTTTCCCACCCACCCTTCCCTCCCCCTATCCAGTTATAGTGTTTGCCGTTGTTCCGTGGCTAAACTAACACCTGACTGGTACTATTGCTATGAAATACAAATATATGTCATGCAATAAATCTTTTTTTTTTCCTAATTAGAATTCGTTCACTTCATCCTTACAAGGGCGACAATCTTCTGGTGGATACATTCCAGACGATATTAACAGAAATTCGCAGATAATAAACAAACAAAATAAAAAACTTCCCTATTGGTTACTTCTGGAAAACTTAGTCAACAGATTCAACAAGAAAAAGTTGATCACGTGGGTCTCTTGGGGATTTATTGCACTCTTCCTCCCCAACACCCCTAAACCCACTCCCCGAAAGTCTCACCTTACCGTCGTGACAACGGTCCTGCCGTTGTTGTGACTGTGTAGCAGTGGTTTACAGATTTGCTTGTTTGTCCATGTCGCGAGTCTACCACAGGAGTTTACAGATTTAGCTGTTTGTTTATATTGCAAGTGTGTAACAGTAGTTTATTAGTTTGTCTATTTTACCAAGCGAAAATAGGATGATACAGCAACCTCTAGTTTGCCCCATAAAATTAAAAAGAAATATAAATTTCATGATGGTCTCCCTTGATTGTACATTCATCTCGCATTGTATACATGATTTGTTAATATATCGCTCCTCCTTCGTGATCGAAGATGAGTACATTACACCTTTCCTATGGACTCAAAGATGACTGTAAAGTCCAATCCTCGCATACATGGCATGGGTGGGTTTGGACCGGTTCTGTCAGTTGCAGATAGGCCTGCTTCTTCTCAGTTAATATGGCTGAAACAAATGCATATAAAGTAAGTTTTGTTGAAATGCGTATAGCATCTCCTCTTCCTTGTATATCTAATTGTCCTATTGGCTTATAAGTCTACAGGTACATTTATACTTTATGGACTTCATTGTTTCTAAGTATTTTGTCAGTAGAGCAGGTGAAAGAGAAGGGGTGGGGCTTGATTCCCAACGACACATAAAGGGTAGAGTTTGGGGCCAGAGTCTTTCTTATACATGTCAGACGTTCTTTCTTAACAGAAGATAATTCAGGCTATCTATCGGTCTCACTTTCAGAACTCTTCTAATCTACCAGGACGTTAGCAGAAATCTCCAGAGTTGCTTGGAAGTGGGAGGAGGAGAGGGCTGGAGTAGAATGCTATTCTGCTATTCGAGAGAGACAGTCAAGGGTATACACAAAAAAAAAAAAGGATTTTTAAGCTGATTTACCGTTTGTTAAATAAAGAGTCGATCTAATCAATGTCACCTTTCCAGCCCCCCACCCACCTGTTCCGATCCTGTGTCGCAGTGCATTCTCGATCTTCAATAAATAACATAGAAAAGAAGGGAATTCCCCTAGTGGAGTGGTCTCCTTTTAACTCCAACACATCAGTAAAGGCGAATCCTAGGAAGGAGGGTGTGGGTGAATCGATCCGGTCCACCGGCAACCGAAAGTTAGTACATCTCTTGAAATGATGAAAAGATTGAAGCAAATAATTACTGAACAGTTTTAAATTGTATAATCAAAAAATTACACTGCTAAAGGCCAATGTGTAATTGTTGTACTTTTTGCTACTTATTTGCTGAAACTAGTTTTAAGATGTATTGCCCCCCCCCCACGACACCCAATGAACAAATAAATAAAATTAATACAGATACATGAGACTCAATAAAATGTATTTTGTAAACATATTTCGGTTTCTATCCTACATCCACCGTCCAGAGGGTCACTACAGTCCAAAGCGTCCCTTCCCCACCCTTTAAATTATATAGGCGAGGCGAGCGAAATGTGCAGAAAGACCTTTATCCGTTGTCTTTTTGTTTGTTGGAGATATCATAATCTATCTATCTATCTATCTATCTATCTATCTATCTATCTATCTATCTATCTATCTATCTATCTATCTATCTATCTATCTGTCTATCTGTCTATCTATCTATCTATCTATCTATCTATCTATCTATCTATCTATCTACCTATCTCTCTCTCTCTCTCTCTCTCTCTATATATATATATATATATATATATATATATTGTCAAGATCATCAATAGTGCTAAATGTTACAATCAAACTTGATGTTAAGATGTCACGTTGAAGCACAATCAATGATCGTAATTGCCGAGGATCTTGAAATCGTCTTTAATAAGATGATCGTATAGAAGTAGCTAGATCTAGTTGATAACACGATTATTCAGAATGTTGCTAGTTGATAAGAAGATCATCTAGAGGTTGCCAATCGCTAAGTCGATCTAAGTATGTTACTATAGTCAATGAAGAAACTTCTCTTCGTCTAAAACAAATGCTTTAATTCAAAACTTGGAAAAGCTATACACAAATAATTACATTGCTTAAATGTTCTTGAATAGAACAGAATAAATATTATTCTGCTAAATAAATGATCTACACAATAATGTAAAATATACGTCTGAATCTTAACACGTTCCGTACGACACTAACTAAAAATCTAGAATCTTTCCCCGGGTATAGCGTTGTCACGTGTCTAATATCCCCTCGTTGCAATGCCAACCAATAAATGCAGCTCAATGTACAATAATTAATACTTTAAACCAATCATATTTATTTCCAAACATGATCCTGCTGCGTGATAGAAAATTTCCCCGAGGTAGCTAAAATTCTGCCGACAAGCTAAATATAGACTGTTGCTAAATATAGATACAGTGTACGTGACATATTACCCCCCGCTTTCTTAAGCATTTGTATGGTAATAGAAATGCGTATAAAATAATACATGAAAAATAATTATGATATTATAACTCATTTGGTTAGTACTAATGTGAAAATGTATGAAAAATATGAAAAATATAAAAATGGTTGAGATACAAAAGATGATTGTAGTTACACTGTAAGTTGCATTATGCATTTTTTGGTCATGGTTCATAAAAAATATGTATAATGTCTTTAAACATTAAGAAGTTACTGTACAGTTGATGTCACATTCGAAATGAAATAAGACTATAATAAAATATGATAAAGATGAGCATCTGTTCTTCGAAGGTACTTTGGATAAACATATTACAAACTTGATTTGATAATAAAATATCTGTGAAGAGAAAATGTAATGACCAAACTAAGTAATTAACTATATACATCTGGACAGTGTGTCAGCAAATACATTCAAGCGAGCTGGTATTGTCTTGACATCAAACTGGTAGTCCATAAGTTGTAGACTCCAACGTGTTAATCGTCCGTTTGCCATCTTCTTTGAGTTCAGAAAAGCTAGTGGTGCATGGTCTGTAAGTAGTGTGAAGTGTGCACCCAATAAATATTTGGTGAATTTGGAAATGGCCCAGACAATAGCCAGACATTCACGTTCAATAGTGGAGTATCTAGTTTCGGCTGGTGAGAGTTTCCTGCTGATAAAAAATACAGGATTTAAAGTCCCTTGGTAATCCTGCATTAAACATGCTCCAAGGGCTGATGAAGATGCGTCGGCGGCGAGATGAAAAGGCTTTTCTCGATTCGGAAGTTTGAGTATACTGTCTCTGGAAAAAGTTGCTTTGATATTCTCAATTGTGTCATGTAGTTCCGTAGACCATGGAATCTTGATAGGTTGACCTTTCTTTGTGAGGTAGGTCAATGAAGATGTGAGTGCTGTGTAATTAGAATTAAATGTTCTGTAAAAATTACACAGTCCCAGAATGCTTCTAACTTGCTTCTTAGTGGTGGGAACTTTGATGTCTGAAATGCGTTTGATGATATCTTCTTGTGGTCTAAGTGAATTGTAGCTAACTCTATGGAAAGATACTTCAGTCATGGCTAATTCTATCTTGTTGAGTTATATCGTGAAGCCGCATTGTTGTATTATGTTGAAGACTTCATGTAATCCTTTCATGTGTTCCTTCCATGTTTTATGGAATATTCAAATGTCATCTATGTAAGATACTGTGTCTTTTCGTTGGTTCAGTATTCTATGTATAGCTCTGTTAAAAGTGCTGCTGGCGTTGACCAATCCGAATGGCATGTAGTTGAACTGGAATAGTCCGAAAGCTGTTGTAAAGGCTGTAAATGGTTTTGATTCTTCCTTCATTGGAATCTGGTAATAACCTCTGGATAAATCTAGTTTGGTGTAAAATCTTGCCTCTGAAAATTGTGTCATTAGATCTTCAGGGTTAGGCATGGGATATGAATCGATGCGAGTTATTTTGTTTAATTGTCTGAAATCGACACACATTCTTGGAGTTGATGCTTATTTACGTTTGACAAGTACAATTGGTGCAGCATATGGTGAATTAGAATGTTCTATGATGCCTTGTTCTAAAAGTTGATTAATTTCTTGTTGAAGGAAATCTCTGTAGTGTTCTGGTAAAGGATAAGGTCTTGATTTTGTAGGCTTGGAATCTGTAAGTATGATTTCATGTTCAACAATAGAAGTTTTTCCTGGAACATCTGTGAATATTTCTGAATGTTCTTTGAGAATGTTTGTCAATTCTTTTTATCTTTGAGGTGATAATTTATCAACTTTGATATCTTGCCAAAATTCAGTTTGCTTCGGCGGTGTATTTGGCTTTATGAAATCATTGCAATCATCCATATCATTTTCTTCTTCTTCAGGTATGACTGCTAAACATAACATAACTCTTTCTGTTTGTTAAGTACTTGTATCATCATCTGTTTCAGTGTTGTACTTTTGTAGCATGTTGATATGGTATATTTTCTTCTTGTTTTGAATGTCAATTTCATAGTCAACATCTGTGATTTTTTTGAGTACTGAGAATGGACCTTGCCATTTGATAAATAGCTTGTTGTTTTTGTCTGGTAACAATAAACATACTTTGTCTCCTGGTTCAAATTGTCTGAGTTTTCTGGTTTTGTTGACTCTAGCTTGAGTATTTCTGTTAGCTTTAGCTGTGGCTTCTTTAGCTTGTTCACATGCTGATATGACAAAGTTTCTGATATCTATGACATGCTGGAATGCTGTTTTGGACTCTAGTGAATTAGAATCTGGTTGTATTAGGGTTTCTTTGAGTATTGACATGGGTCCTTGTGGGTTGGCGCCATATGTCATCTCAAAAGGAGAGAACCCTGTAGTTTCTTGTTGGCATTCTCTATAAGCGAATAGTGCTGCAGGTAAGAGTACATCCCAGTTTTGTGGATTGTCGTGAGCGATTTTCGATAAGATTTTCTTCAGAGTACCATTAAATCGTTTACAGAGACCGTTGCTTTTAGTATGGTGAGGCGTTGTGAACTTCATCTTGACTTTGGTTACATCTGCTGTGAATTGTGTGCCTCTATCAGAAAGGATGACTTCTGGGAAATCTTTTCTGGAAAATATTTCTGACAGAGCTATGGTAAAGTCAAGTGCTGATATATTGACTAAAGGAATTGTCTCTGGCCATCTGCTACATGTATCAACCAGAGTTAAGATGTACTTGTGATTTGTCTGAAGCTACTGGCATAGGACCAGTGTAGTGTCTAAAAAGTAGTTTGCGAAACTAAAGCGAAAACAAAAAGCTGATACCTGGGACTAGGGGAGGGGAAGGGGGGTAGAGGTAAAAGTTCATTAAACCCAAGGGTTGGGGGCCCATAAGGGGCTGAGAGGCAACGTTTGCTCAGACAAAAGGTTAGAGTGCCACTAAATTAGAGTCAAAGTAGATTTGTAAAAAAAAAAAGAGAGAGACAGAGAAGAAAAAAAAAGAAAGACAGAGAGAAGGGAAAAAAAAAGAAAGAGAGAGAGAAGTAAAAAAAAAAAGAGAGAGAGAATTAAAAAAAAGAAAGAGAGAGAGAAGGGAAAAAAAAGAAAGAGAGAGAGAAAAAAAAGAAAGAGAGAGAGAAAAAAAAGAAAGAGAGAGAGAAAAAAAAGAAAGAGAGAGAGAAAAAAAAAAGAAAGAGAGAGAGAAGGGAGAGAAAAAAGAAAGAGAGAGAGAAAAAAAAGAAAGAGAGAGAGAGAAAATAGAAAGAGAGAGAGAAAAAAAAGAAAGAGAGAGAGAAAAAAAAGAAAGAGAGAGAGAAAAAAAAAAGAAAGAGAGAGAGAAGGGAGAGAAAAAAGAAAGAGAGAGAGAAAAAAAAGAAAGAGAGAGAGAAAAAAAAGAAAGAGAGAGAGAAAAAAAAGAAAGAGAGAGAGAAGGGAGAGAAAAAAGAAAGAGAGAGAGAAGGGAGAGAAAAAAGAAAGAGAGAGAGAAAAAAAAGAAAGAGAGAGAGAAAAAAAAGAAAGAGAGAGAAAAAAAAAAAGAAAGAGAGAGAGAAGGGAGAGAAAAAAGAAAGAGAGAGAGAAGGGAGAGAAAAAAGAAAGAGAGAGAGAAAAAAAAGAAAGAGAGAGAGAAAATAGAAAGAGAGAGAGAAAAAAAAGAAAGAGAGAGAGAAAAAAAAGAAAGAGAGAGAGAAAAAAAAAAGAAAGAGAGAGAGAAGGGAAAAAAAAGAAAGAGAGAGAGAAAAAAAAGAAAGAGAGAAAGAAAAAAAAAAGAAAGAGAGAGAGAAGGAGAAAAAAGAATGAGAGAAAGAAAAAAAAGAAAGAGAGAGTGAGAAGAAAAAAAAGAACAAGATAGAGAAGAAAAAAAAAGAGAGAGAAAAAAAAGAAAGAGAGAGAGAAAAAAAGAAAGAGAGAGAAGGGAAAAAAAGAAAGAGAGAGAAGAGAAAAAAAGAAAGAGAGAGAGAAAAAAAGAAAGAGAGAGAAGAGAAAAAAAGAAAGAGAGAGAGAAGAGAAAAAAAGAAAGAGAGAGAGAAAAAAAGAAAGAGAGAGAGAAGAAAAAAGAAAGAGAGAGAGAAGAGAAAAAAAGAAAGAGAGAGAGAAAAAAAGAAAGAGAGAGAGAAAAAAAGAAAGAGAGAGAGAAAAAAAGAAAGAGAGAGAAGAGAAAAAAAGAAAGAGAGAGAGAAGAAAAAAGAAAGAGAGAGAGAAGGGAAAAAAAGAAAGAGAGAGAAGAAAAAAAAAGAGAGAGAGAGAGAAGAAAATAAAAGAGAGAGAGAGAGAAGAAAAAAAAAGAGAGAGAGAGTGAAGGAAAAAAAAGAGAGAGAGAAGAGAAAAAAAGAAAGAGAGAGAGAAGAAAAAAGAAGAAAGAGAGAGAGAAGAGAAAAAAAGAAAGAGAGAGAGAAGAAAAAAGAAGAAAGAGAGAGAGAAGAGAAAAAAAGAAAGAGAGAGAGAAGAAAAAAGAAGAAAGAGAGAGAGAAGAGAAAAAAAGAAAGAGAGAGAGAAGAAAAAAGAAGAAAGAGAGAGAGAAGAAAAAAGAAGAAAGAGAGAGAGAAGAGAAAAAAAGAAAGAGAGAGAGAAGAAAAAAGAAGAAAGAGAGAGAGAAGAGAAAAAAAGAAAGAGAGAGAGAAGAAAAAAGAAGAAAGAGAGAGAGAAGAGAAAAAAAGAAAGAGAGAGAAAAGAGAGAAAAAGAAAGAGAGAGAGAAGAAAAAAGAAAGAGAGAGAGAAGAAAAAAAGAGAGAGAGAGAGAGAGAGAAGGAAAAAAAAAGAGGTCTCTCTAATTGCTTTTCTCTTACGTAAGTCTGACCAAAAGTCATACAAACAGTCGGCCCGTGGCCCCAAATTGACATCGCATCATTCATGAGAAGGGCTGTTTAATGACACAAGAAGCCACGACTTCTGAAAAGACGTTTTCAAAATGTCCTTTTTTTTTGTCCCAAGGCAAGCATTTCAAATCTACTTGTTCATCGAATCCTTATCCACCCCCCCCCTCCTTTTTTTACGTCCCTGCCATTCTTTTCCAACTTTATTTACACACACAGGTATACTCACATACACGCACACACATAAACACGTTCACACACTCACCCACATTCTCACGTTTGTCTCAGGTGTTTGTCCAATGAAAAAAAAAGGTCGCGAAACTTTAATCGTGACTATAACCTACTTTTTTCAAACCAAATGGAGCGTTTTTTCACACATGGAGACGAATCTATAAATAGCAAGCTTTTTTGGTGTGTCCGGTGTTCAGAATACGGAAGTATTCGAAATTTTTGTCCCTTAACTATAAATTTTGTGTGTCCGGTGTACACAATACGGAAGTATTCGAAATTGTTGTCCCTAGTCTATAAATTTTGTGTGTCCGGTGTTCAGAATACGGAAGTATTCGAAATTTTTATCCTAAACTGACCTAAACTATAAATTTTGTATGTCCAGTGTTCAGAATACGGAAGTATTCATAATTTTTAACCTAAACTATAATTTTGTGTGTCCGGTGTACAGAATAAGGAGACATTCGAATTTTTTTCCCCAAAACTGTAAATTGTCTGTGTCCGGTGTTCAGAATACAGAAGTATTCGAAATTGTTGCCCCTAAACTATAAATTGTGTGTGTCCGGTGTACAGAATCAAGGAAGTGCTGATACTCTAAATTTGTTTAAAATTTTATAGAAATACAGAATCAGCTTTTATAAGCTCCTCTGTTGTTGAATGCAGAATCAGCTTTTATAAGCTTCTCTGTTGGTGAATACAGAATCAGCTTTTATAAGCTCCTCTGCTGGTGACTGCAGAATCAGCTTTTATAAGCTCTTCTGCTGGTGACTGCCGAATCAGCTTTTATAAGCTCCTCTGCTGGTGACTGCCGAATCAGCTTTTATAAGCTCCTCTGTTGTTGAATGCAGAATCAGCTTTTATAAGCTTCTCTGTTGGTGAATACAGAATCAGCTTTTATAAGCTCCTCTGCTGGTGACTGCAGAATCAGCTTTTATAAGCTCTTCTGTTGGTGACTGCCGAATCAGCTTTTATAAGCTCCTCTGCTGGTGACTGCCGAATCAGCTTTTATAAGCTCTTCTGTTGGTGACTGCCGAATCAGCTTTTATAAGCTCTTCTGTTGGTGACTGCCGAATCAGCTTTTATAAGCTCCTCTGCTGGTGACTGCCGAATCAGCTTTTATAAGCTCCTCTGCTGGTGACTGCCGAATCAGCTTTTATAAGCTCCTCTGCTGGTGACTGCCGAATCAGCTTTTATAAGCTCCTCTGCTGGTGACTGCCGAATCAGCTTTTATAAGCTCTTCTGCTGGTGACTGCCGAATCAGCTTTTATAAGCTCTTCTGTTGTTGAATGCAGAATCAGCTTTTATAAGCTTCTCTGTTGGTGAATACAGAATCAGCTTTTATAAGCTCCTCTGCTGGTGACTGCAGAATCAGCTTTTATAAGCTCTTCTGTTGGTGACTGCCGAATCAGCTTTTATAAGCTCCTCTGCTGGTGACTGCCGAATCAGCTTTTATAAGCTCCTCTGTTGTTGAATGCAGAATCAGCTTTTATAAGCTTCTCTGTTGGTGAATACAGAATCAGCTTTTATAAGCTCCTCTGCTGGTGACTGCAGAATCAGCTTTTATAAGCTCTTCTGTTGGTGACTGCCGAATCAGCTTTTATAAGCTCTTCTGTTGGTGACTGCCGAATCAGCTTTTATAAGCTCCTCTGCTGGTGACTGCCGAATCAGCTTTTATAAGCTCCTCTGCTGGTGACTGCCGAATCAGCTTTTATAAGCTCCTCTGCTGGTGACTGCCGAATCAGCTTTTATAAGCTCCTCTGCTGGTGACTGCCGAATCAGCTTTTATAAGCTCCTCTGCTGGTGACTGCCGAATCAGCTTTTATAAGCTCTTCTGCTGGTGACTGCCGAATCAGCTTTTATAAGCTCCTCTGCTGGTGACTGCCGAATCAGCTTTTATAAGCTCCTCTGTTGGTGACTGCCGAATCAGCTTTTATAAGCTCCTCTGCTGGTGACTGCCGAATCAGCTTTTATAAGCTCCTCTGCTGGTGACTGCCGAATCAGCTTTTATAAGCTCCTCTGCTGGTGACTGCCGAATCAGCTTTTATAAGCTCCTCTGCTGGTGACTGCCGAATCAGCTTTTATAAGCTCTTCTGCTGGTGACTGCCGAATCAGCTTTTATAAGCTCCTCTGCTGGTGACTGCCGAATCAGCTTTTATAAGCTCTTCTGTTGGTGACTGCCGAATCAGCTTTTATAAGCTCTTCTGTTGGTGACTGCCGAATCAGCTTTTATAAGCTCCTCTGCTGGTGACTGCCGAATCAGCTTTTATAAGCTCCTCTGCTGGTGACTGCCGAATCAGCTTTTATAAGCTCCTCTGCTGGTGACTGCCGAATCAGCTTTTATAAGCTCTTCTGCTGGTGACTGCCGAATCAGCTTTTATAAGCTCCTCTGCTGGTGACTGCCGAATCAGCTTTTATAAGCTCTTCTGTTGGTGACTGCCGAATCAGCTTTTATAAGCTCTTCTGTTGGTGACTGCCGAATCAGCTTTTATAAGCTCCTCTGCTGGTGACTGCCGAATCAGCTTTTATAAGCTCCTCTGCTGGTGACTTCCGAATCAGCTTTTATAAGCTCCTCTGCTGGTGACTGCCGAATCAGCTTTTATAAGCTCCTCTGCTGGTGACTGCCGAATCAGCTTTTATAAGCTCCTCTGCTGGTGACTGCCGAATCAGCTTTTATAAGCTTCTCTGTTGGTGAATACAGAATCAGCTTTTATAAGCTCCTCTGTTGGTGAATACAGAATCAGCTTTTATAAGCTTCTCTGTTGGTGAATACAGAATCAGCTTTTATAAGCTCCTCTGTTGGTGAATACAGAATCAGCTTTTATAAGCTCTTCTGTTGGTAACTCAAAAGTCCTTGACTTTCGTTTGATTATTTTGCTTTTTTACATTTTCCCCAAACTTCCTCTTGTTATTTTCTCAAGTTTTTCTTTAGGTTCCATTTTATCTCCACCGCATTTCTTCAGATCACTTTCCCTTCTTTATGTTTTTTACTGAATTTCAATACTCAAAGACCGTAAACGTATAAAAAAAAATGAAGGTGCAAACAAAAAGAAGATAACTGTCATTAACTTTAAGGGTAGAAATCACCAACAGCAAGTGTTTCAAATACGAATTAAAAAAATACTTTTTAAAAATAACACAAAAAAACCTGTGTTGAGTTAACGGAGAGGTCCGTCCAATTGCTGTCATATCTCTTAATATTGGAAGGTTTTTCTCCCCCTTTTCTATATAAATCAAAATTAATTAATTACCACCAATTGATTAATTAATGTGTTATTTATTTTTCTAAAAATTGATTTGCGTGTTGCCTAAGACGACGGATAATGGTGCAACATTTCAACTTAATCCAAATATTGGAAGTGAGAGGTAAAGGTGTACAAGAGTCAACCCAGACAGACAGAATTGATATAAGCTTTGTAATAAACCGGAGGCTTGGCTTCCGAACTGGGGTCCAGGGTTCAATCCTGGCGAAGACTGGGATTTTTTATTTTGGGATAATTGGACGCCTCTGAGCCCACCCAGCTCTAATGGGTACCTGACATTAGTTGGGGAGAAGTAAAGGCGGTTGGTCGTTGTGCTGGCCACATGACACCCTCGTTAACCGTAGGCCACAGAAAAAATGACCTTCTGCTTATTACGTTTTATGCAATTTTCAATTTTCTCGATCAAGTTGAAATTTTGCATAATTATTCATAGTTGAAAACAGTTCTTGAATCAATAAAAAAAAATAACCAGTTAGTTTATCAATTAGTGGAAATTATTTTATTTTATTTTAAGTTGCAACCCTCTGACGGCACGAGGGAAGAAGGAGCACTTGTACGAATTAGTCCTAGCATATGGAGTATATTGATGTTTTCTCTGCGCTTGTTAATCTCTCATAACCTACACTTAAAACTTCATTTCAATATATTTCGATAAAATAATATGAATGACATTATTAAAATACCTCTAATCAAGTCTGGAGGAGCGGTGGTTGAATGGGTAAGCGCTGGTTCGAATCTCGGTGAAGACTGGGATATTGAATTTCGGGATTTTTTCAGGCAACTCTGTGTCCACCCACTTCTAATGGGTACTTGACTTTAGTAGGGGGAAAGTAAAGGCGGTTGGTTGTTGTGCTGGCCACATGACACCCTGTTTGTTAACCGTTGGCCAAAGAAGCAGATGACCTTAACATCATCTGCCCATAGAACGCAAGGTCTGAAAGGGGAAAATCTATTCAAGTCTAAACTTCATGGAGGAACCTGGCTGGACGTTGATCTAAAAAAGAGTCTAACGATTTTTCTAGAAATTTAAAAGTTGATGTTTACCACTGAAAATAATTACAAGTACGTTGGCCACACGGAAAAAAACTCTAATACTACCGTTTTCATTTTCAAGTAAAAAGAAATAAATTTAACTTTGGCTATAGATCTAGATCTAGGTCTAGATCTATCTATACCCAACAACGTTCTTGAAAGGCATTTCGTGTTCTTTAAATGACTATCGCTTTCGGGAATTTCCGAATGCAAGGCTTTTCTGATTGAAGAGTTTAATAAAAATAATGTTCAGAAAAATTTTGCGCATCGCCAAGTCTAAATCTAAATGCTTAGCATTGAAATAGTATAAAGTGCATCTATGTATTTACCGTAACCAGGATTCGTTATGTCTTTCAGTACCGTACTATTCTGATTATATGTATCATTAATGATGTAGGCATAAATATCCTCAATTGTTTGAGAGTATTTTAAATAATTGTTGTTTCCAAATAACCGGTTCATAAAGCCTGGTCATGTATGTTAATTGGACGAAAAATAATTGTAATTAGTCAATAGAGATGATTTTGCTTATAAAACAGACAGGTACTTCCGGAAGTCACGTGATAGGAAATCGAGATTGCGTCATGTCATCCGTAAATAGGGAGGGGCTCGTGGGAAGGCTATCAATCAATCTATGTATGTATGTATGTATGTATGTATGTATGTATGTATGTATGTATGTATGTATGTATGTATGTATGTATGTATGTGTGTATGTATGTATGTATGTATGTGTGTATCTATCTATCTATCTATCTATCTATCTATCTATCTATATATATATATATATATATATATATATATATCTTTCTATTTATCTATCTATTTGAAAGCCAGCATATAAATATATTTCTTTTCATTAAAAAAAAAAAAAGGTAATATTGTTCATTTGTTTCTGTAGATCCCAAGATTCTAGAGTAAATTGTGTATGTTTTCTTTTCGACGTGGCCAATAAAACTAGATCTGTATTGACTTTGTCAAAATGACTTCTTTTTAGAAAGCTTGTTTTTCCTGTTATTTGCGTGAGCAAGTTAATTTTAACTTTGAATATTCTGGCCTTGAAGTTGATGTTGTAATGATTTGTTATGAAAGAGGACTGTCAAGGAAGCCGTGTGAAAGGTTGCCTGCTCCACCAACGAACAAGGTGGCCTATCTGCTGTGTTTGGGGCAACAGTAAGCGTACGTATATGAATGTGATATGCATGCGCACATAAACAGGCAGGTGACAGATGGAGTCGTGGTGTTTTGAAAACAATGCCCCGTGACAGTGACCGTGCGGTGTCACACAGCGGAGAGAAGGGGGCTTGCTGCAGACTTTGAAATGACATGGAACACGATGGTCAGGGGAAGGGGACAAGATGGACGGTAGATGTGTGGAAATGGAAGGAAGGATAGAGACCATTCGTTATGAAAGGCCTGAACCCTAACCTGCAACGTCAGCAATTTAGACCAATAGCTTGCTGCCATGTAGTACAGACCTGTAACGTGGCAACTAGCTTTGGTCTTGATCTGCCCACAGGTTGTGACGTTGCAGGTCAGTGTTTAGACCTTCTAAAATGAATGGTCTCGATTAAAGGAGTAACTGAATTTTTTTAAAGGAAAAAGTCAAATGAAACCTTCTCGCAGTCACCCCCCTCTCTTGTCTTATGTTTATATCTCATTTTTAAGTTCTCTTTCTCTCTTTTCTCTCTCTCTGTTTTCTCTTTCTCTCTCTGACTTCTCTTTCTTTCTCTCTTTGACTTTTCTTTCTCTCTCTGACTTCTCTTTCTTTCTCTGACCTCTTTCTCTCTCACTCTTTCTCTCTCTCTCTGACCTCTCTCTCTCTCTCTCTCTCTCTTTCTCTGACCTCTTTCTCTTTCTCTCTCTCTCTGACCTCTTTCTTTCTCTGAGTTCTCTTCCTTTCTGACTTCTCTTTCTCTCTCGAATCTCTTCATTTGAAACATTTCTTCATTCTGATCTCAAATCTTTTTTAAACCCTCCCCCGATTCCCCCTTGGTCTCCTCATCAATCACAGATCATAAATAGAAAAATAAAACTTAGCGCTTTGACATCATCTACACGGCCTGGTAGCAGCCCAGGAATGATGCTATTTAATTGTCTAGATGCCTAAGACTTGCCGAGTCGGAGTTCCGTAGTTCGAGTGCTAGTCGAAATTCTCCTCACGCTTAATTCATCATTGTATTTTTTGGTAATGACTTAACTCCCGTGTTCTAGTACTACCGTTCTAAACGTATCAAGTCTGCATCCCTGCCAAAATGTACCCCCCTGTTTCTTATCTCATCTCCTCGAACAATAAACTACGATCAAGGTGCAGGTCGTGACTCTACACAGAAAGGTCTAGTAAACAGACTCCCACTCTGATGCTCCTGATCTCCCCCTGCACACACACACACATACCTTCACGCACACAAACAATACTCCCCCACACAATTACTCCCACGAACATGTTTAACGAGTGCTCGCCTTCAAGGACCTTTTCAACTCTCTCGCGCGCGCGTGCTCCAAAACGAAACTGACGAAAGCGACATCTGGTGTCGGGGTAGTGAACAAAAAATAAAAGTGTTTATCGTATCGGCGTACACTGTCAAAGAACAACTTGTTAGAAAATAGGTTGTGGATTAAAGATACGGAAGTCATGGGTTTGAACCTCGCGTTTAATCGTTAATCAAATGCAGAGGACTTCAACCAGGGGTACACTTACTTCCAGGGGAATGTGTGCTGGTGTCAGAGGGTACAAAGCCTGATATTAAATAATGCCCAAAAAGTGACTACACTACATTTTGAAGAAATAAGAGTCAAAAGATAAAGCAACACACAAAGAGAGAAAAGAGAGATACAGAGAGAGAGAAAAGAGAGATACAGAGAGAGAGAGAAAGAAGATGCACAAAAAAAAGATTACCTTAGGCAATAATGAAACTGAGATTAACAACATGGCTGCCTGGTCGTGCGGTTTGCGCAGTGGACTGTCGTTTGGATTTATCGATGGTCTCGGGTTCAAACCCTGCCTGCTCAAATCTCCGTCCTGCGGGAGATTTGGACTAGGAGGTAAACTATCTTCAACTCTGAACGAACATCCGAAACATGTAAAACATTTTTTTTACAAACATATTTTACATTTGTTATTTCACCCTCATATTCGTCGTGATAAAAATATCGAAACCTGAGTCTTGACATGCATTGTTTATCAAACAGTAGACCCATAGTGGTCGACTATGAGCTTGTGTGAAAACACTGACACTCTTTACTAACTTATTCTTCTTCATTTACTTCTAGCTAGTTTTGTTTTTTTACTGTTGAGCTTCAAGAATCTTCAGCAGCTTTGTGTTTTTATTCTGACCTGGTCCTCACTGCTAGACAAATCTGCTAGTTACTATAACGTATTAATTGAAAACAGTGATTAGGTGAGAAAATAGATAAATATGTAAAATGTCTTTTTAGTAGGTGGGTTGAGCCCCTCCCCCTTTGGCTATACTCAAGGGATTTGGTAATTTTAGTGTTTCTTTCATTGTTCTTTAAATTCCCGGGGGATAAATTTGAACTCCCCCCCCCCCACACACACATACACGACTAAGACAATGCATTCAATGTGTGTTAACAGAACTAAGAGATAGATTTTAAAAAATAATTGTCCTTGCACTATCACCCAAACAACTGGATCCAAGTGATAAAGTATTTTTATACAGAGAATCCTTATACTGAAACAGTGTTGTCTAGTAGAATCTATCTGTCGAAAAAAAACAACAACATTTAACCAATACAATATAGCTTGGTAGTGTAAATAAATATTAATTGTAAATATTGAAAAAAAGATTCTTCTCTGTTGTTGAAACATTTACATTTTGGCCAGAGAAAATTCTAAAACAAAACACAAATCTCTTGAAACATGTGGGATTAAAACGCTGCGTCAAAATCAGGACAAGATGTTCAACTTCCGGGTTTCAATACTTCCGGTAACTCCCTGTTGCAGATCAAACTCGTTTAACCCTCGTGTTGTTTGGATGATTTGATGACATTTGTTGCGAGACTTTACAAAGACATTGCGTTATTTCCTTTGGAACGTCAGAGCCCACACAGTGGATATTTTTATTCAATCTCCCTCTCTGTCTTACTCTCTGTCTCTCTCTTTCTCTTACTCTCTGTCTCTCTGTCTCTCTCTCTCTCTCTTTCTCTCTGTCTCTCTCTCTCTCTATCTTGTGTAACCACATCTCAGTCTTATGACTTCTTTCCCTAACTGTATACCTTCCAGTGATTTCTCTTGTATCCTTGGTCTCCTTCAATAAGATTTACTACTTCGTTTTTTGTTTCTAAACTTTATTTCTTTACATGTAACTCTTTGGCTACTATTTATTTTTATTAAATTCTTTGAATGAATACATTTTCTCCAGTCTCCATCTCTCTCTCTCTCCTTGTAATTCTCTCACTGTCTCGATCCTTCTCTCTGTCTCTCTCTGTCTCTGTATGTCTCTCTATATATATCTGTATTTCTGTCTTTGTCTCTATCTCTCTGTCTGCCTCCCTGTATCTCTCTCTCACCCTCTTTCTATCTTTCTCCTTGATTCTTTACTCTCTTTGATTTTTGCTGAAACTTATTCCATTCCCAAGGCTTTGCGAAATACGAAACATACATTTCACTCATTTAAAAAATATACTAAAAAAGAATCAAACGGACACGCATCTAGAACTGCTGAACTTTGTTTTCAAGTTTCCAACTAATTTTTCAGTTATACAGTGTGTTTGTTAAATTGTTTTTCCAACGCCCATGGATAGTACTGAAACCAAAGCAGTCATCTGAAGCAAAAGTTGAATGGGAAATAATGAACTGAGACATGATGCTGTCAGAGAGGCTGCACGACGTAAAGCTACATGACGTATAGACCTGAATAGTTACTATTTGGAATTGCACTATACATTTGCAAAAGTGATCATTTCTTTGAATCTGTTCTCGATCGAAACTTTGAAACCTGCTAAACTGAAGCGTCATCTTGTAACAAAAAATGAATTAAAAGAGAAACCAATTGAAGTTTCAAACATTAAACAATAAAATCAGCAGAAAATTATTAGCGATGCGACAACAGTGAAAGAAAAAGCTCTTAAGGTTTCAGATATTATGCCATTGTGAATAGCGAAGAACAAAAATAATCCCCCCAAAAAACAAGGTTACAAAGACAGTTTGTGTTTGAACTCAAAATCGGTCCACCAGACCAAGGAATAGGTGAAAGTGAAGGAGAACTTCGGTGTGTACCTGGCCTAACTAATGTCATATAATGATTATCTAATTGATCTCATTGTTCTGTAAAGGATCAATCTCTTATTCAAAGCCTCAAGTAAAAACCAATCAATTTTCGTAAAAAAAAATTACAAGAGCTCCCCTTCCTCGTGAGTAAATTTTTCAGTGTATGGAAAAAATACTAATTAATTGATGTTTTAAATTATGTGTTGCTTATATGCATGCTAAATAGATTTTTTGTCTTAAAAAAAAAGGTAACATTTTCTTTTTGTAAACGTATAAGTTAGTATGACAGAACGTACTTAACTTATGAATATAAATGTAAAAAAAAAAAAATATAAAAAATCTAAAACCATTTGCTTAAATGTGTTAAAAATATGGTAAGTGGATATAGCACTTACTAAATAGCCTCCCGTTTTGTTACTATTAATAGTGAATGGTTGTAAAAATGGTGCAAATTTATGAAAAAAATGCTTGCATAGTTGATTTTAACAATTAAAATTTTCGCTTTCAGAAAAGAAAAAAGTAGCCGTTCCATCAGAACTTTGAAAGGTCTAAAATATCATGATGTCGGATTTTCAATATCTTTTCTAGTTTACGAGATCTAAACGGGACGGAGGGACAGACATTCCACACAAAACTAATAGAGTCTTTTCCCCTTTCGGGGGGCCGCTAAAAAAGCAAACATGGCTGCGGAGAGCTTAATTATGCCTGCGGCTATTGAAATATAAGATTCGGCAAGACAAAGCAGGCTGCTTTGGGGTCCGCTAATATAATAGGGTTTGTAAAAGGGTCTCTTTGCAGAAAAATTTGGAGAACCTCTGCCGTAGATGTCTTTGAAACTGTCAAGGTTACAATTTTCTTTATGGTATGTCAAGGTCCGCAGTTCTGGATCTACCTATGGACAAAATAAGATACAGCTGATGGCACCACTCGCTCGGGGACATTTCCAAACTTTAAATCCTTTTGTTTGAAGATAGAGCTAAGAAAAAAATTGACTTATGTTGATTACTAGGGGCTCCAAATCGTTAAATACTTTAGGGCCTTATCAAATCTATATCCTATCTATCTATCTATCTATCTATCTATCTATCTATCTATCTATCTATCTATCTATCTATCTTTATCTGTCTGTCTGTATCTATCTATCTATGTATCTATGTAACTATCTATGTATGTATTTATGTATGTATGTATGTATGTATGTATGTATGTATGTATCTATCTATCTATCTATCTATCTATCTATCTTTATCTGTCTGTCTGTCTGTATCAATCTATGTATGTATCTATGTATCTATATAACTATCTATCTATCTATCTTTTATTCTATATCTCCTGTCCGATAAAAAAGAAAAGATTCCGACGTCCAGACAGTGGGCTTCCGCTTTTTACAGGTGTGGCAGCAACCATTGACCTGTGCTTGAAATATCAAGCAATGATATAAAAAAACTCCTGTTGATGTAACTATAGAGTTAGCGACCCTTATGTTTACATTAGCACTGAGGTCAGGCTGATCCTTGTTCCAGTTTCCCTCACTCCAGGTGAAGCTGTGAGCACTCCTAATGTTTAATGTAGATTATTTGAAGTTGTCAAAGGATCGGTCCCGAATAGAGGGTAAAGGGGAGGGGGGAGTAATGGTGTGAGCCTGTCCTCAGGCATCAAGGTCATGTTTATGCATGCATAATTATAAACAATAATATAGTAAATATAGAAGAAAATTAGGGGAGAATTGGTAAGGGACGCTGAAGGTATTTAGATATATAGCTTACATCCGGTCATGTGGTCATTTGCTTCTGCGTACGTTAAAATCAAGGCCAGCATACAGTCACACAAATCTCTCTCTCTCTCTCTCACACACACACACACGCAATTTGCATGAAAACGTAATTCAACTAGAAAGTCAGCCCAGAAAATCCCGACAATTAAACTTTATGGTCTCATATTGTCCAGTGATAGCAACTGATTCATTATATAGCCAGTGTGACCAATAATGACCTGTCTGACTAGCGATAGCCACTACCAGGCAGTAATGGCCAGTGTGACGATTGATTGCCAATATAAACCAGTGATAGATACGTTCACTATGACCAGTGATAGATACGTTCACTATGACCAGTGATAGATACGTTCACTATGACCAGTGATAGATACGCTCACTATGACCAGTGATAGATACGTTCACTATGACCAGTGATAGATACGTTCACTATGACCAGTGATAGATACGCTCACTATGACCAGTGATAGATATATTCACTATGACCAGTGATAGATACGTTCACTATGACCAGTGATAGATATGTTCACTATGACCAGTGATAGATACGTTCACTATGACCAGTGATAGATACGCTCACTATGACCAGTGATAGATACGCTCACTATGACCAGTGATAGATATATTCACTATGACCAGTGATAGATACGTTCACTATGACCAGTGATAGATACGCTCACTATGACCAGTGATAGATATGTTCACTATGACCAGTGATAGATACGTTCACTATGACCAGTGATAGATACGCTCACTATGACCAGTGATAGATACGTTCACTATGACCAGTGATGGCAATTGATAGGAAATGGAAAAGGTCCCCATGCTCTGTCAACTCGAGTCTGGATTCGATGTCTAGCCCCATTGGTTTTTAGTGAAGCGGTTCATGCCTCTCAGCTACACTTATACAACCTAAACATTAGTTGAAGTAACGTCTGTATTTTATAAGATAAGATAAGATTGTTTTTGACCTTTTTATTACGTTGATCCCCGTTGCTGTTGACGGCCGTTGACATAATGCACCAAACTGCTGGCAGACAACCAAACCACTTTAGGTGTACTATGTTTCAACTTATACAACTTGAAATAACCTGGATATCTTCTTTGTGAACAAAACTAAGGTTAACTCTGTTTAAAATATAGACAAATTTGACTTGAGATAAAATTAAAAAACTGATACTTTAAACCAATTTAACTCACTATAAAAACACTCTGGCATCTTCTAGCGTACTTAACACAGCTTACGACAGTGTCGCTTAACTTGCATCATTCTACAAACTAACATTATATTAATGCTCTTACTCTACAACTAACAATAAATACTCCGTTTCTATATAACCTAAGCAGTGGCGTAGCTAGGATTTGCCATCATCAGGGGGCCAAGAGGCTGATGACCTCATTTGAGTTCCCTGAACTATTCGTAATATTTAATATTTAATGTAAAAAAAAAGCAATTTAGAACAACTCAAGTGGTGTCAGGGGGGATTTTCAAATTCTCTTTCATCCCCCAATTAAGCTACGCCACTGCTTAAGACACACACACACACGCACACTCCATAACACCAGTGCACTATGATCTTTTCCCGTAATGAGGAAGTCACCGCTTTGGGTATGTAATAGTTAGTTACTGAGCACTTAAGATCCGATGCTCCATTGTTATGTGGATTAAGAAGCTACATTTTTACAGTTCTAAACAATGACACTGGATGTCTGCTGTGTACGTGCAAGGGGGCTATCTAAATGCCAATACTCTGTTCAGATCGTGTACCTTCTGCTATGACTACCAAGTTAATCTTCTCTATCTTTATAAAAACTTCCACTGACCTTTATTCTATAGGCGTAAACTTAAGCCTCTATACCCCCGCCCTTCATTCTTGATAAAGCCGAAAGTTATTGTCAATTAGTTCTGCGAGATTGTCAAAGTTATAGTTTTAATCTAGATTTCCCTTTTCTCCCGTTAAGTAAGCCAATCTATTTATAGCCTGTCTCCGGTCAAATACTTTTTATTATCAGCCCAGTAAAGTCTAAATAAGGCAACTAATATGAGCTAAATTTATCCTCTTTGATAAAAACAAAATATGCTTGTGTGTGTTTGTAAAAATAGTATATAGGTGTTTGTAAGTGTTTGTGTCTGCGAGTGGGTAAGTTTGTATATGTCTGCGGTGTCCCATAGTGAAGACCTTGAATAGAGGTATTTCTGGTCACATAGTTACGTGTTGAAGGAGGGCGCCTGTTATCTAAATGTGCCGACTCCTCCCCCCCTCGTCTGTTGCTAAGGGATCTTGCTGATGTTTTATAAACCCCCATCCTCCCTTCGCAACATCTAAATCCACCCATACCAACGCAAGACACAAATAGTTACACCTCGTGACGCAACATCATGACGTCGTCGGAGTCAGAAGCAATGTGTCAGCAGATATAAAGTGATACAAGAAGACGGGGAGTCATGCTCAAAGTCAGCTACTTAATTACCTGGCTAGTAATCGATCTAACCCGATCGCAATTAATTTTCACTGAATCACTGAATAGGATTTAAAAAAAAAATAATTACAAATGTTATTATCAGGCCTACCCAAATTACTTGATTAAAGTGTGTGTGTTCTCCATGGTAAGCGTTGTTCGTTATATTTAAAAAAGAATAAATTGCTTTTATATATTGCGCATCTTTTATGCTTATAGCACTCTCAGTGCTTTATAGTCCAATGTCTTTCGTAGAGAAGTGCGGGGAAGGGGGTATCTGAGAGAAGGTTTCCGTGCTGCCTTTAAGTGCTTATCAAACAAAACTCTGATCGAGTCGGGATTTGAACTCTAGACCCCTTGTTAGGTGTCCAAGCCGTAGTCAAGTGGTTTTGGCCTCTCAGCAACACATCTTATATCTCTGTGTCCGTACCAGGTGTCTCCAATGAGACCCTAGAGCTGGACCCATGCCACAATGACTTGCAGACTGACCTTTCTCTTCAACAATCGTATTTGCTACTATGAGTCTGAACAAAATAATGTAATTACAGATTAATGTAACGGATGAATGTCGTAATATCGTTCACATTCTGAACTGAAAGTCCTGTGTTTAGTCTTAGTCTATAGATAGCGTTGTCTGCCATCTAGTTCACAAGTTTTGTCTCCTGAATACTGTAGAGATGATGTCTAATCCGCGTCTGTATAATTTGTACTGTTCAGCAAATTGGTTGCGTGTTTCTGTACGCGTCAGATTACTTGTGAGTTCGTGGCTACAGGCGTGCAGATAACTAACAACACTCCACAAATAGAGTGAACAACCAACAGGCGTATGAAGAAGTATAACTGTTTAATTCATAACCAGAGCAGTCTAGTCTCACTCACTATCATGTACTATGTTACCTCTATAAAAGCCTAGCCTCAACTGTCTGTTTAATGTGTCAAAACTACAGCCTCTCTTTGAATCAATGTTGTTATAATTGTGCGTTCACTAGCAGTCACCTAAAGTGCGTCTCTACAATACCTATTACACCAGATCGTTACAGAAGTTTTTATGGGTAATTATGTCTTGCCAAAGGCTGTGCAGTTTTAGAAAAGACTGCTTTGTCGAAACACGTTACCTCTACTATTTACTGGTTTGGAAATAAGTGATTATCACGGTTGTATCAATTTTTTATTTCTGTGGGATATTGGAGACTTTCTTGTTCCTATATTTTGCAATTTAGCTCTTGTTTTGTTATTTTAATCTTAGATCTATGTCTCTTAAATACGGCCAAGAATCAACATCAACTTAATAATATTTAATGAACGTTAGAGCTATTTAGGGTCATTGTTCCGGCATTGTTCCAAGTAGTGTGTATTCTGTGATCGATCATCCGTATCTTCACCGTGTTTTAATTATTGAACAATAGATCAGGCAAGTTAGTATTTTATTTCTACAAGTGTTTTATATGAATTCCTATTTTACTTATTGAATTGAGTTTGAAAGTAGTAAACTCAAGAAAAATATATTCAGCGCTGTGTTCCTTCATCGTTTTTAAGCGAGACCGCTCGTTGTAGAAGGCCTGTACAATGACATGCAACGTCACAACCAGTAGGCACTTTAGACCAATAGCTCGTTGCCACGTCACAGGTCTGTACGAATGAGTTCGTAACTAATATAGTAGTGATATGGAAGCAATGTGTGTTAATGGGTCTTATCTTATCTTATCTTATATAATACAGACGTTACTTCAAAAAAGAAGATGATTACGTCCTACGCGTCATGCATTTAGTCATGCATATTAACCAATGACTTAAATTCTGCCAACTCATTGGTTTTCCTGGCTAGCTCAGGCAACTCCTTCTTCCCTAGTGCTATTAGAGCATGGAATGAGTATTTGTACAAATTTGTCCTAGCATATGGGACGAGGAATGTGCCTTTATCTTTGTGTCTTTCAGAGTATTTTATAAGATTTTGTTTTTGTATTTGAAGATTATGGTTCAGTGTTTTATGTATAATTGCTACTTTACTTTTGAGTCTTCTGTCCTGAAGGCTTTCTAAATTTAGTGATTTTACTATAGGTGTTACTCTAGTCAAATGTGAATATTCATTTGTTATGAATCTCACTGCTCTATTTTGTGTCTGTTCCAGTTTCTTAATGTTTTCTTGAGTTGAGGGGTCCCAAATGGAGGATGCATATTCTATTATTGGCCTAACCAAGGTTAAATAACATTTTAGTTTTATGTTCTTATTTGATTTATAGAAATTTCTTTTTATAAAACCTAATACTTTGTTTGATTTTTTTATAGTTTCATCAATATGTGGATTCCATGACAGTTTTTCATTTATTATAACACCTAGGTATTTTGCGTTTTTAGTCTGTGTTACTGGTTTGCCATGAATAAGATAAGTGGAATTAATTTGTTTTAGTTTTTTTGTTACTCTTAACAACTGACATTTTTCTGGGTAGAAAGACATGCTCCAATTTGATTCCCATTTCTGTAATTCATCTAATTCTCTTTGTAAAATATCTGTGTCTTGTGTTGTTTTTATTGTTCTATATATTATGCAATCGTCTGCAAATAATCTGACTTTTGTTTCTGAACTAATGCGATTTTGTAAATCATTTATGTAAATTAAAAATAGTAGTGGACCCAAGACTGTTCCTTGAGGTACACCTGAGTTTACTGTTATCGGTGTTGATTTAGAGCCATTTATTATTATTACAGTTTGTTTTCTCCCTATTAGAAAATCTCTAATCCACTGATGCAATAGTCCACTAATGCCGAAATATTTTAATTTTTTAAGCAAGCTATGGTGGTGAACTTTGTCAAAAGCCTTGGAAAAATCTAGTAAGATAGCATCTATTTGTTCACTATTATCTAAACTTTTTGAAAAATCATCAATTAGTCCTATTAGTTGTGTTTCACATGATCTATATTTCCTAAAGCCATGTTGGTATGGGGTGAGGACATTATGTTTGTCTAAGTGGTTTATGGTCTTCCTATATATTATGGGTTCTAGGATTTTACATGTGATGCTGGTAAATGATAGTGGTCTGTAGTTTCCTGGGTCAGATTTTTCTCCTTTTTTAAATAGGGAGGTGACATTAACTTCTTTCCAGTCCTTTGCTACTCTGCCCTGGTTAAGCGATGTCTGAAAGAGTATTTTGAACACTGGGGCTAGCTCATTGCTTAGTTAACATTTTGTCTTGTTTCTCTCTATTGTCTGTGGCTCAGTCTAGAGACGTGACCGAAGGCCGAGCACTCCCTCACATTCCTTCTCTGTATCATTTGTAAGCCTCCATGCTCCTTGCTGGGATTAGTCCCATATAGCATGGTCCAGGTACCAGGCTGTGTTTTGCATGGTTTGCTTGTCTCCGTGCAGGGCAAGACATCGCATGCACCAGTTCCATCTGTTCCAAGACTAGTGGTATCTTGGAATGTGTTTCTAAGCACCCTGCAGTCGTTAGGGCTGTGTCATACTGCTTCTCTGTACTACATCAGCTGAGCGGGTGTCCGCCAGAAAACGACTCCTTGAGCAACGGCTTGTGGATAGTTACATGGTTGTTTGGGCTCTTTTCCCTCCCCCCCTCCCCCACTGTAATTGACACGCTTCTTAGGCACCCCAGTGGAGGTTCTGTTTGCTTCTTTAGAGGGGTAATCGTCTCCTGAAGCGACCGTTTGTACCCAGGGCGCACGTTAAAGATGAGAAGCGTTGCCTAGGGGCGTGATTGTCTAGACAGCATCGTTGAACCCACCGATCAATTAGGTCACAAGCCATAAATAGATCTATGTTGGACATTACAGAGCTAGAGACTCCTTGATTATATGAGAACTATTCATCAGGGCGGAAAAAGGAAAAAGGGGGGAGGATAATTTTTTGACGGATCGATTCTATTATTGAGAGTTCGATGGACTGTTTGAGCAATCGATGAAGTACAGAGAACAAGGGCCATAATCGATGGTGATTTGGTGTTGATATTTGATTTTCTAAACTCAGCAGACGGCTTGTACATCAGTGTGTGCGTCACGAAGCGAGACGTCTATTCTGAAGGCTCACTGATGAGTACTGATCAGTGTCTGGGGCATAAAGAAGTCACATGGAATTAGCATAAAACCAGATACGTAATAATGCTAAAAATAATAAAACATTCTTATTTAAAATGCATTTTTTTGATAAAGTAGAAACATGAAGAGGATTTTTCTATCACTGCCCGTACAGGTGTAATGCAGCAGAGCGCCAAAAGCTGTTTGAGAATATCCAGATAGTAAATCATCGATCACTAAGTTGATACATGTATAAATCCTGTCGTGATTGTAGGCTTAATACCACAGGTCATATATCATCCATGGTGTTATGGAGAGTATTAGCATGTTTCTGATGGAACCATCAGGAAAGTAGGGCGGATGCGTTTGGTTGTGTAGGCTGGACAGTTTCTGATGAAACTACGAGGTGTGAATAACAAGAAAAATATTTTTTTAAAATTACTTTAAAAAAAAAAGAAAACAAAGCTTATAATAAGTGTAATTGCATCAAGCAGTTTGGATCAGTCATATAGTTAAATTTGTAATCGATCAAGACCAGCGCTTCTCAACCTTTTTAGGTGGGCGACCCCGTTTTACAATTACCCTTTACGTGGCGACCCCCAACCGTAAATATTTTTGTTTATAAGCATAAGTAACTGCTAATGTTATAAAATCGTAATTATAATTTGAATATTTAATTTGCATTGCCAAAGTTTTATGTTAGATCACGAAACCATATGTTATTATAATTCGATGTATATATATGTATATATATATATATATATATATATATATATATATATATATATATATTTCTTGATATAATCAAATTACAATTACTATATAGCACAATATAAAGACGTGCATTAATTTACTTTAAAATGTATTTCTCCTATTTATACCTTACAAACTTAAACGATAATAAAACTCCCACAGAATGGCGAAGGTTGCCGGTTTGGAAGGTTCGAACCCAACCAAGATCATGGAGACAACAGACCAGAGCGCATAATAGAAGACCAGGCCGCCAGCTAAAAAATGTACATGTTTCAAACATTTACTAATTCAAATAACACCCGAATAGATACAATAGATAGACATCCTGGGAACCCTGCTGGAACACGTGACGCCTAGGCAATAAGGCCTTCATAAGCCACAAACAAAAGAAAAAGACAAATAATCAACATCAGACACAGTCACTTTGACTCCTTTTCGTTGACTTGTCTAGAGTTACAAAGTATGCTATACAATGAGATTATGATAATTACGGCTTCAGGAAAAAAATTTTGAAAGTTTGACCTCAGTCAAATAGGAAATGGTTTTAAACTTTCTATCATTATTATTTTTATGAGATTTTTTTTTAAATATTAAAACATGTAACCGTGTTTACATTGTTTGGTCAGATGGTGTAAAAAAAAAAAAAAAAAAACACACACACACACAAAATAAATTGTATAATGTTATTTTCTATTGTATTTCCTGATGAATCCAATTGTTTGATTGATTGAAATGTTTACATACGTCAACCGAAGAGTGACGGTCATTGACAATTAAACCTTAAAATCCTTTTTGTCTACCACACTCCCGGCCCACTGCTTGCATTTTACTTTTTCCTCATTCCAGTCATTGATGTCCCTTCTTTCTTTACACGTTCCTCATTTCTGTCATTGATGTCCCTTCTTTCTTTACACGTTCCTCATTTCTGTCATTGATGTCCCTTCTTTCTTTACACGTTCCTCATTTCTGTCATTGAGGTCCCTTCTTTCTTTACATGTTCCTCATTCCTGTTGTTGAAGGTCAATTTAGCGTCCTTGACATTTTTTTACATTTTAAAAAAATCCCGAACATACGTTTTAGACATACAGCCAACGAAACGTATCAAATGGTCGTTTAGTAAACTTCCAATAAGAACGATTCGGTGCAAATTCTTTACTAGTCACATGAACTTTCTGTGTAGGATTTGAAAAAGAGAACAGA
The DNA here is from genome assembly GCA_030265305.1 of Biomphalaria pfeifferi. Lineage (NCBI taxonomy): Eukaryota > Metazoa > Mollusca > Gastropoda > Planorbidae > Biomphalaria > Biomphalaria pfeifferi. The sequence goes on along the minus strand of JASAOG010000121.1, from coordinate 1,053,325 downwards.
TATTAATTGAGACACATTATGTACTAAAAAGAATGAGTGATAATGTTTTAAAAATTCTTCTAAGCAGCAGACAAACGATGCTTTTAAAAAAAAATGTATTAATGTAAGCCTACCTTATTTTACTACTTAGCCCAGGGCATTTGAGGAAAAAACATATTTTTGTGCGAAATGTTAAAACCTGAAGGGGACATTTCTTTATCTTCCATGTATATCTACCTACAGTCTCTTCTTCCCTTTAACTTTATATGTATATATCCGTGTCAAGTTTCGGCCGAAGGCAGTGACGTAAAATTGCTGAAATTCTAATCCTAAAATCAGCTTCCATTATTTTTCATTTTAGTACAGTGCATTATCATAACTATCGACTATACTATATAGAGAAAAGCAAATCTATCAACAACCCAATTTTTAAAAACTTCGTTTATTTGACCATTTCGTTTAAAAAGAAATAGCGTTGTTATTGAGACACGAATTGCCATTATTCGGAGCCCAGTTGTCAAACGGTTATTTCATCAATTAGTTTTAATATTATTCAACAATCATCTATGCGGAACCTTCCACACTCTTGCTTTCGCTAGACACACATACACAAACATACACACACATACCTCCACACATGCAAAGAGTTTCGTGATCTTTTGTGAACGCCAAAATTTGCCAGTTAATCTGCCAGTTTGGATCTCATCGTCTGACCACTTTCATTTCCTGCCAGTTTTTTATGCGTGTGTGTGTTAATAATCAATAATTTGGCTACATTCTTTCATATTTTATAGTTGCTGTCATCAATTTTTGTCCCTTATAACCAGGTTTCTGACCGGACAAACAGATATAAGAATCCTTTAGATTCATTACTGATTGTCAATGTTTTAAATGATTGAGACATATTTCAACTTAAGAAATAATTACGTGACGAATTACTTTTTATGTCACACAGACAGACACAGAGCAGCTAAGTCCCTGCATCTAATTACATTCTCCAGGTTTTCTATTGTATTTAAACCAACTTTTAAAAAAAGATATTTTGAATACGATCAACAGAATTGCACTTTGGGGTTTATAAACAGAAGTATCTGTGCGTCTGACTTCCACATTCATCTAGCAGGCTCTAGCACACTCTCTTGCTTAACTCTTCACTGTCATCTTTGCCCCCACCTCTTTTTTTTTCTCTGCAATTTGTTTTTGTCTTTGCTTTGAATTTTTTTTTTTATTTCCGGCAAATTTGGTTTAAGATGCACTGGCCTATCTTGACACTAATATTATCACTTGTATTTATTCATGCATATTAATTAGTAACAGAAGCAGCCTATCAAGTATTAAATGATTGGGCTGGCTTTTTTTTTAAAAGCTCACCTCCCCCCCCCCCCTTTATAAGGTTAAAGAAAGTATTGTATTTATGTTGCTAGTCTGTCTATCTCTAACGCTTGGATCATACAACTCAAAGTATTTGCTGGTATCATGCGTTACATTAAGTTGGTGCAAAATTTGCTTTGGTCGAGGGTCAAGAAATTCCACACAAACTCTGTTATCTTGTTGTTATGTAGATCTACTGTGTAAGAACGCTTTGGAAATTCATAAGATCTCTAGCAAGGAGATTTCAACGGAACTGAAATTGGACACACTTTATGACCAATACTCATTACGTTTTTGTTGACAGTTTGTTTGACTTTTTAATATCGAATCACTCTTTCAGCATATACCCAATATCTTTTACTTTTAGACTCCAAATCTTTTAGCTTCAAGCTCTTTTAGACTCAATGTCTTTTAGACTCGATCTCTTTTAGACTCAATCCATTTTAGACTCAAAATCTTTTAGCTTCAAGCTCTTTTAGACGCAATGTCTTCTTCTCTTTTAGACTCAATCTCTTTTAGACCTTAGCTCTTTTATCTTTATCAATATCCTTCTTTAGAATTACTATCTACATTTTAGCCTATACGTTATAACCTCTGTAAATAGATTGAACTAGTTTATTTTGAATACATTTTGTTGTTGTACAATGACTGCCGTGCTCTTCCTCTCTCCCCCCTTCTTAAATAATTTGAATTTATTTTGAGCTTTTTCACATCAAATTGCAAATCTAAATTTGATGTTTCCTCCTATTTATTTATAGACAAAATGTTAACACGTGTCAAAGATAAGCTTATAACTGTTTTCGCTATTTTTGGTGTGTGTGTGTGTTTCGGTGCATTGGTGTATGTCTGCCAATACGGAAATTCACAATAGTTTTTGTCAGCAGTTACTATTCTTGTGTATCAGTTTTATACAGACAATTTTTATTTAGATAGTATCCAGATCCGGAAGTTCGGTACTTGTACACTGTCAATAACTGCCTCAAAACTGACGCCCGGGTGAAAACGGCTGTTTGAGGAGGTGAACAGGGAAACAGGGAAACAAAACAAGCCCCACATTGGGATGCCTAGGAACTTTGCTCATTGTGTTGGCGGTCCTGTCTTGATCCACACAGCCACTGTGGTGCAGAGAAAGAAAAAAAGGTTTTTCAGGAATATTTCTTCATCTATAAAACCAATGTATCTGCCCCAAACTGTTTAATTTCTGAAATACAAGCTTCTATTAACTTCTATTAACTCGATGTTTATAAACATATTCCTTGTGACTCCCCCCCCCTCTGAAAACAAATCATGTCAGTATCACCCCATCCTTAACCAGCCCCCACCCCCCTATAATGGTGGAAGGGATTTAGGAAGATTTGTTACGTCACAAATCAAACATATTCAAATGAAATAACAGGTACAGTGGTCCCTTGACTTTCACTGGTTTTAATGTAACTTTTATTTATCAGCTGCCCGATGTATGTATAGGCGGCTATGTTGAGTATTAGAGAAAAACAACAACTGAATACGTCATCAAAGCGCCGAAAGAAGTCGACACTTTTCCCGTCATTTCTATAGGTACCATGATGAACAATGTCATTTGGGAACATGATAAGCAATATGATAAGTCTTTTGTAAAATTGTAATTTTCTACTTATGTTACTCTACTGTGGAGGGGGGTTTTGAGTTGTTGTTTTACGATTTGTTACAAACGGTGAGGGGGAAAAGGGTTAAAATGTTATTTTTGGCGTTACGTACTATCCAGACGTTCCATGTGTGTTCATTTCAACACTGCGTCTGAAAGCTGCAACGAACGAAAAAAGAAATAACTATTTACTCACATTGTTGCTTATTCTTGTATTATTTATCATATTATTATTTCAAACATAAATAACTATTTACTCACATTGTTTCTTATTCTTGTATTATTGACCATATTATTATTTCATTTTCTTCAACATAAAATGTGCAAGTGAAAATTATATGTGCTAAAAATTAATATAGTAAGTAATCTAAAGCATACACGCCAAAGCAACGCCACATAAACCAAATAACATAATAGCATCAGAAAACCTAACAAAACATGTTATCATTGCCAGAGATCTGGCCCCCATCTAGTGTTCCCCCAACGTGCAACTAAGCGTAGAATGAGTTTAATCCTTTCTTGTCATCACCAACTCCCATCACATGCCACTTCCTGTTCCGGTCACGCCTGCTTACTTTCTACATAGCAGTATTTTCTCTTGTAGATCTTTCTCTTGTAGATCTTTCTCTTGTAGAGCTTTCTCTTGTAGATCTTTCTCTTGTAGAGCTTTCTCTTGTAGATCTTTCTCTTGTAGATCTTTCTCTTGTAGATCGTGTCATCAACCACAGAAGCTCACAGTTGATGGAATTTAACCCGCAGGTTAAAAATAAATAATAAATAAACAGTTTTCATACGTTACATAGGTCTAAATTCTAAATTGCCTACTTGGGTTTTAGTGCTCTTAATTACATGTTATATAATACTTGTTTTTTAAAGCACTAAATTACTTGTTCTAGACTATTTGGGTTTTAATGCACTATATTACTTGTTATAGACTACCTTGGTTTTGATGCACTAAATTGAAAGTTATAGTCTACATTGGTTTTGATGCACTAAATTGAAAGTTATAGACTACTTTGGTTTTGATGCACTAAATTGTTTGTTATAGACTTTTGATGTTTTTTAGCGGCCCCCGGAAGGAGAAAAAACGCTATTAGTTTTGTGCGAAATGTCTGTCCGTCTGTCCATCTGTCCGTCCGTCCCGTTTAGATCTCGTAAACTAGAAAAGATATTGAAAATCCGACATCATCATATTTTAGACCATTCAAAGTTCTGATGCAACGGCTACTTTTTTTTTTGAAAGCGAAAAATCTTAAAATCAGTTATGTAAGCTGTTTTTTTAAAGAGAAAAAGCTAATTAGTAAGCATCATAATTTAGACCTAATCTAAAACTAATAGCAATCTTGTAAACTTCAATTTCCTAAATTTGTATTTAATTTCGAGAATTTTTAATTTTTTTTAAAATTTTTTTTTGAGGATTCGAATAAGAGATTGAGCTTTTTCAAAACAATTAGATCTATTATAAGACATCAGTTAGGCCAGGGGTGGCCGAGCGGTAAAACGCTTGGCTTCCGAACCAGCGGTCCCTGGTTCGAATCCTAGTGAAGACTGGGATTTTCAACTTTGGAATCTTTGGGCGCCTCTGAGTCCACTCAGCTCTAATGGGTACCTGACATTAGTTGGGGAAAATTAAAGGCGGTTGGTCGTTGTGCTGGCTACATGACACCCTCGTTAACCGTAGGCCACAAAAACAGATGAACTTTACATCATCTGCCCTATAGACCACAAGGTCTGAAAGGGGAACTAGTTAGGCCAGGTTCACATCTAACTTTACATTCACTTTCACCTATCCTTTGATCTGCGGGACCGTTGGGGCACTACACAAGATCTGTTCACCTTCTTTCTTCATTCTTATCTCTCATTAGTCTTTCATATAATTTTATTTGGATGTTCTTTCGGAAAATATTGAAGCCTGCCTGGGTGGACCACTTCGGGGGCCGATTTTGAGTTTGTGTTTCCACACAAACTGTCTTTTGTAACCTTGTTTTTCATAAGCTACGTGATGACTTTGTTAGTAATTTGTTTGCTTTCTTAATATCCCGAATAACAAAATGTTTTATTTGGACAGTCCATGTTTGCGAATCAATTTTATGATAATTTTTGTTTTGTCTGAAATTAAACGATTTTTTTTCTTTAACTCTCTAAAAAGTTTTGTTAAGTGAAAAATGTAATCTTTTATCTGTTAAAGTTGTTCTTTTTTTTAAACACTCACAAAAAGAAACAGTTATTCCACCTTTCATGTATCATAGTTTATGTTAGACAATAATTATGTTGGTTTTTTTAACTTCAATTTTTCTAAACAGAAAAGTCACTGATTCACATTGCTAGTTATAACTTTCCCACTCATGACTAAAAAAAAAACAACAAATGAATATTAAAATCCAAAAATAATGGGTGAATACCCTAGAAGTCCAAAACCTTTAGCTACATGTAGATTTTTTTAAAAAAAAGCTGTTCTATTTTGGGCGCATTGTCTTTTTGATGCTGGCTGATGGAGCGTGAAAAGATAAGACGTTGAGGCGTTCCAGGTTTCTCGTCTGCTACCAACCACACACCCTCCCACTCGTAGCATTAAGACAGATCTTCCTATCAGCGGATGTTTTCTACAAATACTGGAAGCTGAGACTATCTTCATCAGATCTTTAGACAGAACACAAAATAGCTGACAGAATTCTAAACATTTGCTGATTTTGTTCCCAGTGTTCCTATGATGTTCACGATTGCTGACGTGACAATGTTCGCAGACTTTTCTCTGCTTTAGCTATCTGTGTGTTTCTGTTACTTAAGAATTCTACATGATTCTGCTTTTCGGACTAGTTTTGGAGCCAAAGAAATTCATGACATTGTTTTCTTTTCCACTTATTTAAATTTGGTCTGAAGTTTGCCTATCCGAGATAAAAGATGAACCTAACCTTTGCCAGGGAGTAAGTACAAGATTGGCCAGATTGGCTCACCAAGTGGTATTAGAAGAGAATAACAGTTTGGCCTCATCTCTTAACTGAGGAGATGTCTAGTCAATAACAGTATGTCAATGTTATTTCGAGATTTCACTGCGTCACAGACATTTTTCTGTCTGTAAACAATAAACCGCCATTTTCATCTGCCTCTTGTTATATTTCTCAATGTTCGCCCAATTTTGCATTTTCCCAGAGCTTGCCAGATTTGTAGGTTAAAGATGGCACTCATCCAGGACATAGATACTTTTTCCTCGGGCGTGGGACATTGCATGGGTTTTTATTTAAGCATTCACTTGTTCAAAAATAAAAAAATCTTTAATTTTTCTAACACAAGTTTCAAGCAGAGGCGTAGGGAGTAAAATGTGCGCCCGGGGCAAAGTACAATATTGCCCTTCCCCTCATTTTCCATGAATATGACATAGAAATATAGACCCCCTGAGGGTGGCGCCCGGGGCATTGTGCCCCCCTTGCCCCTTCCCTCACTACGCCTCTGCTTCCAATTCCTTCCCCCCCCCCCCATATGCTAAAGAGTATAACAGATGTAGCAGAGAGCAACCAAAGATGTCAGATAAAAAAAAAACATCAACAATACTGTATGGATGTCGGAGCTACGCCGATTCTACCCGACAACACTGTCAACTCACTCTCATTGGCATCCTTCAGTCGTAGAACGACTATGGTTCACACTTCCTCATGTGGCTGTGGAGCCCTCTTTTGGAGAGACACTCCCGTCCACAGATAGCGCAGGTTAAGGTGGCTTTTGCTTCGGTGGTAGAGGAGTTGGCTGTTTTTCGGATTGTGCGTTTTTCTTCCTGAGCTGAGACCCATGTACTTATACTGTCCATAGCTTTCTTGGTCACTGTCTCTCTCCATCTGTTGCTGTCTAGAGCTATGTCTTCCCAATTATCAGTATTGAAGTTCACTGATTTGAGGTCACGTTTTATTACATCTATGTAACGGAGGTGGGGGCGACCAGTTTTTCTTGTGCCAGTCGCGAGTTGACCATAGAGGATGACTTTCGGGATGCGCTTGTCCTCCATCCGGCGAACATGTCCAAGCCAGCGCAAACGGCGTTGTCTGAGGGCTGTAAAGATGCTGGGAATACCTGATCGCGCAAGGATCTCACTATTTCTTTCCATGTGACATTCAAGATCCTACGGAGACATCTCAAATGGAATGAGTTCAGTTTTCTCTCTTGCTTTGCGTAGGTGGTCCATGATTCACTGCCATACAGCAGTGTACTCATAACGCATGCCTTGTAGACTTCCATTTTGGTCACCGTAGTGAGCTTATGGTTTTCTCAAACTCTTGGTCTGAGCCTAGCGAATGTCGAGGCAGCCTTCCCTATGCGTTTTTTCATCTCCTCTTCTAGAGACAGTTCATCTTTAATTGTGGATCCCAGATAGCAGAATTCGTTTACGGCGTCCAGCTTGTTATCGTCTTTGAGGATGGAGGGTGGTGATGTAGCAGGTGGTTCCATAACATTTGTTTTCTTCGTGCTAATAGTCAAGCCATATTCTTTACAGGCCTGAAAGAAGCGGGACATTAGTGACTGAAGTTCCAAATGCGTGTGTGTCACTACCGCTGCGTCATCCGCGAATAGCATATTTCTTACGAGGGTGGCTCGGATTTTAGTTTTGGCCGTCAGTCTGGCCATATTTAGGAGTTTGCCATCAAATCTGGAATGGAGATAGATGCCTTCAGTGGATTTGTCAAACGCGTTGTGGATTAGCAGTAAAAATAGTAATCCAAAGAGGGTTGGGGCAAGGACACATCCTTGTTTAACTCCGCTGTTTATACTGAAACTTTCAGAGCTGGCACCGTTGAATTGCACTATACCCATCATATTTTGGTGGAAAGATATGATTACATTTAGTAGCTTGGGCGGACAGCCTATTATCTGTAAAATTTTAAAGAGGCCATCTCTGCTAACTAGATCGAAGGCCTTTGTCAGGTCAATAAACGCAATGTACAAAGGCATCCGTTGTTCTATGCACTTTTCCTGGAGTTGGCGGATGGAGAAAATCATGTCAATCGTGGATCTCCCTGAGCGAAAGCCGCATTGTGATTCTGGATAGACCCGATCAGCGAGTTTTGTAGCCTGGGAAGTATCACTCGAGCAAAGACTTTGCCTACAATACTTAAGAGGGAGATTCCCCTGTAATTGTTGCAGTCGCTTCTGTCACCTTTGTTCTTATACATTGTAATGATTTTAGCATCCCGCAGGTCTTGTGGCACAGCACTTTCTTGCCAACATTTGCAAAGCAGTTCGTGTAGAAGTTGGATTAGAGTAGTTTTGCATTGTTTTAGAAGATCTGGGGGGATACCATCGCATCCGGGTGCTTTGCGGGCAGCAATGTTGTCTATGGCTTTGTTGAGCTCTGTCAACTAATTGATACATATCAATAAAATCACGCGCTCCTCGGTTCCAAACCGAACACTTGCCCTAATACGCGATAATTAGTTGCCATAGCAACAACAACAAATCAACTTCGATGACGCTGACGAAATAATGCGGCTGGAAAAAACTTTTAAAAAATGAAATTCAACAATGCCTGATCAACGTTCCGGGATGGCTCTAATGGTGCGGGTTAGGGGAATACTGTTGAGCTGGTTCAATCTTGTACATTTAGTTTCATGTCCTTGATGGCTCTAAGGGTGCGGGTTAGGGGAATACTGTTGAGCTGGTTCAATCTTGTACATTTAGTTTCATGTCCTTGATGGCTCTAAGGGTGCGCTTAGGGGAATACTGTTGAGCTGTTTCAATCTTGTACATTTATTTTCATAACTTCCCGACAATAGATAATGCCCAGGCTTTATCTCATCACTACAAGATGAATCAAAGTTGTACTATAACTGAAGGTGGCCAACTTTTACTTTTACAAAACAGAAGACAACGTTTTAATTTTTTTCTGGATCTAATTTAATCCACACGGCATTCTACCTTTGGAACCAAATGTCCGCTTCGTTCTAACTTAAAGAGTGGATAATATCAGTAACTAAATTAAAGGAAAAGTTGAAAAACACCACTATTAAAAGCGACAACACCAACAAAAACAATACCAGCAACAAAAACATAAACATAAAGAACAGCAACAGCTACAAAAACAACAACAAAAAAAAATACAGCTACAAAAACAACAACAAAAAAAAATACAGCTACAAAAACAACAACAACAAAAAATACAGCTACAAAAACAACAACAAAAAAAAATACAGCTACAAAAACAACAACAAAAAAAAATACAGCTACAAAAACAACAAAAAAAAAAATACAGCTACAAAAACAACAACAACAAAAAATACAGCTACAAAATAACAGTAAAAAAAAAAAAAAAGCAACAACAAAATAAACTCATAAAAAAACCCAGCCCTAAAAAGACGAGCGACCGATAGCCCTTTAGGTACTAGGTTGGTTACTATCTATAGGCTATTTTAATCTGATCCTGACCCAAAATCTTAAAACATTACAGGTCCCCACATCGACTACTAGTAGCTACTAAAGCGTACTAACAAAGTACAACATTCTCAGTTGACTTGTGTCACATGTATTTCTTTGTCTACATGCTTACCAAAGTGTAGTTTAAAACAAATAGTTCCTACCATATAAAGTTATAGATGCGTTCATCCTGTGGAAGTTAATTCGATCCACGTAGATGACAATCTCCACGTGATAGTACATCCAAAAGTTCGACCCTCCACGTGCAGAGGCTTGAAGGAGTGAAGCTTTTAACAATGAATGTGTCGAAATTAATCGGAGACGATCTTTCCTTTGAGGCAAGTACTCAGCATAACAGATGAACAATGATTCAGAAAATAACAGGCACAGTACGCTATATAGTCTGTTTTTTTTTTCTCCTTCACTAATCTGTCAAAATTAAGCGTCTTAGAACACTGACATTTTTTTTTTGCTTGTTTAAACTATTTAACTCTTTGAGAATGCATTTATCAGGATGTGATGGCTAAGCGGGAAAGCGCTTGACTTCTCAATAGAGGTGTCTCGGGTTTGAATCTCGGTGGGATTTTGAACTTCGGGATTTTTAGGAAGCCCTCGAGTCCACCAAATTCTAATACATTATTTGGTGAAGTAAAGGCGGTTGGTCGTAGTGCTGGCCACATGCCAACCTTGTTAACCGTCGGCCATAGAAAACACGACTTTTTACATTATTTGATCAATAGATCTAAAAGTCTTAAAGAAGTATTTTATTGACTATTTAAAACAGTTTTTAATTGAGTGTTTTGTAATAATTAATCAAACTCCGTGAAAAGATCAACTGACACCAGGCTGTACAGAAGAAAACTTTAAAAAAAATTGTTTTAGAACTTCAAGATTTCTATGAGTAAAGGTTGCCAAACGCTGAAAATGTGCGGTACTGAATCGTTCACATGTGGAGCAGAGAAGAATGCACCATGATTCTCTTTTCCAAACATTGTTTGTCTTTAGTACTAGTGACTCGAATTGACATCAAGTACAGCCCCCACAAGTAAGTAAAGTAAAGTGCCCCTTTCAGACCTTGTGGTCTATAGGGCAGATGATGTAAATGTCATCTGTTTCTATGGCCTACGGTTTACGAATGTGTCATGTGGCCAGCACAACGACCAACTGCCTTTACTTTCCCCAACTAATGTCAGGTACCCATTAGAGCTAAGTGGACTCAGAGGCGCCCAAAGATCCCGAAACGAAAAAAATCCCAGTCTTCACCAGGATTCGAACCCGGGACACCGGATCGGGAGCCAAGAGCTTTACCGCTCAACCACCGCGCCTCCTCAGCCCCCCACAATGTAGACTAAAATTCAAATGAGAATGACAATAAAGGGAAACAAAAAAAAAATATTATCGCCCTGGGGTACCCATCATAAACATGTGTGTAGACCGTTATCTGGCGCCCACAATTTTTGCTTCAGGGATTTAAAATGAATAAAAAAAAATACTGAGTGATGATGTCTTCATCTCGATCCAATTTTATTGTGTTTTTGATTGACAGAAATCTGAATGGATCTATATACACAGAGCCAATATAACGACAGAGACATCTCTTTTGACATCTTTCTAGACATCTCTCTCCATATTTTTCTCCATATCTCTTCCGATCTCTCTTTGCATTTCTATGCGCATCTCTATTGACGTTTTTCTTTTAATTCCTCTGGAATTCTTTCTTAAAATTTCTTTGGAATTCTCTCTTAAAATTTCTTTGGATATTTCTCTTAAAATTTCTTTGGATATTTCTCTTAAAATTTCACTGGATATTTCTCTTAAAATTTCTCTAGACATTTCTTTTTAAATTTCTCTAGACATCTCTTTTGAAATAGCTCTGGATGTTTCTTGTATCTCTCTTCCATTTTTTCACCACCAGCATACAAAAATTGCTATAGATTTACGCATTGTGTAAATTTTTAAAAATCCGGGAAGTCAGAAGAGAACTCTCTACCAAAACTTAATTTGTAACCTTCATTTTACCAGTTAAAGGTACTATTTTATATAGCTCCTCCTCCTTCGTGGTCCAAGGCACATTTCTCATTTCCTATGAACTAAAAGATGAGCACATTTCTCATTTCCTATGAATTCGAAAATTTCTATGAAGTCCAAACCACGCTTTAAAATGCTAGCCACATACATGGCATCATGAGTAGTTTTGATCTGATGCAGATAAGCTTGCTTTTTTTTTTCTCAGCTTTTTTTTTTTGAGGTATGTGTTATTTGATGAAGACCGATTTTCTTGCCTCATATCTTGAAGCTCCAACACTCTCGGCTTCCCTCCATGACGGATGACTGATCTTCCTGCCTCATATCTTGAAGCTCCAACACTCTCGGCTTCCCTCCATGACGGATGACTGATCTTCCTGCCTCATATCTTGAAGCTCCAACACTCTCGGCTTCCCTCCATGACGGATGACTGATCTTCCTGCCTCATATCTTGAAGCTCCAACACTCTCGGCTTCCCTCCATGACGGATGACTGATCTTCCTGCCTCATATCTTGAAGCTCCAACACTCTCGGCTTCTAAGCTTCCCTCCATGAGGTGTGATCGAGAGCTAGCATTCTAGTTTTCAAAGTAAGAATGAGAGCACAACATGTGGAAAACAGCCAGTTTTCCCATGGTCGTATATATAAAGATGGCATAGGATATAAACGTCTAAGGGAAACTAATCAATAGTGAGCTACATCAAAGAGTTTCCACGAGGGATTTAAAAACTAAACCAAATCACAGAAATCTGATCTTTTTTATTTTTAAAAGAATAGTTCAGAGAAAAAAAAGTAAAGCGATAAGGAGTACTGTGTTTATGGGGGTTGGAAATAAAATATAATGGGACCTATGACAAGCGAAGAGCTTCGAAGTTTGATTGCCAGCTGCTAAAAGCTCACAAATATTATATGATTTTAAAATATATAGCTTATCAATACTTCTTATATATATTATAGTAATCTTTCAGACCCTGTGGTCTATAGGGCAGATGATGTAGAGTTCATCTGTTTCTATGGCCTATGGCTTACGAGGGTGTCATGTGGCCAGCACAACGACCAACCGACTTTACTTTTCCCCAACTAATGTCAGGTACCCATTAGAGCTGGGTGAACTCAGAGGCGCCCAAACAACCCGAATTTAAAAAATACAGTCTTCACCAGGATTGGAACCCGAAACCTCCAGTTCAGAAGCCAAGCACTTTACCGCTACGCCAAACCGCCTCCTTATCCTATAGATATATATTTATTTATTTATATATATATATATATATATATATATATATATATATAGAGAGAGAGAGAGAGAGAGAGAGAGAGAGAGAGAGAGAGGGGGGGGGGGAGAGAGAGAAAAAGAGAGAGAGAGAGAAAGAGAGAGACTTACTTAGACTTAGGTCCTCCCGCGCCGTTCGGCGCATTGAGCGGAAAGCTGTCTCCATAAAGATCTGTCATTGGCAATGTCTGAAGCCTCCTCCCACCTGGTGTCCACTGTTCTGAGGTCGTCAATGAAGGTGTGTCGCCAAGTAATATGAGGTCGTCCCTGTTTGCGCTTTCCTCGTTTTGGCTTCCATGTCATCGCAACTCTTGGTGTGCGTAATTCATTTTGGCGTAGAACATGTCCCGCAAACCTCATGCGACGCTCAGTCACAACCTCACTAAGTGTTCGACTCCCACTTCGGCATAGGATTTCCTTGTTTGAGACCCGATCTGTGTAACTGACTCCCAAAATCCGTTTCAGCCATCTCTGTTGAGCCACATTTAGTCTTTTCTCAATTTTGACAGATGACGTGGAAGTCATATGAGAGAGATAGATAGATAGATAGATATTTTCCTATGATTTAATCTTATCACTAGAAAGGCCAGAAAACTACTAGTGGCTGTCGTATACGAGATTCTTCATCAGCAAACTCCATGTCAGCAAGGGCATGGTGGGCCCAACACGTATTTAGCAAAAGCTATCAACAAAACCCAGGAAACATTTCAGGACTCCATTCATGAAAATTCTCTATAAAACGAAGAAGCGGGAGTGCTTGTGGTAAAGAAAGAAACCATTTTCAAAGCAACCGGTATTGACTAAGTATTTCAGTGCTGACCTTGCCCTTGTCAGAGTACCCCGGAAGCAGTACGTAAATCTAGCGCAGAATTTAAGCAGCCGCAGCTTTGTGTCAATATTTTTTTCGAATCCGCAGAATAGCTTCGACGAGCATTCGAAAATCAACAAAAAGTACGCAGGCAGGTGGGAAAGTATTAGTCGAGGTGTGACAGCCTAATCCAGCCACGATCTACGCGTCTGCCGACTTACCTCAGTTACCTGATCGGAAATTCCCGTTAAGTCATTAAAAGAAGGAGACAAAAACCAATGGGGAAAAAAATAACATGTTGCGTCAACAAGATAGAAAAAAAAATAGATGAGGAATTTTAAAAAGTAGGAAGCAAAAAGAAAAGTAGGGAAACAATCTGCTTTATTAGACTGTTTGGGCTAGGGGGAGGGGATAGTTGTCAAGGCAGCTGAGGGTATTCACTGCCAATGTTTGTCCAGGCGTGGCTGACAATTAATGCTATAATCGTATCACGCCGCGAGCCAGCCGTCGAGAATTGATCCCATGCTCCTAACAGTACCGCCTAATTTAACCCATTGGCTACTACGGTTCTTTTTTTTGTGTTTTTTTTTCACTTCTCATAAAAAAACAGTGGATTTATATTGCTTTAATGAAAGAACAAATAATGGATTTATATGGTTTAAAGAAAGAAAAAAAGTCCACTTATATATTTAAACTCCGCTTAGCTCAGTTTTTTGGGGTTTTTTTTGCTAAGTCATCTGAATGATTTTTTAAAAATCTTCCATTTGAAAACAGTTCACCTTCGATAGGACATAACAACCTGATAATAAAGAAGTCAATATATTCACAAGAACTGAAGAAGGAAATAATATTATTTTAAAAATACCTGGGTATGCCTTATAGGTCTCATGCCCTGAAAAAGAAGAAGGAGTGATTGTAGAGCTAGCAATTTCACATCACTAAACTATTTCTACAGAAACCGCAAATACATGAAATCAACTAGAACTTGGCCAGAAAGGTTCCTCTCTAGTAGAGTCTATGACTTGTACTGGTGAAAGAATTCCGGAATCTAGCACATTGACATTACTACTGATGACTAAGACTTCAACCTAAAACACTAGAGCCCTTTACGATAGTGGCAGAGGAAACGAAGTGGCAAATGAAATGAGAAGACACAAAGCCAAGGTTCTAGGCCTTAGTGAAATTTAGGTGGAATGTAAGCTAACTGACATCTGGTGAGACCAAAAGATATTTTAGTCACGAAGATCTAGACCACGAACCCACCCAGAGAGAGGCACTGTTATTGTCACCAAATGCATCAATAGCTTTGCTAGGATGGCAGCCAAGCAAATCTGGAAGAGGCTGAGGATACTGGAATGATATAGAAGCAGATGAAGAAAGCTGCTCCACTATGGGCTCACATGTACACGTCAAGTCATATTAAAAAGCACTATAAAGTAGAAAATATTTAATTAATTTTTTTAAAGTGTTTAAATGTCAGTTTAACTTGATAAACACAACCAACTCTTTGATTATTTATTAGTTATTTTTAACGTTTTTAGTGCTTTTTAATATAAGCGTTATTATTTTCATTAATTACTTTTACAATAACTCTATTCAAGTCACTCCTTCATAGAATGTATGCGAACGGCTGATCGTAAAAATGGCTTGAACGATTTTTCTAGAAATTTAACAATTGATGTATATCGCTGAGAAAAGAATTACTAGCTCGTTGGCTACTTGGGGAAAAATCTTGTTTGACCGTTTTAATTTTTCCAAGTAAAAATAAATAAATGTAAATTTGGCTATAGACTAAATCTAGGTCTAGATCATACATTGGTTTTTAAAAGGAATATCGCGTTCTTGAAAGGACTATCGCGTTCGGGAATTTCCTAATGTAAGGCTTTATTGATTCAAGAATCAAAAAGATTTTAATAAATTAATGTTCAGGAAAATTTTGCGCATTGTTTTCTAAGTCTAGATCTAAATGCTTATCATTGGAATATTAAAAGGTGTACTAGATCTATACAATCTATTAGATTCTTTCTCGAGGAGAAACAATGTTTTTAAATCTAACATTCAATAATTTTGAAGAGAAAAACAATCCCTCAATAAGTTGCATAAAGTATGTATTTTTTTAAAACTACTTTTTAATGTTTTTCTTGTTTAAGTATTATGTATCATTTTATTTTTTATATTATTAAATCTTTTTTAAATACCTTTTGTGAAAAGAGCGGCAAATATATATCTATTCTATGGTAATGTCTTAGCTCGGGAGATCATTTTCCCTATAGGTTACTCAAGCTACTTACTTGGGTTCGCAAAAGAGCTTTCAGAGTTTGTTATTAATGCCTTATATATATATATATTCTTAACTGTATATCTTTGCAAAGACCTTCCTACAGGGAACAGTACTAGCTCTAAAGTAAAGGTAAAGTAAGGGGATTGGTCGTTGTGTTGGACACATAACACTTTCATTAACTGCAGTTCACAGAAACAGTTGACCTTTACATCGTTTGCCCTATACATTCTGAGGGATGAAAGAGGAAGTTTACTTAAAGTTTAAATAAGTCAAGCGTGGTATACTTTCAAGTGGTCAAGGAAATGACCACTTCTCACGAAGGCATGGTCTTAGTTTTAACGACTTTATGTCATTGCCCTTTGGCCACCACAGAAAACGTGCAAGGAATTTCCGGAAGTCGAAGAGCTTTTATTTATTTATTTATTTATTTTTATACATTTAAACAATACCAATTAACATTATGTTTTAATTCGACATGGCCTCTAGGAGTTGTTTAAAAAATCCGATACACAATACATATGAAGTCATTATTTTTGTTCTGCTATTGTGAAATGACATGGTTGTTTCTGATTATAAGAGTGAAACGACAAAGTGAGTCAAGATATCCAAAGTCCGTCACATTTATTCCTCCCCCGTGTCTCACACCTTTTCCTCACTTCTGCATCCGATCACATGACCGCTCCGCGTGAGCAAACCACACTTCTGATTTTTTTTTCACCCTCATTCTTCGGCATTTTGGTTTTTAAATTTTTTTGCTCTGGACTTTCCAAATGCGATTGAAACCACTTGTACATCTATATGTACAACGTCTCGAGTCGTGCTACGAAAGATTACCTCCCTTTTTTCTTTGTCATGACATTAAGGTTTATTTCTGTTCTGATTATTTTTAATTAGCTTATAATTGATGTCTTGTAATTTGTTAAACTGTTTAATTTACGCTTGAATAAATATTTACGTTTTGATTTAGCTGACAGTTTTTTTCCCATTTCTTTTACATTTTAATTTCGGAAATTAATTAGTATTAATTATCTCCCTTCTATCTTGTTAATGTCAGTACATGTATATTTGAGGACAAAAGAAACTCAGATAGAAATCATACACATACACATACAAATCTCACACACTATCACATTCCTTCACACAACAAGACATATTGAAAGCTCTCACACACACCAGCACTCCCACAGGAACCAAGCGAATTAGCACTAGAAATAGGAATATCTTAGTTAACGCAAAAGTGTTTTCCTAAATATTTTATTTTTTTAAATTTTATCCCTACATAACTTCCAACATTTTCCCATTCTTCCTTACGCCCTTCAAATAATGTTTTAAAAAGATAACGTTCTATCAAGGGCGTTGCCACAACAATGGAGGCGTAAGAAAAGGGCGGATTGGTAGCGCCCAGCCTGCTGCACAGGTTTGTGGTCTTTCAACTTTCTCACGTTAAAAGAAAATGCTAGAAAATAAAAACTAAAAAATTCCTTTCTCCAAATGAAATCTCTCTAAGCGAAGGATGTGTGGTTTGTAAAGACTTGACTTTTGTCATTGTTCTTTTTACAACTGAAAAGGTTGGTATAGGAATTAGTTAAAGCTTGGCCCTTTGTGATGTTATACCACTTGGCCTTTGAGATCTATCTATCTATCTATCTATCTATCTATCTATCTATCTATCTATCTATCTATCTATCTATCTATCTATCTATCTATCTATCTATCTATCTATCTATCTATCTAATCTATCTATCTATCTATCTATCTATCTATCTATCTATCTATCTATCTATCTATCTATCTATTTATCTATCTATCTATCTATCTATGTCAATCTTGTTCAATCTGTCACTTATCCATCCTTTAATGTATATTTGGCTTACTATGACTATTTGGTTACTCTCTGATATATATTTAGTTGACTTTCCAGTTCCAATGGGACGACGTGTGGAGAAACACTGCATCGTGGGTGAAAATAGTTCACACTATACAAATTGACCGAACGTGATGTTTGACCCCTAGGTTTATTTTAAAGCCATTGTCTGACCGAGTCCCAGTCATGCTCACACCTTGCTCAAGTGCTCACCCGTTTCCTTACTCTAGCCAATGACTAAGAACAAATATTGACCTTCGCTTTTAAGCGGGAATATGGTAGGTGGAAATCTGAGAAATTTCAACTTCTGAGGCAAACAAAAGATTGTTCAAAATAATCCATGTAATGTTGGATCAATTAATGTTAATCATTGTATGTGCTTATATCACTGAAGGTTTCTCAGTTTTTAACTTTGATAACCCAACCATGGTTTCGGCTTAAGGTTAGTGATAACTAAGCCTGAATCTAGGTACACCTCCTATCTAAAGAAAAACAACAACTTTAAAGGCATTACGTAAGTAACTCTGCTTCATCTGTACAGAAAGTGTTTGGTTCATTAGGTAAAAACAGAACTCCATGATCTGGCAGAAGGTCACACTGAATGAGATTTCGTCAACAGACAGATCCACTGAACAGTCCGGTACATTGGTGAGTCCATTTCCTAGTGCTATTAGAGCATGGGAATGGGTTGCTAGAGTCAATAAAAAAAAACAACAACAATGAATTAAGTCATTGATTAACAAGCATGACTAGATTGACCTAAGTACACGCGTACGACATAATCATCTTTTTTTATGAAGTAACGTCTGTATTTTATAAGATAATAAATAATTTATCCCCCTACCCAATAACGTCCATTATTATTGGCTGTAAACTTTTCTCAGTCTGAGCGTGTGGCATCCTCGTGGAAATGTAGCTAAGAGTAAATGGATAGGCGAACATTGAAAACAAACGATTACCCCCAGTGGGACTCCGCAGGGCCGATTACCCCCCCCCCCCCCAGTGGGACTCCGCAAGGCCGATTACCCCCCCCCCAGTGGGACTCCGCAGGGCCAATTACCATCCAGTGGGATTGCGCGGGGCCGTGTAAAGTGTTGTGGCCCTATGAGTCGTGACGTAACAACAACAACAGCAACAACAAACAGATGTGTGATTACATTTTCATATTGGAGATTAAGCGTTTATGGAAATTATCTAAAAAAACAATATACCCCATTGTCATATCAACCGAGGGAATAATAACAACTGACCTCACAGATAACTTCAAGGCCCTTGGCATTCCTAGGAACATCCTCGTTGCCTGTCAGAGGGCGGTACTTCCGCAGACCTGCCACATCACCAGAAAATTCCTCGGTGCAAACTGATAAAGGGACTACGATGAATTTTGCTTACCTTTAACGAAACTCGACCCTGGCTTCGCCAGAGAGTGATTACTGGTTCTTTTATAATAATAATAATAATCTTTATTATCCATAAGGAAATCTGTCTTATAATTTGTGCATTACACCAAACAAAACATTATATCAATAGAAAACCAAAGTATACATTCATACCAGACTCACTCATAATTTACATGAACTAATAAAAAATGAACATCCAAAATACATCCATCAAAGTAAAATATTAGAATTCAATTTGAAAGCACAAATTACATGTCATACTTTTAATATAGAGGGAGAATTGTTTTCGCTCTAAGACTTACAACTTATTATTATTTATATTATTATTATTATTGTCAGAGTAATGGAACTGCCAGGGTTGAGCGTCGTTAAAGAGAAACAATATTCATCAATTCTTCAACTATTTTTATTATTACTATTATTATTATTATATTATCAATTGTATGTATTATCCATTAAGCATGGAGGAACTTAATATTTTGAGCGCATTCACGAAAACTGTCTTCTTGTCAAATGGAAAAAGCATTCTGTCTTTGTCTAACTCTAGATCCTCCCAAAACACAGAGAGAATATCAACTGCTAGAACTACAACTTGATACACAACCAAAAAAAGGCGGGAAAATCCCCCCCCCCCCCTTTTCATTCTACCATTTATTTGTTTCGTCTATGTCGTCACTGGCCTACATAAAATGTTGACATTTTCCTAATGCATGTGGCCAAATAAGATCAACAGAGCACACTGTAGTAGCAGGTGTTCTAAATTTGGCGGGCTAAAAAAAAAAGTGGACAGTATTCCTCTTCTGTCCACCTCTTCCATTTCAAACACTAAGAACAGAAATAAGTTTGTTAACGCCAAAACATAGCTTTGTATACCTGGAAAAAGAATATACATAAGTATGGAAAGGTTGAAATCTCCAGGGATCACTAAGCATGGGGAGGTAATTCGTGTCCTTACTTTGGAAATGGTGAGGCCATGTGCAAAATTAATCACAGAGGCCCCATAATTACGAATTAAGAGGGCCCCATTAGGGTTCTGCTTTACGCCATCGGGTGTAGAGTGAGGCTCTGTTAGCTCCCCCAAAAGGGCTGCCTAGCGCTGATTGCAACTTTAGCTGCAGAAATGCATACACAAAAACGTGAGGCCCCTCTGGCCCCAAGGTCCTGCACCGTCATGCACCTCTCACTCGAATTATGGCCTTGATGATAGGTGAACAACCTTTCGATACAGTCAGCTCAAGACATGTTTAGGTAAATATATAGCACACAGCTTGTATACACGCCGAATGGTCACGGACGAGACTTGGCAATTTTTGTTGTTGTTGTCCTTTTTCATTTTGCAACATGTCGGATAAATGATGCTGCCACTTTTGCATTTTTTCACTAAAGGTCTCCTTCTATCTTGCACACACACACACACTCTCATTCTGTCCCTCCCCTTTCCTCTCTCCCTATGTCTCTTTATTTCTCCATCTCTCTCTTTCATTCTCTCTCACACACACGCTCTCTCTCACTTTCTCTTTTTTTTCCCTCTTTCTCTACCTCCCTCTACTCTCTCTTTAGACCAATAGCTAGCTCGTTGCCCCAAGTTTGTATGGCGTGTCTAAACTGACCACAGGTTGTGACGTTGCAGGTCAGTGTTCAGGCCTATAACGATTGGTCTCGGATCAACTTAGAATAACGAATGGTCTCGGTTGAACAGAGGTATTGTAATGAATCTTTTCACAAGCTTCAGAAATATATTTACTTTTAATCAAACTTAATGCAAAAATATTTTGATATCGGAAATAAAGAGATATGCATTCAAATAATCTAAACCGAAAAAGAAACAAACAAAAAATTTTACATTTTATTGCGGAAAGCAGAATAATTTGTTTCTAATGTCATAATTGATCTAAACGATAGCGACCTCGGAAGTTTTTATCGTACTTTTCATTGACCTCAGTGTTGAGTATAACAATGATAATGTAACCAATTTTTCTGGAAAAAAATGGCAGCTGGATTTCACAATATTCGCCCTACAATATAAATAAAAACCTTTGGTTACGGTGAAGCACATATTGTAAAACATTCAAACTGCGCTCTCAGAAGTCTTTATCGTTTTGTTCTGTATTAGATATTGTAACTATTAAAAAAAAACTGAAGAATAAAAAAAAAGTTCCAAATTTCAAATGCCTTATCCTTTTAACTACTCAAAATTGAAGAGTGTTGGAGAGTGAGTGGGCATGATTTGGAGTATAGGGTGCAGGTGTAAAAGCGATTCCATTATGGACATGAATGTGTTTGAGTATTTGTTTGTCCACTTGTGCCAGGCGGTTTTCATCTTTTGATCTGTCCACAGATGGTGACAGGAGTCCTAAAATAGACGTCCGATCTCTCACATTAGATTTGCGTGGGTGGAATATTACAAAAGAAATTTTTTGTTTTTCTCTTTGGCTTTTTTTTTCCCGTAGGCAGTGACACATGAGAACATAGACTCCTGACATAGACACATGAGAACATAGACTCCTGACATAGACACATGAGAACATAGACTCCTGACATAGACACATGAGAACATAGACTCCTGACATAGACACATGAGAACATAGACTCCTGACATAGACACATGAGAACATAGACTCCTGACATAGACACTGTTACATTTGGATACATGGTCTCGTGACATAGACATTAGAGCACATGTTCTCTCGGCATGGAAACGTGACATAGTCTCCTGACATCCAAAATGTTAAGTTGTAAAATTTAGTATCACTAATACTATCTAACTGCACTAAATATTTTAGCCCTTCTGGATTTCTATGCTTAAACGCCTGAAACAATGGTTCTCTCTCGTATCTCAGACCTATTTTAAGCTAAGTCACGTGGTCAAGGATAAACAAAGGCCTGCACATTGTTTTACTTTTCCATTTCGTTTCTGTTGCTCATCTTTAAAGATGCACACTTCCTCTAAGATACTTAAGTCCACAGAATAGAAACACGAATAGTTAATTAATTGTGTTACATTAATTTAAAGAACAAGAGATTCTTAAAATAGTTAATAAGGTCTATCGTATCCCTACGTCACTACACTAGGCGACCATAGAGGCACACTACTAGGTCTACGATGCAACATAAGATGTATTTGTTATTTTTAGATCTAACTAATATTCCTGACTGGAGGACCTGATCTTTTATCATTGTAGAACTAAGGAAGATGTTTCTCAATGACGTCTTCACAATATATAATATTGTTTGGGTGATTATCTATCCATCTATCTATCTATCTATAATCCTTTTCCTGTATCTATATGATACTAACTAACATGAAAGCTCATCTATTTCAACATTTCGTATTGCCAGTACCTACGTTAGGTAATTTTTTTACAACAGTAATAAGGCCTACAGCAAGGCGGAGATCCCATGGAAATAATCTAGTAAGTATATATAGTCTAAACTTACATTCCCGAGCGCGCGTATGACACTCGCAGGGGCAGGGGCGGCTTTTGGCAAAGGCAAACTAGACAGATGTCTAGGTACTCTAATAGGTGGGAGGAGGGGGGGCTCGCACAGAATTGGAAACAATTTAAACATTTATTTACCTTTTAATTATTTTTAGAGAAGAAATAGCGAAACTTGTGCCCAATGTTAATGTTGGAATCCCTCAGTTTTCATGAAATTGCGTAATTTTATTTTTTCACAGTTTATTTTTTATTTTGCTATTTCATTTGAGACTGAACAAATTCTCTTGGCCTAGAACAGTGGTTCCAAAACTTTTTTGTCTCGTAGACCCCTTGCCATGTTTCCTGGATTACGGTAGACCCCCTGCTTAACTTATAAATTGCATTTTTGCAAATTCACCAACTAAATTTTTTTAAAAACTTATTTCTAACTGTAGTGAGTCCAAGAATGAAAAGAGAATTCAAAGCTACATTTAAACTTAGAAAGATCTTTTTTATTGGTAAAATTCAAATTAATATATATTACTGGAATCTCCAAACACACTGGAAATGTGTGGGCTTGTTGAGCAGTTTCGTCATTCGTTGCTACGGGTATCATGTTTCATTTAGAAATGTATTGTTCTATGAAGTAGTCTTACAATCATTAAAAATATTCATTAACTTATTAATTTGCCTTCAATATCAGTGTCAAAGTGTTCGCAAAGAGTTTCTCGTATATTTCTTGAGCTGGTTCAAACATTGGGTTTGAGGAACTGTTTTCATTTACAGGAGAAAGGGCCAAGGCGAGTAACTGGCGCCTAAACCACTAAGCTTTGGCAGGAGGGACTCATTAGCCTTCACTTGCAACCCACCGAGCAGAAGAAAAACTGAATTCAAACCTCTGCTGCCGTGCAACTATACCCCAACACTGCCACTTTTAGGCAGTTTGCAGCCACACAGCGCTACACCCAGTCAGAGCCTTCGACACGACTGATCCCAAACTGTATTTGTCATTTGCAAAGAATTCCATAAGCACAAGAAGCTTTTAGTGTTATAACTCATACCACCGATGTGCCCTTGAACTGTAGTGTTGCTTAAAGAAATTCGTTAAATAATATCAGATGTAGGTTTGCGTCAAATAATTCCTTTTTATCTGTGAGAGTTCGAAAGTTGTTCAAACCTTTACCTTTTTTTGTCAGGGTGACATCATCTCAAATGACCCTGCAGAGGGAGTCCAACGTAAATACTTAGTCACTGAGGCAACCAACCGCTTAGTTGACAAGAAAGAAATGAATCCCGATTATCAATAAATTTTAAATATTAGTTTTTTTTAAGCATTAGTTAAATTTTGACACAATTAAGCAATTAAATCGGTATTGAAATTAAATACAACAATTTTCTTTTGATTAGCAGGAATATTTAAGGATTAATAAAGTACAAATCATATATTCGTGAATGAAATAAGTACATTAATAGGATCTGAAAATTAAAGTCATGACTTGCTTTAAATAAAATCCATTATCGTAGACCCCCGTGGACATCTCATAGACCCCCAATTTATTGTTTCACTTTCGTAGACCCCTTGGAAGGCTTCGTAGACCCCTGGGGGACTATATAAACCACTTTGGGAATCACTGGCCTAGAATCTCCAATTATGTAAGGCCGGCCCTACCGCTAAGGCCGCCACTGTGATACCGCATAACTGGATTTAATATATAAAAAAACAACTTACAAGACAATCTATAGCCATTATGTCTTGTATTTTTTTTTCAGGCTTTTATTTTATTTAATTTTTTTACTACGATCCACACCTACACGCGCATTGTGACGCAAGGAAATAAAACGTCCGATAACTCTTAGTGTAGTGTACAGGCACTAAATTACCGCCCTTAGTTCTGATAGCAGTAATCTGTCAGACACCATCGAACGACTCATTCTCTTGCCCTATCCACCCCCCCCCCCCCCTCCCAACGCAGATGAACGCTTTCGGAAGGGGGCAACACCATTTGCATATCTGTGGTATTAGAATAGTATCGCGAGGGAGTGTTTGTTTGTAGTAGGCCCCCTACTTAATTGTCAGTAATATTACACTACTATTAAAAATATAGGAATGTGTCTGTGCTTGTGTGTATGTGTAAATATTTGTCATTGTTAGAGCACAAACAATGGTTACACACACACACGCGAAGTATTTATGGCGTGAGTGGGCGTATTTGTATACATCCCCACAGCAACAACACTGTAGTGCGGGATAGTGAGGTCATTACCAATCAATGGAAACAGTGGTTTACTCTGCTACTATAGCCCCTAACAAAGTTATAAATAGTAAAGTGAAATAGAAGTCTAACATGTGGAGGCACAGATGCCGAAACTAATCTAAGGCTGCAAGGAGTGGCCGCTACGATTTTTGGTCGGAAAATATTCACAGTACCACTAAAATCATTCACTAAGTGTAGCGGTTTTTGTGTTGGAAGAGAAAGGAGGGGGGGGGGGGGGTTTACAAATAATGAAAAAATAACATTTAAATGACCAGCCATTGAGACTTACCAAACGATTATTAACGATGATTAATTAATGATTAATGATTATTAGATCTAGCGGTCATTCCATTGTTTCCTACTTTTAACGACATTTTTAAGTCGATGGCTGCCTGGTGTGTTGTGCGCGCTTGACTGTCGGGTTCCAACAACACCCGCCACTATCCGCACCCCCCCCCCCGAGCTTCTGGAGATTTGTGCTAGGATGTAATAATGTTCAGTTATGAAGAAATATTAGAAAAAAATCAGTCAGTCCGCTAAATGTGAAATTTAACTGTCACAGACACGCAGGCTTACAATGTCTAGAAAAAAAAAATTTGAAATGTATTTGAGTAGAATATCACTTTAAGTGAGGTCATAGATTTTCAAGACCTATTCAATCACACTGGCTTCTTTAACTTTCCACCTACGTAGTATCATTATCCGCAGCGTCCCCAATTCTCTCCTTTTTGATTACTTGGAAGTTTTCTTTTGAGTTGAATCTAATATTCTCAATGCTTTAGTTTATTAGTTATCAGTAAACTTTATAAAACAAACAAAAAAAATTTTTAATGACTATTCCTACTTTATACAACGTATAGAGCGATTATTTCTCTTCCAATAACTAGCGAATGTTAAATTAAAAAAAAGATAAATAAGAAAATAAAAAATAGCAGGCAGTGGATTTTTTTTTACCCCGCTCTAGTTCCTCCCCCCTCCCCCAAATTTCTACAAAAAATCGTTAGAGCCGTTTTCAAGATCCGTGTCTATGAGGTTCCATTTTTTTTTTTTTTTTTTTGGCCCACTGAAGAGTTTGTAGCCTGATAAAATGAATTATAATGAAATATGAAAGGAATGGTTATATGGTCGTTTTGAATATGCTTCGATCTGTCATTATGATGGTCCTTGGTTCGTACCCTGCTCGCTTTCATCTCCAGCCGTCCTGTGGATAGAGTGAGCTGTGACGTAACAATCTCCAGTTCTGAAGCTCCGAAGCTGACGAAACATTTCATAGGTGTGGTAAATGTGATTTACAACATGTTATCGTTTTTGTTGTCGACCTATGTTTGTAGCTCTTCGTGACGTATATGTCCAACACGATTCACATCTGTGTACTCTGAATGCGCTAACATTTTCTTGTAATTTATGAGGGTTGGATTGTCTTTTAGATGTCAAACCGAGACGGATTTAAGTAGGTGGAGACCCTGAGCAGAATTTTTTTTTTAGCATCATACCCTCCTTCAAATGGATTAATTATTAAAATGTACTCAATAATAAGAATATTTTTTTTTTTATTAAAGCTTGTTATACTTTTAAAGAAACAAACAGATTACATTCATAGGTAAATGTAATACAACTTTCCTTGGTCTTAATTATAAATGCCTATTCTAGTTACTATTAAAAACATGCAGGTGTATTCTTCTTTACCCTTAAGAGCAAGAGCGTGGGCGGCCACTCATTTTACACTATCGTAAATAATTTTTTTAAAGCGATTTCGTGAAATTTGATCTGAGTATGCTATACCCTCCACAGTCCGAAATATAAAAAAAAACAACAATCGAAACAAACTGGAAGCAGCAAAGAGAACCTAGACTCTAGACCTATAACCTAGACTCTAGACCTATAACCTAGACTCTAGATCTATAACCTAGACTCTAGACCTATAACCTAGACTCTAGACCTATAACCTAGACTCTAGACCTATAACCTAGACTCTAGACCTATAACCTAGACTCTAGATCTATAACCTAGACTCTAGACCTATAACCTAGACTCTAGACCTATAACCTAGACTCTAGACCTATAACCTAGACTCTAGACCTATAACCTAGACTCTAGATCTATAACCTAGACTCTAGACCTATAACCTAGACTCTAGATCTATAACCTAGACTCTAGACCTATAACCTAGACTCTAGACCTATAACCTAGACTCTAGACCTATAACCTAGACTCTAGACCTATAACCTAGACTCTAGACCTATAACCTAGACTCTAGACCTATAACCTAGACTCTAGACCTATAACCTAGACTCTAGACCTATAACCTAGACTCTAGACCTATAACCTAGACTCTAGATCTATAACCTAGACTCTAGACCTATAACCTAGACTCTAGACCTATAACCTAGACTCTAGACCTATAACCTAGACTCTAGACCTATAACCTAGACTCTAGACCTATAACCTAGACTCTAGACCTATAACCTAGACTCTAGACCTATAACCTAGACTCTAGACCTTTAACCTAGACTCTAGATCTATAACCTAGACTCTAGACCTATAACCTAGAACGAAAATCTAAAGAGAGATACCACATTTTGATCCTTCTATTTGAAAGAGTTGTCCCACTCTAAGCTCTACACTCACCATCCATTCATCCTTTCTCTTACTTATGTCTCTATTTCAACCCAATATTGCATTAGTGTATCAGCCTACAGGTCGAAGGTCAATCCCATGTTGTTTTGAAGGATTGACGCCCCAAACTACGAAATAACGAGATCGCACCGGGGGTCCTAGCCAATGTTAGCTCCAATCTTGTTTCCCAAATCAAGAAAGTGATTTCAAAGCTTTGTTTGAAACATTTTAAACATATCTGATTCGTATAAGAATGTTACGCGTCATTCTTTAGCCCGGAAAATCCTTTAATCATCTTGAGCTGCAAAAGAAGATCTAGGACTTGTTGAGTTATTAGAGAATTTCATTTAGGGCGGAAAAAAAGTACAAACAACTAGTTTTTTGGTGTATCTGGTGTTCTGAATAAGGGAAGTGTCTAGAAATATTTTTTTTCAAAAGTTCTATGAATTATGTTGCCCCTTTGAGCCCTACAGAATCAAATGTTATAAACTCTTTCATTTGTAAATCAATTTTTAGTTTCATTTAGTTAGGGACATTGAAGTTCTATTTAGCATCCTAGACATTGAGGTATCGTGGAAAAAACTCCAATTGATGTTAAGATCATAGTGAGAAAGGTCAGATGTCATGGTGCTAGATTTTAAAAGTTAGATTAAAAAACAATGAAACAAGAAAGAATCCTGGCTAAGCGAATGTATAGTCCTACTTTAAAAAAATAAAAAAATTTCAATACTAGCCCTTAGATCTAGACTAAGAAGACGATGCGCAAAATTTCTTGAACATTAATTCATTGAACTCTTAATCCATAATGTCTTACCTTCGGAAATTCCCGAACGCTACAGTCCTTTCTAAACCGATGTTGGATATAGACCTAGATCTAGTTCTCTAGCCATACATAAATTTATTTAATTTTTTTACTTGAAAAATGACGACCGACGAGCTAGTAACTCTTTTCTCAGCTTTAAATTTGTACAAAAATCGTTAAAGCCCCTTCTCCAGATTGGTGTCCCGGCTCCTTCTTTCGCCCTCCCACCCTCCCTCTATGAAGTTCCGAATTAAGTAGAGGTATTGAGAAAATAAAAAAGTTCAATGTGCCACCAAAATTCTCTGTACTGTCATCTTCATTACTAACATCTTTCATTTGGGTGCTATCCGCCTTTCACAGTGGCGAGGCGCCCATCTCCTCTTGGCAATTTTCCGCACCCTAGAGCGGAATATAATTTTCTAAAGAGAGAGTGAGAGACCAAGGAAGATTCCAGCAATACGTTTCATTGGGGACTGTTTAAATGTCTTCGCGAAAACACACACACAAATAGAAAATAATGTCTTAGCGAAACTAACGGCGACGATAAATGACAGCTAATTGATGGCTGCAGTTAATTGGTTGTGACTCTATGCACATAAGAGCTCTCCATCATTTCTCGTCCAAAGACCCTTAATGTGTCTCGCCTATGTACTTTAGTCAATACTAATTCTGCTCATGACAAGAAATGTATTTCTTTCTATTGGGATAGGTCGGTTTTAACAGACAGGGCAAAAGAGGTTTTCAATCTATTACTTTTAGTGCTAACAAAATAATCCGCATTTAAAAAAATAAAATAATAAGTTGAATTTACCAAAGAAGATTCTTGCTACCTGTCAGAAGGCAGTAGTGCTACAGATATACCACATCGTTGTTACATTTGTGTATAACCCGAGCGGACACTGTTAAGGGAACTACAATGAAATATACTTATATTTCCCAAATTTTATTTTATTTTAATTTGCGGAAGCATAGAGTCCATTTGGAGATAACTGACTGGACTAGATACTTAAATAACAATCAAACTCTACAAAAGAATCTTTTTAAAAAAACAAAAAAAACAAAAAAAAAAAACGTATAAAAAGGGGAGGAACCGCAAAATCTTTGCCAAGTATGTCAATACTGCAGGAATATTATTTGTTTTATAAATTAAAATTATCACTCACTGATTAATTAATATGTTAATTTTATTATTGATTCGTGTATTGTGTATTGAAATCATGTATTGAATATAAATAATTCTGTAAAATTTCAACTTATGTCCAATGAAGAAAAAATGGGAGAAAAAGTTTACTAAGGAAAAAAACTGCACATTTACAGTGATCCCAGAAAAGGTCTGGAAGAAATCATTATTTGTAACAGACAGACATCATAAAAAAAATATGTATTGAAGCCCCCATAACAAGCTTTTTGGTGCTGTTGTTCAGACTTTATGTAATTTTTTTTCAAAACTTATATTGTTTTGAAAGCGAAGCAAGGAAACAAATATTTTATATACGAAATAATCACACAATACTGACCACTACCAATTAAATCCCACAGAGATTGTCAGATAACGTGAATTTTTTTGGCCTTTGTGGAAAATTCCCTGCTACGATCCCACTTTGCGAACACTATGGTCGAAAACATTCTGATTTTGGGTCCTATCTTGTACTGAGATGTGCCTCTGATATTTTCGCTTGTGCATAGAAGCTGAAGATGATTGCTCTTGTTGGTACTAGATCAGTGATCTCAGTCGACTCCTCATGTTGTGTCCAAGACACTGTTACATTTTGTCACAGACCACTGCAAGAGCAGGGGACTTAATAACGTGGTTATTTCTCTGTTTACAGCGGGAAATTTAACAAGAATGATGCCATCGTTTTTAGAAGTTGAAGCCTCGTTTTCGGATAGCTTATGGAGTGGCTAGAAATATTATTGTGACCTCCTAAAACATATCTGAGAACTAGAAGATGGTGGTCGAAATAAAATATGTTGTAGAATAAAAAAAAGGGAAGTAAGATTTGAAGTGCATTTATTTAAATTTGTCAGTTGAGCTTAACGAATCCGTAAAATTTGCATTGAATATTGTCTTTGGCGGATGTAGGCCTATTTATACTTAATGATTTAATGAAAGTAACAAATCATCCTCTGTGCATTACTCAGGAAATGTATAGTGTTCCATGGGACATGTGTATCTACCAGAGACCAGATTAGTATCCATCGGGTGCCGAATTTCTATCTAATTGGGGCCAAATTTAAATTTACCAGGGGCCAGATTTGTATCCATCGGGGTCCGGATGTGTATCTAATTGTAGCAAAATTTGAATTAACCACGGGCCAGATTTGAATCCACCCGGGGTCAGATTTGTATCCACTTGGTGCCAAATTTCTATCCACTTAGGGCCAGATTTGTATCCACTAGTGGCCAGATTTGTATCCACCAGGGGCTAGATTTGTATCCACTTTTGGCCAGATTTATATCCACCAGTGGTCAGATCTGTCTCCACCAATTGTCTCCACCAATTGCCATATATGAATCAATCAGGGGCCAGATTTGTATTCACTATGATCACAAGTTTAGAGCGGTTGGACTTCAGCGCTTTACGGGCGGGATGTGGCCTGCTGGTCGTAATTTCGCCTTCACTGACTGGCCAGTCCAATTCTACTAACAAACGTTTCCAGAAGGGCACCACGACAAGGTTTGGATCAGAACTACTTCATCCAGATTTTACAGCTTTTGCGTCTGCAGATGTTTCTCTGTAGGCAATAAATTCGAGTTCTTATTTTACAAAATGTATTCACCGAACTGGGGACCTCGTCAAGCTACAAGAAAAACAAAGCACCACTTCAGAAACAACCACTCGCGGTAAGACGGAAGATAACAGTAATCTCCATCAACCCTGCCAACCACACACATACACAAGTAACAATGGAAGACAATATTTTTTTGTCTTGATCTAATAAAAAGCATACAATATGTTTTAATTAAATACCATTGCCCATGGCGTTAGATCGCAGACTTGCGATATTTATTGAAGTGGCGAAATAGTGCTTTCATATGGTAAATCACCTCAATCACCTTACAGAAGTTGACCCCCCCCCCCCCCCAAATATTTGGATTAAAAAAAAAAAAGCCACTAAAAGTAGTTCACCTCTACCTCACCAAAAAATCTGGTCATAAAGGTACGGGCTATGTTGGCCAGCAGTGCCTGGCAGCGCAACCTCGGGGACATGTCGCACATTTCCGAGAGTGACAATCGTTGACAAAGGCCGGCAACTCAAGTCGGAAAGATTCACCGCCGTTCAAAAAAAAAAAAAACGGGGTTTGGGGGGGGGGGGGGGGGAATTAATTCGTACCTAGCAGCAGAGCAGACTTCACAAGATCTAAACTACCATAAAACACAAACATTTTTTTTTTAATTAAAAAATATACAGCGACGTGGGGAAAGGGGATGCAAAAGAGGAAGACGTCTATAATGGGGTAGGGTTGAGGTAAGTGGCCGTACAATGTAGGAGAAGATAAAAGACATGCATTTCTCAAAAGGAAAGGGGGGGGGGGGAACACTATTTCAGACTTCTTAAAAACTGGGATCACTTGTTAATATACTGTAACATGAAAAGAATTATAATAATTTCGTTTCTTTAACGTTTTTTTGTTTTGGTCTCATTTTGTTTTGGTCTCATTTTGTTTTGGTCTCATTTTGTTTAAGTAATAACATTGGATGTAACTTTCTGTGAATAGATAAATCCTTCAACTTCACAATTAGCATATAAAACAGATGTACAGTACTGTCTTCAGCAAACGTATAATCCTTCCCCCAAGTCTCCCTACTCTACTAGACGAGTCGTTTTGTTCATTTACAAAGAAAATTAAAGGATTAGCTATGAATTAAAGATGACATTAAAAAAAAAAGAAAAATGTAATTATCATAATTGTATAAGGTGTGTTCAACTCTTTCGAGACTTAAGGTAAACAAAAGTGTCGAAAGAAGCCAAAAGTTTTCGCCCTCGAGAGTTGCTCGGCCATCATTTATCATTCTTGTTGTGAAATAATATACTCTCCTTGAATCAGGACCTGATTGTCTTAGAAGAAGTAGGACTTTAAAAGATTGAAGCTCTAAATGTGAGATGTAGCTACAGCAGTATAATTGTTACACATAATTGTTAGAATTGGATAATTAAGAAAAACATTTTCATGTGTCAATACATTCTGTACTTGTAGATGGTGTCCTTGTTACTGAGATGTTATCTAGGCATCACTCTCTTTCTCTCTTTTTCTCTCTCTTCCTTTTTCACTCACCATCTCTCTATCTCTCCCCGTCACCTTGACCCATCTCTCTATCCTATCACTCTCCCCATTTCTCTCTCTATCTCTCCCCCGTCTTTCTCGCCCCGTCTCTCTCTCTCTGTCAACTCGACCCATCTCTCTCTCTCTCTCTCTGTCAACTCGCCCCATCTCTCTCTCTATCTGTCAACTCGACCCATCTCTCTCTCTCTATCTGTCAACTCGACCCATCTCTCTCTCTATCTGTCAACTCGACCCATCTCTCTCTCTGTCAACTCGACCCATCTCTATTTCTTCCCTTACTCTCTCTCCTTCTCTCTCCTCTCCCCAGTATCTCTCGCCCAATCTCTCTGTCCGACTCACCCCCTGTCTCTCTGTCTCTCTTAGCGTACATGGCGCCTAACAACAAAGTTGCTCGAAAAAAAACAACATAGAAGTTACAGATGTCAAGGTAAAACATTTCTTGCTTATCTATTCTTGAATTCCATATTGATGGTGCACTAAATAAGCACATCATTTTGTCCCCGTAGTTCCCACAATTATCACCTTCCGTCCCCTCAAAAGTCTTTGTACTCTTCCTTTCTGAACTAACATTTGGAGACTCACAAAGTAAAAGGACATTTCCTACTTGGCTAAATGTTCATTTATCAGTTTATAGATTAGATTTACTTTCCTTGACTACTTATTCCACAACAATCCTGCTAATATAAAACAAAGAATACACAGACATTGTTTACGCTTTTGCATTCATTTATATTAATTTATATATTTTCAGGTTTCAAATTCCCAAATCAAAATGAAGTCAGTTCTTGGGACTATCAACATTAGCATTCCCCCTCCCCGCACCTGCAACGGACTTACTCATTTAACTGAGTTGGTGCCAGTTGAAATCTGTAAGCAGCCATTTGATTCACAAGTGTCAGAAACAGACCATGATCTCTTTGTTTAAGGCCAAGGAGTGGGGGTCTAAAGATAAAACACTGATACTGTTTACAACGTCACAGCGGGGGGGGGGGGGGGCACTTAGACATAGTCGGGAACGGTCGGATATTACGTCACACCAGAAATCACCTTTTTTATTCCCCTCCCCTTTTTTGTTTAACCTCTTTGTAACTAATCGTAGCAAGACTCAATATCCCCCCCCCCCCCCCAACCCTATTGAATAACATGATAAGAAAATGTGCATTGTACATAATATTTATTTATTAATTATCATTTCCCCCAAAATCAAGTTGTTCTTTATGGTATCGATAGAAATGATGGTTAAACTATCGGCTTCTTTCGGCGCTTCGATGGCGTATTGTTTTTGTTTGTTTGTTTGTTTTATATTGTACATATTCATTGGGTTGTTGCGGAAAATCCGTGTTGTTAAAACCAAAGAAAATATTTTTCCTTTAATACTTTTTGAAAAACCCTGATATAGACCCTCCGCGAAAGTCGGTCCCGTGAAGTCAAGGGACCACTGTACCTGTTTTTTTCATGTAAATAGTTTTTGTTTTGCTGCGTAACAAATCTTCATGTCCTCCTCACCCTATGTAACAAATCGTAACAAATTTTTATACTTTGTAGAATTGTTATATGTTTATATTGGATCGCAAAGATAAAGATAGAAGACCAGACATAAATAGAAATAGAAACTATTTTGGAAACTAGATAAAAAATTAATAGAGCAGCGTGCTCGGGTTTACGCGGGTTGTTTGTAATATTTGTTTTGAGTCGAATAGCCCACCCGGTAATTAAAAAGTCGATTTTAAAACATTTTAACTGGGGAGGGGGGGCGCAAGTTCCTCTTACGAGGCGGGGGAGGACGCAACGTCATGACAAAGAGGGGTGTTATGGAGTGTGTGTGTTTCCTCAGCGGTGGTGAGAAGAGGTTACGCGATTGATTGCTGGTTACGCAGTGACAATGACGAAATTAACGTACCTAGTGCGTATGTGAAACGATCTTAAGACTTTTTTTTGTTGTTTTGAGCTGGATTTTTGTTTAAATCTCAGATTATTTCATTACTATTAGATCTATATCTCATCTCAAGTTAAATCGTGAATAATAACAGTTCTATTGACTTTTTCTTCACGAAAGAAGATTGTTCAAGTCATGTGCGTAGCCAGGGGGGGTGGGTTTGGGGGGGGGGGTTCAAACCCTCCCCCGAAATGAAATTCCCCCAAGGGGGGGGGGGGGGGATCGGAATTTAGTGACTGATTATTTGCTTTGATTTTGTTTATTTTCAGTGAGATTTTAATACTAAACCATCACTTGCCCCAGCACAACCAAAAGGGTTTTGAGTTTAAAACCCCAACCAGGGGGTTTTGAGTTTAAAACACCCTACCAGGGGGGTTCGAGTTTAAAAACCCCTACCAGAGGGGTTCAAGTTTAAAAACTCCACCAGGGGTTTTGAGTTTAAACCCCCTACCAGGGGTTTGAGTTTTAAACCCCCTACATGGGGTTTTTGCAGTTAACTCCCCCTTTTCTATAAAACAAAAAATTTAAAAAAAAATGCAAACGAAAATCCCCTAATTCCAAGAGCACAGTTAATGAAGATTTTGATTTAAAAAACCCCTCTAAAATTTACGATAAACCCTCTCTTCAATATAAAAAAAAGCTAATTACGCACTCAAAATGTTATGGGCGTAGCTAAATGGGTTTTGACTCAGTTTTGAGTTTAAACCCCACTTCAGCGGTTTTTGAAGGTAAACAATACCTCTTTAATAATAAAAACAAAGCAAATTATACACTAAAAATGTTATGAGTGTAGTCAAAGGGGTTTTGAGTCTAAACTCCCATCCAGTGGAGTTTGAAGCTAAAAAGTACCTCTTCAATATAAATAAAAGCAAATTACTCACTCTAAAATCTATGAGAGTAGCTAAAGGGGTTTTGAGGCTAAAAAATACATCTTCAGTGTAAGAAGGAAAGCAAATTCCGCACTCAAAATGTTATGAGCGTTGCCAAAAAGGGTTTTGAGTTTTAACCCCCATTTAGAGGGGTTTGATGCTAAAAATACATCTTCAATATAAAAAAAAAAGCAAATTACACACTAAAATTATTTGAGCGTAGCCAATCCGATCGGGGGTTTTGAGTTTAAACCCCTCTTCTACAGATGGCTTTTTTTTTAAAGTGTACCCCCCCCCCCCGATGGTTTTGAGTTTAAGATCCCCCTACAAAGCATTTTGAGGTGGAAAACCCCCAACAGATGATTTTGACGATAAAACTTCTCTTTTCGATATAAAATCTAAAGCAAACTACAGTCACTTAATTCCAAGAGCGTATTCAAGAGAGGTTACACATTTTTACCAGTGGCAGGGCTCCATTAATAAACTGCAATGAATAGTCATCTGCCGAAATTTTAAAAAACACTAAATGTGGCTCAACAAAGATGGCTAAGACAGATTTTAGGAGTCAGTTATAGAGATCGGGTCTAAATCAAGGAAATCCTATGCCGAACTGGGAGTCGACCCCTTAGTAAGATTGTGAGAGAGCGACACATGAGGTTTGCGGGACATGT
Organism: Biomphalaria pfeifferi; assembly: GCA_030265305.1. Taxonomy (NCBI): domain Eukaryota; kingdom Metazoa; phylum Mollusca; class Gastropoda; family Planorbidae; genus Biomphalaria; species Biomphalaria pfeifferi. The sequence continues at coordinate 1,017,451 of JASAOG010000121.1, read as the reverse complement.
CTCCCAGACCCCCTTGCTAGTAATGCTAGCAATTTTTCCACTAACTCATGGAAGAAACTATTCTAGGGCACAATAAACGTCTACCGAAAGAATGATGGGTCAGAATGTAATAAAGATTATGTACACACACACACATAAATAAATATTTTAAAAAATTCGCGGGGGAGGGGGGGGGGGGTCGGGGGGGTGTCGTGGGGGGAGAAAAAAATCCCCCCCCCCGAAAAAAAATCCTGGCTACGTCAAGTTATTTAAAGTTTATTTAGTTAACAAATATAAAACGCCACATCGGTTTAGTTGTATTTGCTGTTTGGGGCTACAAGCCAACAACCGACCATCAACATGGGGGAGGGGGGGCGGCGAAAAAATGTTCAGACCCGTTGTCGACCTGAGCAGAAACGTTTTAGTAAGCTTTCATGACGTCACTTTGGATTCTATCCACAGTAATGGATTAATAGAAATGAACAATAAAACCTAAAAATTGTGTCTAAGTTTCTTTTCTTTTTTTTAATTAGATTCTTTAAAAAAACTCAGGGACCTCACAGTGGAAGCCTAAGTCGCTCCTCTGAGCTCCAGCTGCTAAAGGAGGCTCGAACGAAAATGTTGTTATCTATAATAGGGAGTAGCCACAAGGGAATGTGAGAATCATTGCCTTTCTATGTTTTATTTCTAGCCATTGTATAAGTGACTTGTACTTTGGATTATATACTTTGTATTAGACTCATGAAAATATTCAGCGCTGAGTTGCTTCATTTGTTGGATAAATTTGTAGGCAACTCTGAATCCGTGTATGTCAGATGATTGTGGATGCAATGCACACCTCGCCAAAATACAAGGGAGATAATTATCATGAACATCTACAGAACGTTGAGAAAGTTCCACTCTCACTGGCTTTTGTATTTCGAGCTTTTTTTTTCGGATTATGCTTTTAAAAAAAAGTTATCATATCCACGTCCAGACCATTGGCGAGCAGTCAAAGGTATCGAGAAACTGTTTGTAGATCATGCTCATTTATGTTGTTCATAGTAATATACCAGCAGAAGTTCATCAATTAAAATCGTCGCAAATACAGTAGCATAACTGAACAGTCAGAACGAGATCAGTTTGTAGTGTTTATTATAAGAAACCTAAATGTCAGGGGGGCGGCATTTTTAAATTCCGCACGCAGGCGGCCACAACCCTTGCGGCGGCCCTGAGTATATACATATAAAAATGCAAATATTAAAAAAAAATACCTTTATAAACTATTGAAACTGTCTCATTATAAAAGTTTTAAGTAGACGAAGATTATACTTATTAACTATACACCATTTCAAGACACAATCTCTGAGTGTTGGGTAGGCTTCGAACAAGATGGCAAGTGTAACAACTGATGGAGCTCAATCTTTGACTGAGAAAAACATTTTTTTAAAATAAAAAATATCCCAACCATAAACTATAAACAGGAAAGTTTGCACAAAGCTGCATAAAATTTTTTCACTATAATGGCTAAATAGAATTAGTAATCAAATTAATTAGAGCTAGGAGTGTGTTAACCACGGGTAAAATGAACAAAATCATTCAATGTATCTGTTAGCTTAGCATGGGCATAGCAAATATAAAATCTCAAGGAAGGAATTGTTATGTTACTTGAAGGACCTTGACTTTGTTACCAATATTTCCAATGAAGAGTGGAAGACAGATTTCATGTTCATTATAATAATCATTGCAATTGGTTGTTAACATATGAAATATAAATATGAAATATAAATGCATGCTAAATCTTTTCAAACATTTGTACAGGCAAGCAAAAGAAAATAGTTTTTGTCATTTTCCTTTGCTGAAAGGTGAAATTATTTTTAGTGAAATAATTAAAAGTACAACACTTATTAAAATTCCTTTATTGTGCAATTTATAAAAGCAAATTTTAAGAACCAGTTTTCAATACCATCAGCTCACCATTTATCGCAGAAGCTGATTCAGCTCCAGAGAACGTGACCGCAGGTAAAGAGAAGCTAGAGTCAGTACTACCAGTGTCCCATGAGTGCCAGGAGCTGAATTTCAACACTTAAAAAAACTGTGATGCTGTTCACACTATTTGTGTACACATACATCTGTTCTTCTTCGTTCTAATTTTACATGTTGGAGGTTTCAGATCAGTAATCTCATATCTGAGACGAATCGCACAGTGGTTTCCAGATCAGGCAGTTCTCCGAATAGTCTTTGGAGAATATTGTTCGGGTCTCTTAATTTAGTATGCACCATTGAAGGACATGGTCAGCATTCTCTGGTGATGCTCCATATTATTGTCTCATTCAGTGAGCAATTTTTTTTTTTTTTTTTTTTGTGGAAACTAAATAAGTATAATCACTGGTCAATGTTGACTGACTGCAATTTGACAGCAGTCACAGTCGACAACTAATTATATATAGTTTTTAAAGAAAGTTTCACAGTTCCGAACATTATGCACGAGTGTAAACATAAAATACTGCACATTAAGTACAAATGTATATCTGTGGGGATATTGTGATATAAAAAGACAACAGCAATTTTAAAAATCTTAAAATTGGTTTCAAACATTGCTAACTCTTGTTATAATTTTTCAACGTGGAGTGTGAAAAAAAAAGAAACGTGAATCTAATCCAGTGTAAATATGAATTAAAAGACATTCTACACAGTTAGCGAGCGTATCTTTCTAAGATATATACATATATGCGGCCCGCCATTCCCAAACTTTTTTTAATGCGGCCCTTGATACAAAAAGGTTGCCCACCCCTGGTCTTGTACCATGGGATAGCAAGAAATTAAATGCACCAGCTTCTTTTGCCTTAGCCTCATTAGACACGCACAAGAAAACTTTATTTGAAAACCGAATCCGCCTCTGGAGTGGTTTGGGGGGGGGGGGGGGGAGTCTTGTCTACACCATACATCATAAGGCTAATTGTTCTCGGGGAAAAACCCACCGTTACCTGTTCGCAGTGGGAAGCTTCATTTTTTTTCAACCGTTTTTATGTCTCTTGGAGACACTCGAACAGTTAGACATTGTGTCTCAGTTCTGTGTTGAAACATGGTTTGAAACTGGCTTCGTACATCAGTCACCGCCACCTAGAGTAACATTTCCCGCCAAATCTTCGGACTGTCACTGTCCCCCCTCCCCACACAGCCACCAACATTTGTTTCTTATTTCCCAAGTTTAGGACTGACAAAAAAATGTATACGAAAAGTTCCGTCAGTGTACGTCTCTCCCCGGAGGATGACATTGTTCCTGACCTAATTGATAACCAGAGATGACCGTCTTAAGATGATAGCTACTTAATCTTCTCAGACAACGCTTGGGGGTTGGCGTTGTTCTTCTTCTCCCACCCCCACGACCCCACCCCCTTTTTTCTTGTTCCTCCCCCCACCCTCTTGTTTCTCCAATATCCACAACATGCACTATTCTTCTCACCCCCCCCCCCTCCCCGCACTCTCAAGGACAAGGTAACAGCTCTTCTAACAAGAGAGTCTGAGAAAGTAACCTTCCGCCAGATTTCTCCCGAAGGTGTCTCCGAGGTCTCATCACAAGACAAGACGTTAATCCCAGAGCATGAGCCGCGCATTTTCACTTGTCGTTTCTCGGATTAACTCTTTCTGTTCTTCTAATCCTACAGGTTGAGAAATGGTGCGCAGAAAAAAAAAGGGGGGGGGGGGGTGCGGCGAGAGGCGAGGGAAAGAAGTCGTAGAGTTAAGAATCTTCTGGAAATGCCTCCCTACTGCTATTTTTCTCCTTGATTAGGCGGCCCCTGAAGTGTGATAACTAGATTTGGGACTAAGCGTTACAAATACCATTACCGACAGAATGGATTAGCTCTTACTGTGTGAGTAGCACCAGAGGGCTGGACAGTCCCACTGGCTGGACTATTGTCTTTGATCACTCATCTATCATTTTGGTTTCTGTTTATTTCAATAGTGGTTTTTGTTTTTACATTGAAACAAAGAGAATATTGAAATAAGTTTGTTTTTTTCCCTTTACAAGTACTTACATTATAAACAGATTTTTTTCTACCAGCATTTTGCTCTAACTCACAATGCTACTTGTTTCCACAGGAACATGAAACTAGAAATGTGCAATGATGATGTCAAGGCAATATTGACTTTATAGACGTTTCTCAGACATCAACATGGTTTTGAATACATTTGCAATAAAACGCTTAGCGGCTAAATCAAACAATTGAATGCGTTAAAAACTATTAAAACTGGGGATGAAGGATGAGTGCAGAATTTCACGTGACAACGTAGACCCAGTTGCGACCTGAATATTTGTCACATTATATACAGACAAAACTGTTGTTTTTAAAATTCTTTTTCGCTTGTCTTTGCCAAACTCTTTTCTGTGGTTCTCAAATTTGTTTTCCGCGATCTTCGTTCAGAAGCCATTTGCTGCTGTTTTTCTCTTGCTCTATAATTAGTATTAGATTTTATTCAATGCTGTCTAGAAAAGAATTACGCCATTCTAAAGATACTTACAAATACTGAGCCAAATCTTTTTTTTACATGTTGATGTGTGTATCCCTCTGGGACTTTATTGAAGGGATACGCATATTAATGAATTTGAATGTCTGTGATAAATGAAGTGATTCTAATTTGCCTATTTGTAGATTGTTTAAAGTAGCAAGCACCGGAATTACAATTTCCTGTTGTTATGTTTCATGTCAGTCATAAATATAGATATTACGTTAACAAAATTGAATCTAATTTTGATAATCAATTCATCATTATATTTTTGTATTTTGTAATTTTCACGCAAGGATTGGACGATCAGTTAAACTGAGTTGTAGGCATATGGTTCCTCTTTCGGACCTTGCGATCTATGGAGACTGATGATGCTCCTATGGCCGACGGTTAACGAAGGTGGCATGTGGCCAGCACAACTGCCTTTTATTTTCCCCCAACGTATGTCGACTACCCATTAGAGTTGAGACGTCCTAATATCCCAATGTTCAAAACGCCGAGTTTCACTGGGATTGAAACTTAGGACCCCACTGTTTAGAGGCAAAGCGCTTTTCTACTCGGCCATCAGGCCTCCACTTTAGGCATATTCTCATATGTCATTACTAATGCAAATTAAGTGCGATCGATCGGTAAACTCTGCTTGCTTTTGGGTCTATTGTTGTATCAAAATAAGTCGCTTATTCTATATCAACATCGTGTATCAGTCGTCATAAATTTGGTCAAACTATTATGCCCTATTTTTTTTTTCAGTAATGGACTTTCAGTTGATGACTTAGAACCACAGATCTGACCATCGTTGAGGTCTCTCGGGATGCCCATCACAGCGATCGGTTGATAAACTAGCAGTGGTCAATCGCTGGACAGTATTTTCATTTCTTGTGGGGATTAAAGAGATACATAATCAATGTAGATGTATTAACGTTGGAGGGGGGGGGGGGAGAGAAATTATCTCAAAGGTCGAAGGTCAAGCTTTTTTTTTCCCCATCTCCCCAACGTTTTGAAATTTTCACAATGGCGCTGGTGTATATTTGTGGTGGCCATAGTAACCATAAAGAGGGAACACTCTAATAAAAAAAAACAGTCTCCAGAAACAAGTGAATGCTCTTCAATGCGGAGTTAAATATATATACAAATAGATCTACATTTTTCAGGAGCATTGCTGATGGTTAAGGCTGTACACTTTACATAGTCTTTCTACCGCGTTAGTCTTTGGTTTGAAAACGTATGTGCAGAGACACAGAGACAGACATAAACCGCAGTAAGGAGAAGGTGTTGCTGACATCACATATTCTGACGCAAGGTCGGTCGTAAATCGCCAAGACCGTAGCATTCATTTTTTTTTTTTGGATGGTAAAATTTATTATAGGCCTACATCAGCGTGAATAAGACGTATCGGTCCATCGGCGGAGCGTCGAAAAGAAAATAAATAAAGAGGAAAAAAAAAGGGGGGGGGCATAGAATTGCTTCTCCGTTCCTTTACAATTGGTTTATGTAAATTTCCTTGGGATGAATTCTAAAAAAAAAATAGAAAAATACAATTTATAGCATTCCTCCATTCCTCTTTCTTTCCCGGTGTTTAAAGACATATTTAGTGTAGACACTTCTTCCGACTCCTCGTTGCGGATCTATACAAGCTGCCACAGTTTTGGACCTCTGGGGTTCATCTCTTGAATACTTCTCCATAGAGCATGAACAAGCGTTAAAACAACTAATATATAGGCCCTACTGGTTGTACGCCTGGCGTTTCGGCTGACGATCCACTGTGCAATATAATGAAAAGGTTGGGGAAAGAGGCCGGGGATATAAGAAAACAAACTAATAAACAGAAGTGAACAAGATGTTAAAGGGGGGGGGGAGAAGTGTAAGGGGATTATGACAATGGGATGACCTTCTGTCACGCGTCTCAGAAGGCGTAGAGTTAAAGATACTCCTGTCACCTGTGGATTAACCCGGGTCTCTTCTACTGGAGCAGCGTGAAGTCAGTTTCTCCATTCATATAGGCGGGACTTCAACAAGAAGAATGAAGCAGAGGACGAAGGGACACACGTGAGCGCGGTGAGATAATTGTTGGCGGAAAGTGTCAAACATGGCGCAGGAAAAAGTGAAACGAGCTGGTGAAATGTTAAAGTCTGCAGACAATGAGAGGACTTGCTGCTTGGTCGCATCAAGAGATTTATGAACTAATTAGATGCCGATACATTTTATTTTAAAAAATGTTGCAGTATTTAGATCGAGATCAAAATATGTACAGGAAGAACTACAGGCAGTAAGTTCATAAGTCAGCGCAAATTCCCTTGTTACGTTCTGCGTTTTGTTAATGTGTCTACCTAGCAATTTACGGGGTAGAAGATGTGTCTACCTAGCAATTTACGGGGTAGAAGATGTGCCTACCTAGCAATTTACGGGGTAGCAGATGTGTCTACCTAGCAATTTACGGGGTAGAATTTGTGTCTACCTAGCAATTTACGAAGCGGATAATGTGTCTACATAGCAATTTATGAGGCAGTTAATGTGTCTGCCTAGCTATTTACGAGGCAGATGAGGTGTCTAGCTAGCAATTTACTTGGCAGATGTGTCTACCTAGCAATTTACGGGGTAGAATTTGTGTCTACCTAGCAATTTACGAAGCGGATAATGTGTCTACATAGCAATTTATGAGGCAATTAATGTGTCTGCCTAGCTATTTACGAGGCAGATGAGGTGTCTAGCTAGCAATTTACAAGGCAGATGTGTCTAGCTAGCAATTTACGAGGCAGATGGCGTGTCTAGCTAGCAATTTACTTGGCAGATATGTCTAGCTAACACTCTACGAGCAGACGTGTTATCTAACTAGCACTCTAAGGTTCTTCTTAGTTATCTAGGTGGCAGATGAGATATCCATCTACCTAGTTATCTCAGTGTAGTTGATGTATCTGACTATCAGTCTACGGCACCTATGATGAATCTGTTTTATATATACATGCACAAAGACCGTCTTTAAGTTTCTGAAAACAATATCTGGCATTTCTGAATTTTGTTTTTGGACAGACATGATGATGGTCTACAATTTGATTTTGAACCTTACCCGCCATGATATCCAACCGTCCTGAAGGAATTTTAGGCTAAGACAAAGTGGCCAACCTTTTTCGGAAAGGGGGTCAGAATTACGTCATACGATTCACTGTCCTCATCACTGTATTGAGTCTTCAGGTGCAGGGGAAAGTCTGCTGCTTCAGTGTGTACTCAAGGCAGACATTTTGATGGGTGTTAAGGAGCGTGTGTATGTGTGTATGTGTGTCTTTGTGTCTCTGTGGTGACGGTGGGAAGGAGTTAGCGATTGGTTCTGAATGATCCGTCTGTCAGGTTTCAGAAACTTAAAAACTATTCAAAGTCCCATTTCATCAATTTTATATTTATTTTGGGAAGTATGTTTTTGACAATATTGGCATGTCCTTGGCCCTTTTAATATCAGCGACCTTTCACCTTTTAAACATGTATGTACGTTTTAACTTGTCTGTCTATGTGGATTGTTTTGGTAAGTTAAACAGGTTATCCCTGGATGTTGTGTGTGTGTGTGCGTGTGCGTGTGTACATATGTGTGTATGGTCTGAAGCAAAACACACACTATAAAATGAACTGACATAATTTAAGCTTTTTCTGTCAAATCGACCTACAAAAAAAAAAATTGAGAACACAAACAAACCAAACAGCTCATAGACACATAAAGAATAACCTTGGCCGGGCATCTGCATTCGCTTCCCACATCAACATGACGCTACAACTGTGACGTTGCAACACTCTATTGACGCTCATTTGAATCCATCAAGTAAAAGTATCTCCCCTTTCTCTCCCGCCCCCACGGACAATGATTGTGTGTGTGTGAGAGAGAGAGAGAGAGAGAAATCCTTTCAATTAATAATTAGCGGACGTTATCAAAATTATATTTATAAATAGCAACGTATTTATATTGTTAAGTGGCACATTTCAGCCTTGTATGAAATGCTCTATTTATCCGCCCTCTAATTTTATTATCCTAAAACTGGTAATCTCATTAGCTGCATGTCTTCATCGTTTGATACATAACAAATAAAACACAAATCTCACGTCATAGTTAACATTGCTGCCTTGTTTTACGGGTTTCGGATGTGCCTTCAATTAGAAGATTGATGACTCACAATCTAAACCTCCCTAAGTACGGCAGGTGATGGCAGAAGGCAGGGTTTGAAGCCGAGACGTCATTCCAGAGTGCGTACCACTCGACCAGGAAGCCATCCAATTTAACTCACAAAGGTACGTAACACCTATGCTTCTGTTAAGCCCATGAGTACCATCTACGTCAGTAAGTCATGCATTGACTTCGAGTCCGAAACTTAAGGAGGAGAGCACGTGATGTCACGTGACCACGTTGCGACCTGCCTGCCCTGATGCTGTTCTCTTTTCGTCGTCTGCGCCTGTCTTCGGTAAATTCTTTTTCTTTGGGGCGTGATCTTAGTAAGATCTCTCCAGCTATCTATTTCTGAGGCCATTTCGCTGCCAGCTGTGTCAGTGAGGGCAAAATGGCGCCTGTGTATATCTTTATGACGTTTACATGGTTGGGAGGGGGAGCTCTATTATGCCGCCCTCTTTTAGGCTCTTTATGACTTTTGTTGTTTTTTTTCAGCCAAGAACTTTATTCTGGTTGGCCACAGTGATAACTACGCCATAGAATACAAACATAACATTTAGTTCATATAGCTTCAGAACCAGATATTGTGTTCCTTGTCATCTATGCAGTAATTAAATTTTGAGTTTCACAATGCAATAAAGGATTCCTGTGTACTGCAGCCACACCTGTGTATTTATAGTTATCTTCTTACATCTATTTTAATTACTTGAAATTATACAGCTTTAAATAGCTATGCTTATTATGGGCATTAACTATTGTTATTAATAACTAACTCAAGATTTTATCCATCAGCTCTATGAAGTATTTTGATATACTATCATAGTCTATGAAGAAAGACAAGGTTCAGGGACATACAATGTCGAGTTGTGGAACTGAAATTAGTAAACAGACTCAGAGTAATGCAATGTACAATCTTTGGTGTTGTTTTTTGCTTTAACTTTTTACTTTGAATCCGGAAGACGTCGTATCTTGGATTTTGATATATTTGATTGTAAAGTTGTTTTTTTGAAGTTTTAAGGTTAGGGAAAGAATGCAGGAACTCGTTTCGTTATGAAGAACTAGTTTTGATATATAAGAATACAATATGAAGACTTTGCTATTATATGAGTGATGGTACTTCCGAAGGGGCCGCATGAATGAATCTATAAATGTTCCAAATCCTATAGATGACATGTCCAGTCACATACAAGTTCTTATTGGTCTGGTGGAGTTGTCGCATCTTGAACGATGTAGCAATGCGTTGATTAGAATTAAAATGTAAAAGAATCCAAAGGGAAGAAGCCGAAAATAAGTAAAATAAAAAGCAACTATTGCTGGAATCCTGTGCACAAAATGTAGTAAAAGTATTAATGTTTTTATCTCAAGCACTAGAGATTCGCCAACCTCATAAAGACAGCATTTATGAATGAACAGGCTCAACGTCATAGGAAATACCAATGCCAGGACTACAAAGATAAAGACTGTCGAAATACAAACAGGCTTTGCAAAAATACAATAATGAAGTCATTGAAACCAGGTTTCCAAGTTATTGGGAAAGCAGTATATGACTTTATGAGTACAGTTAAGTTCCTCTTTCAGACCTTGCGATCTAAGGGGTAGATGATGTTAAGGTCATCTATTTAGCGGTTAAAGAGCAGGGTGTTATGTGGCCAGCACAACGACCAACCGCCTTTACTTTCCCTTACTATAGTCGATACCCGTCAGGGTCATCACCGAGAATCGAACCCAGGACCCCAGGCTCAGAAGCCAGGCGTTTAATCCATCAGCATCCTCGTCCTTATGATCCTGTGAGATGGGAGGTTAAATGATGTAGGGTGAAGAAATGTATTTGTAAATTGAAGTCCATATGCCAGAGAAACTGGTGAGAAGTGAAACTAAATTCCAAACAATGTGTTCACGATGGGGGATCTTCAGATGCCTTTAATGTGTTCATGATGGGGGATCTTCAGGTGCCTTCAATGTGTTCATGATGGGGGATCTTCAGGTGCCTTCAATGTGTTCATGATGGGGGATCTTCAGGTGCCTTCAATGTGTTCATGATGGGGGATCTTCAGGTGCTTTCAATGTGAATGTCAAGTACATCTGTACATGTATAGGCCTATGTTAATGTATATTGTAACGGGATTTTTCTACATTAAGAGATACCCCATTCCGATTGTTTGCTGGTGTGGTGTATGTAACTTATCATCTAATTAATTACTCATATAGCTAACTACTTTCGATACATTATTAAGCTTTACTCAATGCTCTCGAGGACAGGTATGATTGTATGCCCATCATATGGCAAACATTTGTGGGTCGGATTGTCTAGAAATGCCCGGTCCGATTTTGACACCCAGTCCGCCCCTGTAGGTATGAATGACTTAAAATAAGCTGTTTATTTCGTAAGGGGGGGGGGTGAATTATCTTTATTATTCATGGAAAAACTTGATTTGATTTATTTAGTTCCCTCTTTTTTTATCCCTAATTTTTGTTCCCCCCATGAACTAGTTCTGAGAGTGTGTCTGTCTATTTGTTAGGCTGGGGGTAAAGGGGAAGGTGAGAGTTACTGCCACACACACACACACATATCACCTGCTGTCACTCTTTCTAAATCATAAGATATTTAAAATATCTGAATTCAGCCATTCAATGTGACAAATGGGAGGACATTTCATCTACACCTCAACGCCTTGAAGTACATCTACACTTCATACGCTTTTCCTGTAAGGGAGAAAATATCCAATTAGTTTTTTTTTGTAATGCATTAAACCAGGAGTTGTATATATAAATATATATTTGTACTACGCCAGACATGTGAATGAAATCTTTAGTTTTTATGGATTGTTTAAGTTGTGGCCAACAATGGTGGATAAGAGAGTCAAACTTAGCATGACTTGGACACATATCTAAATAGTAGAGTAAACAATCACTATAACGTCCCTAACTTTAGGTTTTGTTTATAAGAGAATACAATCGCTAATTGATCGAGTTGTAAAGGTGCAAAACAACTTCAAAACTAGTGCCACAACACCACCGCAATCAAAATAAAAATTCCTTTACAATGGCTTCGCTGGTGTTAAAAGAAACAAAAAATACTCTCAATATTATCCTACTCTGATCGTTGATCGGGGAATGTCCTAATACCTTATCTGAATCAATGACATGAATAATGTCAGAAAGAGGCGTGATGTCACACGTTTGATATCCTTGACTTCTGCAGACAATAATCCCGGAACCCCATTATTTGCGTCAAAGCGTAATACTTCCTGTCGCCTTCCTGTGGCGTCAAGTTCAATGTCGTCTACTAGAATAGATAACTGATTTCAGGATGTCCCGTTAGGTCTCGATATGTACAACGTGATTTTTTGTTGTTGACGGGTTGCCCTTAGTGTGACCTTGAATAATTAATAGTGTTTATTGAACTGTTGTAACCCATATATATGTTTATGACGAGATCTGATGGACATTTTTGAACAATGACTTTCAACTAAAAGGATTTGCCTTTACAAATACCCACCACTACACGTCAACATAATGAACACATAACTTGATCTTTGTTCTTAAGAAACGTTTATTTTGATTACGTCATTTACTAGACTAGTAGGAACGTTTGATGAATGAACCTTTGACTGCTCTATAGATTTAGGTGGCTCTCTAGTCGTGTGGCAAACCTTTGGAGTGACGTCAAAATTGTCCTTTTTTCGAACCCTCCCCCGCTACGCCGACTTTCCCTCCCAACCTGCCGAAGAACTTTCAAAACTTAAAAAAGAAACAAAATCTTTCCTTAAGATTATCATCTAATGAAAACAAAGTGCGTCGATGCATGGCAAAGTAACCTAACCCAAGTAACAAAGCACTCTTCAAGACACAATATAAAAGGCACATTTCGTATCTCAAATGCTGTAACAAAAATACCAACGCTCCCCTTTCAGACCTTGTGATTTATAGGGCACTTGTGTAAAGGTCATGGGTTTCTGTGGCCGACGCTTAACAAAGGTGCCATGTGGCCAGCACAACGACCAAACGCCTTTACTATTACCCAACTAATGTCAGTTCCCATTAGAGCTGGGTAGTCTCATATGCTGGGACAAATTCAAATAGGTGCTCTTTCTTTGCGATTCCACTAGAGAATGGAAAGGATATCCTGAATTAACCAGGAAAACCAATGACTAAAGTCTCTAATTAACATGTACGACTAGATTAATACATGGATAGTCTATGAACGTAATGACCGTCTATTTTTAAGGGAAAGTCTTTATTTTGTTTGCTCTTAAGATGTATACTATTTTTATGATAAATTAATATCAAAGAGCTAATGGGACATACTTTAGCAGAAGCCGAGGCCGCCTCGATCTAAACATTGCAGCACAATACAAAGGATGATGTTTTTAGAACTGTTAATTATTGAGCTCTGAACGTGACGGGCGGACAAAAAAACAACAGACGTACAGATAATAGCGCCGACGCCCTACTGGACTTCACTGAAGGTATTACTAAACAAGTAACTTCCACCATGTAAAAAGCAGTTTAATAACTTTCAACGTACGCTTGGGACATCATATAAATAAATAAATAAGTATATATACAGTGTTTTTTTTTGTAAAAAAAACACAAACAAAAATAGGTGCCGGTACTTAGTGGATGTATTGCCTAACTTTGAACTACTAATAAATTAATAATAAACGTTAGAATACAAGAAAAGTAATAATTTTTCCATACATTCAAAAAGGTGCCGGTACGCCGTACCGGTGCGTACCGTCACAAAAAAGGCACTGTATATATATACATATATATACCGTCCGACTTTCTTTCATTTAGTCGACTTCTCTTTATGTCGATTTCTATAGTCAAAAATCAATTTAAATTTTCTTTATTTTACAATGCATTTATATTATGAAAATTTTCCTTTATCACGCACTCACTCTCTCTCTGTCTCTTTCTCTCTCTCTCTTTCTGTCTCTCTCTCTCTCTCTCTCTCTATTTGGCACACACAAGCACAAACCCATGTATATTTCAAACCTCTCATATCTTCTACATTTCCCCCTCTCTCTCTCTCTCTCTCTCTCTCGCTCTCTCTCTGTTTAAATTATTTTTCTGCACTTCTCTCTCCTTTCTCTAAGTTCTTCTCTCTATCTTTGGCCACACATAGCCTCCCTTTCTTTCCTTGGCACAATTTCTCTTCATGAGAAACATTCTTTATTTTTGTTTTATCGAATAGTCCTGTACTGTCAATTAGGCGGTCCATGTTTAGATTTGCAGAGTTTATGCTTCGGCGCTGTAATTTACTGACTTAGCAATCAATCGACAGTTTAATAAATTCTTCAGTGTGTGTGTGTGTTTTGTTTATGTGTTAGTGTGTCGGTGAGCGAAAGTTGCGATCTATATTCTATTGATTTTTAGTTGTTCTGTTCATGAAAAATGTCTCCATTGTACAAAACAAACTCAATTTTACATTTTTTTTAAACAATAGCTCTAAACTGATGCCTTTTAAAAAGTATTACACTTGCTATTATTGATGGATTATAATGTGATTAGATATAGCTCCTTTGAAAGAATTAGAAATATTCTTTTTTTTTTCTAGACATTCGCTTTAAGACTCGCTTTTCAATCATTTGATTTTGTTTGTTATCATTCCAAAAAAAAATTATTTTTTTTTAGGTTCATATCTTCTGTGTTGAAAATAAGAAAAACTACCTTTTAACTTAACAAACTGATGACCCATACGTGGATCTTTTAATGGCCGCTTCAGAGTTAATCTGATAACACAAACTTTCTTTGTATTCTTGTTAAATAAAGTTGGAGCTTGCACCCATTTGCTGTTTTACACATTGAACGGGAATCGAGCGAAGAAGATGTTTGTTTACTCCGACAGAGGATGAAGTCTCGTTGATAACAAAAGTTGGCTGACGTCAAATCTCGGTTTTTGACTCGGTCAAGCAGTTCGCAGGTGCCGCCTCTGTCACATGCAGATTTGGTACCCCTCTGTTGCCCATTGGTATCGGATGGTTTCTGTCTTACAGTTCTAGCCTCTGCCACGCTGCTAATCACTAACCGATCTCGGGTATCGTCTCTGCCACTCTCTGCTATCAGGTTACGGCCTCTGCTGCGGATGTTAGAAGCGCTAATGTAAATACCAGGAAGGTCTTCGACTTCCATTGAATAATTTCCAAACACCGCACTACTAGAAAACTACATATTGTACCACACACAGACCTCTTAACTGACACATATCTTCACATACCCTACTTTCATCTTGTCTTACAAGCAGTTTGGAACCATAAAATGAAAGGGTCGATCTTTAAAAAATAAAACACTTATGTATAGCGTTATGTACAATGCAATGTAAGCTCAAATAATATAGATAACAACATTTTAAGGATGAGGAATGGTGGCTAATTTTTGCATGGGGACGTCTATATGCAAATAAGATTTTACTTATATTCAGTGATTTAAAAAATGCATATATATATATATATATATATATATATATATATATATATATATATAATTTTTAGTTCCAGTAAGTCCTATAGATGAGAAGCAGACTTAATAAATAATAAAAAAATTGGTAATTACTCAAGGGGGTCTTTATGAAATTTTACTATAATATGTTGTCACGAGTTGGAGTGTGAGCTTTACTCAGAATGGGATAAGGAAAAGTTGTTACAATAAATTCTTCACAATTTTTTTTTCTACTGTTACGAAAGTGCGAGTTAAAAGTAGGATTCCAATAAAAATGTGAATAACTTCAAGAAAACAAACTATAAACTAAAATAGCGTCGTCGCAACGCCCGAACTGTCGTATTGAATCATGCCTCTCGTCGCGGAAGTCTGCAACCAAGGTAGAGACAGAGCAAGAGGTAGAGAGATAACGAGGTATACAGGGAGGCAGAGAGAAAAAAAAAAAGAGAGAGAGAGATTGGTTGAAAGTTATCAAATACCAACAGGCATTCATGCGTTACCCAAAACTATGCAGGTCTAATGGCAGTGTCAATAGATATTCAAAGTTCAAAGAAAAACAAGCATGTAAAGACATTCCTTCTAAGACGTGGCCCGCGTGGAGGATGCACATTGGGGGGGGGGGGGCTTATACGAGTTTTTGTGTGTGTGTGTGTTTTTTTTTAAATCTAATTTTATCATAAGCTTCTCTTCTATATTTATAAACCTACCTACTATGTGGGCCTATGACCTATAGCCTACAAAACAGATCTAAGCCACATGCCACGCAAGGTCACTAACTATCACCACCGTACTATAAATGGTACGAACTGTTTAAAAATAACTATTTGTTGATGTAACATCAGGCTTAATCGCCCAGTTTACGAGTTGTTTCAGAGACAGGGGTAAGCAATCACGTATTCTCGTCTGCTAAGATGGCGCGACTGATACATTTAAACACGTAAAACTCAAAACTCGTATTCTTTTTACAAAGCTTATATCAGCTCGGTCTGTCTGTCTGTCTGTCTGGTAAAACGTGTGTAAACGTTAGTTCTCCCACGCCCATTTTCGGATCAAGTTGCACGGTTTAGCTCCCTTTCTGATATATAAAACAAAATTTATTAATTAGTACTAATGGATTAACTACCTGGTTAATTTTTGGATTGATTCGTGCATTGTTATCAACCTTGAATAATTATGCACAATTTCAAATTGATCCGAGAATGGGAAATGAGAGATAAAAAAGTGTGTTACAATGGAATTACGGGACTAAATCCCCACCCACCCACCCACCCACCCACACACACACACACACACACACACACACACATACACACATATATATACATATATATATATATATATATATATTTATATATCCACATCTCTCATTAAGTAGCATTAAATTCCCCTATTTCAAAATCAATTAAAATAATTAAGTTCAACAATTAATTAGCTAACTGTTTAATTTTTTAAAAATTGATGTATGTCTTGTCAGGTTCAATAAATAGATGTGCAATGTTTTACCTTGATCCGAGAATTGGAAATGGGAGAAAAAACATATTAAAACTTTTGACCAGACAGACAGACAGACAGACAGAGAGACTGAGTTCATGTAAGCTTCGTAAAAACGGGACCAAAGGAATAAGGAAATATAAATAGATTTCTAATAATTAAAGTGGTAACAGGAAGCCCTCGAAGTTATCAACATACTTTCAAGTATGACAAATATGGCCTATCATAGTTTGACTTATCACAAAAACATTTACTCTCAACGTATTTTGGGTATATTACTATGAGAGAGCGTGGGTGTCATTTTTTTATGATTTTCTACTTTTAAATTTAGACGGCTATTGCCTTATGAAGAATATATCTAGACCAAAGTATTTTTGCCCAAATAAAAGAAAAAAAAAAAGGTCGTGACTGAACAAAGATTAAGGGACCATGTTGGTCTATATCGGTGTGTTTGTCAGCTTGTTCTTCCACATTTATTGACAACAATCTCCCAGGGAGTTGTCATAAAGATTTGTAAAGTGTGTGTGTGTTTGTGGTAGTGTGTAGAGAGTGTGCGGGATGAGAATGTGTGGGGAGGAGAGAAAGTAAAGTGAAACCGGGTGGGGGTGTTGTTCAGTTGATATTGTAACGTGAGTAGTTCTTTAGTGGATGTCTGCTCGCAGGAAGGTCAACAAGGCGGACAACAGAGGCGGGAAACATTGTCTTCGTCCTGTCAGTCACCTCCTTTGAAGAATGTCGAAGTCATACTCCTGACGTAGTGAAACACAAACACACAATCGATCCCATATCGACGATTTAAATTTATAATCAATGCGGCATTTGTTCAGAACCGCAGCCGTCCATGGCAGAGGATTTGTTAAAAAAAAGGTGTTGGGGTGGAAGGGGTTAGGGGCGTTCAAGTCTGGAGGTCTATGAAATTAGCTTCTAACTACCACATCAAAGTGAACGATAATATTTTTGTTGTTGTTGGGATGAGGCCGATATCTTTTTTTCAATATCAGAGGCCGTTATCTTCGTTCCTTTTAAAAAAAAAATAATTACGCCAACGAGCGTCAAAAAAAAAATATTATTTTTTTGTAAACTTTCCAACTGAACTGAAGTTCTTTAAAACAAATTGGAATTGTGTGAAAGTATTGTTTTTATTTTGCACAAGCTCCACAAACATTTGTTATTCAATGTTTCAGCAGCAATACCCTTAGAAGTAATGTTTCTTTAATTCGCTAAGTGTCATTGTTTTGTCAAGTACTCAGCGCTTCTGCATTGTCTTTGTTTGTCTGTCCCGTGCGTGTGTATGTGTGTGCTACATTTTTGTGTGGTAAGATAAGTAGGTTAAGCCTGTACTATGTCAAACAAGGGATATCATGTAACTGTCTCGGTACTGTCTTCATTTTAGGCTGAAAAAACAAACAAAACAAAAACAACAACGTGAGCTTTTGATAATCACATGATAAATGAAAACTTTTTCTTACTCTCTCAGAATCTATTTTGTTATTAATGTTATGCGATTGTCTGTGCTGTTTTTTTTAAATGATTATTTTTATGTAACAAAATCTCTAAAGAATTGCTTATTGATATGGCCAGTATTGAAAGGCTTCTCAGATTGACTCTACCAAATGACTTTTCCATTAATGTTTTTTTCTTTTTCTCATTTTTATTTGTTTGATTTCATCATCTCGATCTACGGTGTGACAGTAGATGGTCACGTTAGTGGTGGTTTAATACCAACAGCATCCAAACATTTGACTATATAATGTAATCGTATGCTAGTTAGTAGTAGTTATGATTTAAGTCAAGCAACATTATGGCTCCATTCATTTTTTGATGCGGGGGTCGCTCATTGTTCTTTCATAGTGAATCCAATCATTACAACCATTGAACCATCCACATATGTTTATTATATATAAAAATTATCAAGAGAATTAAAATACTGATCGTGATTCAAAATTTGTGTTTTCATCTTTTGAATCACTCCATGCATTCTAATGAAACATCCGTATGATCGATATGAGTCATTATTATTTGTCATACATAGTGATTAGGAAGTAAATGTCAGTGGTCAGTAGGTCAGGGATGTAAGAAGAATTTACTTTTTTTGTTTGTTTAGTGCTATATAAGTTTTAAAAATAAGAGATGAAAAAGAGGACTCGAAAGAAGAAAGAATCTCATCAGTACCAGAACACAGTGCAATATCAGTACCAGAACACAGTGCAACATTAGTACCAGATCACAGTGCAACATCAGTACCAGAACACAGTGCAACATCAGCACCAGACCACAGTGCAACATCAGTACCAGAACACAGTGCAATATCAAATATTTCTTAAATAATAATTAAAATAAAAATTTTAGACTGTTTGTGGCTATATCTTCAGTAGGTATTTATTCTTAAATATTTTATAATGCAATGAAAAATATTTGGTAACATGCAATTGAGTACCTCCTGACTCAGTTGGGTGTGTAGTAACCAGATCTTTCTCAAAATATATTCTACAAATTAGCCACAATCTGATCTGCTTACAAAGTAACTTTTCAAATTTAACTTCTTTTTTTTTTCTGATAAAACTGGATAAACAAGCCACCAAAAAAAAAAAAAAAAATCGTATTCAAGCTGCAGGTTGTCTCCCTTGACTAGATTATACGAGCAGATTGGTTGCTAATATAAACAATGACATTTTCTATGCGGACACTACCAATAGACCACGCCTTGTTTTTCTTTTCTCCCTTATTCCCTCTACAAATGAAAGAAGAAAGTCTATAGAAGATCTACGTTCAATTCTCTAGAGACTACTAGATTTAGATTTAGTCCATAACTAGAACTGACTACTACAGCCTAGAAAGTATTGTTAAAAAAATAACTACTCCTTCAGACTAGAGATTTATTCTGAAGTAGGATACACCGTCACAAACGTAAAGTCATGTACAAAATAATTAAATTTTGTGTGGAGTCCATGAGGCGCCCTCTCCCACCCCCCAATTAGTCAGCAAGAACCGTGTTGATTATAAACGACTAATATGGACAAATCTCATTCCACGGCATGACTTATCATAATTATCTGCTATGTCCTGCTAGTGACGCATATACTAAGAAGTTAGGGTTTATATAAATACAATGCAATGCATTGTTCTAGAGATTTAGTTAAAGGAGAGAGGGGGGGGGGGAGGTGAGAGATTTAGTTGTGATCTTGTCGAGCTAAGGAGAGAGAGAGAGAGGTGAGAGATTTAGTTGTGATCTTGTCGAGCTAAGGAGAGAGAGAGGGGGGTGAGAGATTTAGTTGTGATCTTGTCGAGCTAAGGAGAGAGAGGGGGAGGTGAGAGATTTAGTTGTGATCTTGTCGAGCTAAGGAGAGAAGGGGGGGGGGTGAGAGATTTAGTTGTGATCTTGTCGAGCTAAGGAGAGAGAGGGGGGGGGGTGAGAGATTTAGTTGTGATCTTGTCGAGCTAAGGAGAGAGAGGAAGGTGAAAGATTTAGTTGTGATCTTGTCGAGCTAAGGAGAGAGGGGGGGGGGGGGAAATTTAGTTGTGATCTTGTCGAGCTAAGGAGAGAGAGGGGGGTGAGAGATTTAGTTGTGATCTTGTCGAGCTAAGGAGAGAGAGGGGGGGGTGAGAGATTTAGTTGTGATCTTGTCGAGCTAAGGAGAGAGAGGGGGGTGAGAGATTTAGTTGTGATCTTGTCGAGCTAAGGAGAGAGAGGGGGAGGTGAGAGATTTAGTTGTGATCTTGTCGAGCTAAGGAGAGAGAGGGGGGTGAGAGATTTAGTTGTGATCTTGTCGAGCTAAGGAGAGAGAGGGGGGTGAGAGATTTAGTTGTAATCTTGTCGAGCTAAGGAGAGAGAGGGGGGTGAGAGATTTAGTTGTGATCTTGTCGAGCTAAGGAGAGAGAGCGGGAGGTGAGAGATTTAGTTGTGATCTTGTCGAGCTAAGGAGAGAGAGGTGGGTGAGAGATTTAGTTGTGATCTTGTCGAGCTAAGTAGAGGGGGGGAGGGATGAGAGATTTAGTTGTGATCTTGTCGAGCTAAGGAGAGAGAGGTGGGTGAGAGATTTAGTTGTGATCTTGTCGAGCTAAGGAGAGAGAGGGGGGTGAGAGATTTAGTTGTGATCTTGTCGAGCTAAGGAGAGAGAGGGGGGTGAGAGATTTAGTTGTGATCTTGTCGAGCTAAGGAGAGAGGGGGGGGTGAGAGATTTAGTTGTGATCTTGTCGAGCTAAGGAGAGAGAGGGGGGGGGTGAGAGATTTAGTTGTGATCTTGTCGAGCTAAGGAGAGAGAGGAAGGTGAGAGATTTAGTTGTGATCTTGTCGAGCTAAGGAGAGAGGGGGGGGGGAAATTTAGTTGTGATCTTGTCGAGCTAAGGAGAGAGAGGGGGGTGAGGAAATTTAGTTGTGATCTTGTCGAGCTAAGGAGAGAGAGGGGGGGTGAGAGATTTAGTTGTGATCTTGTCGAGCTAAGGAGAGAGAGGGGGGGTGAGAGATTTAGTTGTGATCTTGTCGAGCTAAGGAGATGGGGGGGGGGTGAGAGATTTAGTTGTGATCTTGTCGAGCTAAGGAGAGAAAGAGGGGGTGAGAGATTTAGTTGTGATCTTGTCGAGCTAAGGAGAGGGGGGTGAGAGATTTAGTTGTGATCTTGTCGAGCTAAGGAGAGAGAGGGGGAGGTGAGAGATTTAGTTGTGATCTTGTCGAGCTAAGGAGAGAGAGGGGGGTGAGAGATTTAGTTGTGATCTTGTCGAGCTAAGGAGAGAGAGGGGGGTGAGAGATTTAGTTGTGATCTTGTCGAGCTAAGGAGAGAGAGGGGGGGGGTTAGAGATTTAGTTGTAATCTTGTCGAGCTAAGGAGAGAGAGGGGGGTGAGAGATTTAGTTGTGATCTTGTCGAGCTAAGGAGAGAGAGCGGGAGGTGAGAGATTTAGTTGTGATCTTGTCGAGCTAAGGAGAGAGAGGTTGGTGAGAGATTTAGTTGTGATCTTGTCGAGCTAAGTAGAGGGGGGGGTGAGAGATTTAGTTGTAATCTGTTCGAGCTAAGGAGAGAGAGGGGGGTGAGAGATTTAGTTGTGATCTTGTCGAGCTAAGGAGAGAGAGGGGGCGGGGTGAGAGATTTAGTTGTGATCTTGTCGAGCTAAGGAGAGAGAGGGGGGTGAGAGATTTAGTTGTGATCTTGTCGAGCTAAGGAGAGAGAGGGGGGTGAGAGATTTAGTTGTGATCTTGTCGAGCTAAGGAGAGAGAGGGGGGTGAGAGATTTAGTTGTGATCTTGTCGAGCTAAGGAGAGAGAGGGGGGTGAGAGATTTAGTTGTGATCTTGTCGAGCTAAGGAGCGAGAGGGGGGGTGAGAGATTTAGTTGTGATCTTGTCAAGCTAAGGAGAGAGAGGAGGGTGAGAGATTTAGTTGTGATTTTGTCGAGCTAAGGAGAGAGAGGGGGGGGGGGGGTGAGAGATTTAGTTGTGATCTTGTCGAGCTAAGGAGAGAGAGGGGGGTGAGAGATTTAGTTGTGATCTTGTCGAGCTAAGGAGAGAGAGGGGGGGGGGGGTGAGAGATTTAGTTGTGATCTTGTCGAGCTAAGGAGAGAGAGGGGGGTGAGAGATTTAGTTTTGATCTTGTCGAGCTAAGGAGAGAGAGGGGGGGGGGGGTGAGAGATTTAGTTGTGATCTTGTCGAGCTAAGGAGAGAGAGGGGGGGGGGGTGAGAGAATTAGTTGTGATCTTGTCGAGCTAAGGAGAGAGGGGGGGTGAGAGATTTAGTTGTGATCTTGTCGAGCTAAGGAGAGAGAGTGGGGTGGAAATTTAGTTGTGATCTTGTCGAGCTAAGGAGAGAGAGAGAGGAGGTGAGAGATTTAGTTGTGATCTTGTCGAGCTAAGGAGAGAGAGGGGGGGGGGGAATTTAGTTGTGATCTTGTCGAGCTAAGGAGAGAGAGGGGGGGGTGAGAGATTTAGCTGTGATCTTGTCGAGCTAAGGAGAGAGAGGGGGTGAGATATTTAGTTGTGATCTTGACGAGCTAAGGAGAGAGAGTGGGGGGGCGAGAGATTTAGTTGTGATCTTGTCGAGCTAAGGAGAGAGAGGGGGTGAGAGATTTAGTTGTGATCTTGTCGAGCTAAGGTTAGAGGGGGGGGGGTGAGAGATTTAGTTATGATCTTGTCGAGCTAAGGAGAGAGGGGGGGGGGTGAGAGATTTAGTTGTGATCTTGTCGAGCTAAGGAGCGAGAGGGGGGGGGGGGGGTGAGAGATTTAGTTGTGATCTTGTCGAGCTAAGGAGAGAGAGGGGTGAGAGATTTAGTTGTGATCTTGTCGAGCTAAGGAGAGAGAGGAGGGTGAGAGATTTAGTTGTGATCTTGTCGAGCTAAGGAGAGAGAGAGGGGGGGGTGAGAGATTTAGTTGTGATCTTGTCGAGCTAAGGAGAGAGAGGGGGGTGAGAGATTTAGTTGTGATCTTGTCGAGCTAAGGAGAGAGAGGGGGGGGGGGGTGAGAGATTTAGTTGTGATCTTGTCAAGCTAAGGAGAGAGAGGGGGGTGAGAGATTTAGTTGTGATCTTGTCGAGCTAAGGAGAGAGAGGGGGGGGGTGAGAGATTTAGTTGTGATCTTGTCGAGCTAAGGAGAGAGAGGGGGGGGGGGATGAGAGATTTAGTTGTGATCTTGTCGAGCTAAGGAGAGAGAGGGGGGGGGGGGAAATTTAGTTGTGATCTTGTCGAGCTAAGGAGAGAGAGAGGAGGTGAGAGATTTAGTTGTGATCTTGTCGACCTAAGGAGAGAGAGGGGGGGGGTGAGAGATTTAGTTGTGATCTTGTCGAGCTAAGGAGAGAGAGGGGGTGAGAGATTTAGTTGTGCTCTTGTCGAGCTAAGGAGAGAGAGGGGGGGGGGGTTGAGAGATTTAGTTGTGATCTTGTCGAGCTAAGGAGAGAGAGGGGGGGGGGGAGATTTAGTTGTGATCTTGTCAAGCTAAGCAGAGGGGGGGGGGGGGTGAGAGATTTAGTTGTGATCTTGTCGAGCTAAGGAGAGAGAGGGGGGTGAGAGATTTAGTGGTGATCTTGTCGAGCTAAGGAGCGAGAGGGGGGGGGGGTGAGAGATTTAGTTGTGATCTTGTCGAGCTAAGGAAAGAGAGAGGGGTGAGAGATTTAGTTGTGATCTTGTCGAGCTAAGGAGAGAGAGGGGGGGGTTAGAGATTTAGTTGTGATCTTGACGAGCTAAGGAGAGAGAGTGGGGGGGGGGAGAGATTTAGTTGTGATCTTGTCGAGCTAAGGAGAGAGAGGGGGTGAGAGATTTAGTTGTGATCTTGTCGAGCTAAGGTTAGAGGGGGGGGGGTGAGAGATTTAGTTGTGATCTTGTCGAGCTAAGGAGAGAGAGGGGGAAGATTTGGTTGTGATCTTGTCGAGCTAAGGAGAGAAAGGGGGGGGGTGAGAGATTTAGTTGTGATCTTGTCGAGCTAAGAAGAGAGAGGGGGGTGAGAGATTTATTTGTGATCTTGTCGACCTAAGGAGAGAGAGGGGGGTGAGAGATTTAGTTGTGATCTTGTCGAGCTAAGGAGAGAGAGGGGGGGGGGGAGATTTAGTTGTAATCTTGTCGAGCTAAGGAGAGAGAGGGGGGGGGGGGTTGAGAGATTTAGTTGTGATCTTGTCGAGCTAAGGAGAGAGAGGGGGGTGAGAGATTTAGTTGTGATCTTGTCGAGCTAAGGAGAGAAAGGAGGGGGAGATTTAGTTGTAATCTTGTCGAGTTAAGGAGAGAGAGGGGGTGAGAGATTTAGTTATGCTCTTGTCGAGCTAAGGGGAGAGAAGGGGGTGAGAGATTTAGTTGTTATCTTGTCGAGCTAAGGAGAGAGGGGGGGGGGTGAGAGATTTAGTTGAGATCTTGTCGAGCTAAGGAGAGAGGGGGAGGTGAGAGATTTAGTTGTGATCTTGTCGAGCTAAAGAGAGAGAGGGGGGGGGAGATTTAGTTGTGATCTTGTCGATCTAAGGAGAGAGAGGGGGGAGGTGAGAGATTTAGTTGTGATCTTGTCGAGCTAAGGAGAGAGAGGGGGGGTGAGAGATTTAGTTGTGATCTTGTCGAGCTAAGGAGAGAGAGAGGAGGTGAGAGATTTAGTTGTGATCTTGTCGACCTAAGGAGAGAGAGGGGGGTGAGAGATTTAGTTGTAATCTTGTCGAGCTAAGGAGAGAGAGGGGGTGAGAGATTTAGTTGTGCTCTTGTCGAGCTAAGGAGAGAGAGAGGGGGGGGGTTGAGAGATTTAAATGTGATCTTGTCGAGCTAAGGAGAGAGAGGGGGGTGAGAGATTTAGTTGTGATCTTGTCGAGCTAAGGAGAGAAAGGAGGGGGAGATTTAGTTGTAATCTTGTCGAGTTAAGGAGAGAGAGGGGGTGAGAGATTTAGTTATGCTCTTGTCGAGCTAAGGAGAGAGAATCGGGTGAGAGATTTAGTTGTGATCTTGTCGAGCTAAGGAGAGAGAGGGGGGGTGAGAGATTTAGTTGTGATCTTGTCGAGCTAAGGAGAGAGAGAGGAGGTGAGAGAATTAGTTGTGATCTTGTCGACCTAAGGAGAGAGAGGGGGGTGAGAGATTTAGTTGTGATCTTGTCGAGCTAAGGAGAGAGAGGGGGTGAGAGATTTAGTTGTGCTCTTGTCGAGCTAAGGAGAGAGAGAGGGGGGGGTTGAGAGATTTAAATGTGATCTTGTCGAGCTAAGGAGAGAGAGGGGGGGAGATTTAGTTGTGATCTTGTCAAGCTAAGCAGAGGGGGGGGGGTGAGAGATTTAGTTGTGATCTTGTCGAGCTAAGGAGCGAGAGGGGGGGGGGGTGAGAGATTTAGTTGTGATCTTGTCGACCTAAGGAGAGAGAGGGGGTGAGAGATTTAGTTGTGATCTTGTCGAGCTATGGAGAGAGAGGGGGGTGAGAGATTTAGTTGTGATCTTGTCGAGCTAAGGAGAGAGAGGGGGTGAGATATTTAGTTGTGATCTTGTCGAGCTAAGGTTAGAGGGGGGGGGGGGGTGAGAGATTTAGTTATGATCTTGTCGAGCTAAGGAGAGAGAGGGGGGGGGGGGGTGAGAGATTTAGTTGTGATCTTGTCGAGCTAAGGAGCGAGAGGGGGGGGGTGAGAGATTTAGTTGTGATCTTGTCGAGCTAAGGAGAGAGAGGGGTGAGAGATTTAGTTGTGATCTTGTCGAGCTAAGGAGAGAGAGGGGGGGGGGGGGTGAGAGATTTAGTTGTGATCTTGTCGAGCTAAGGAGAGAGAGGGGGGTGAGAGATTTAGTTGTGATCTTGTCGAGCTAAGGAGAGAGAGGGGGGGGGGGGGGTGAGAGATTTAGTTGTGATCTTGTCGAGCTAAGGAGAGAGAGGGGGGTGAGAGATTTAGTTGTGATCTTGTCGAGCTAAGGAGAGAAAGGAGGGGGAGATTTAGTTGTAATCTTGTCGAGTTAAGGAGAGAGAGGGGGTGAGAGATTTAGTTATGCTCTTGTCGAGCTAAGGAGAGAGAATCGGGTGAGAGATTTAGTTGTTATCTTGTCGAGCTAAGGAGAGAGGGGGGGGGGGTGAGAGATTTAGTTGTGATCTTGTCGAGCTAAGGAGAGAGAGGGGGGTGAGAGATTTAGTTGTGATCTTGTCGAGCTAAGGAGAGAAAGGAGGGGGAGATTTAGTTGTAATCTTGTCGAGTTAAGGAGAGAGAGGGGGTGAGAGATTTAGTTATGCTCTTGTCGAGCTAAGGAGAGAGGGGGAGGTGAGAGATTTAGTTGTGATCTTGTCGAGCTAAGGAGAGAGAGGGGGGAGATTTAGTTGTGATCTTGTCGAGCTAAGGAGAGAGAGGGGGGGGGGGTGAGAGATTTAGTTGTGATCTTGTCGAGCTAAGGAGAGAGGGGGAGGTGAGAGATTTAGTTGTGATCTTGTCGAGCTAAGGAGAGAGAGGGGGTAGGGGGAGATTTAGTTGTGATCTTGTCGATCTAAGGAGAGAGAGGGGGGAGGTGAGAGATTTAGTTGTGATCTTGTCGAGCTAAGGAGAGAGGGGGGGGTGAGAGATTTAGTTGTGATCTTGTCGAGCTAAGGAAAGAGAGAGGGGTGAGAGATTTAGTTGTGATCTTGTCGAGCTAAGGAGAGAGGGGGGGGGGGAGAGATTTAGTTGTGATCTTGTCGAGCTAAGGAGAGAGAGGAGGGTGAGAGATATAGTTGTGATCTTGTCGAGCTAAGGAGAGAGAGAGGGGGGGTGAGAGATTTAGCTGTGATCTTGTCGAGCTAAGGAGAGAGAGGGGGTGAGAGATTTAGTTGTGATCTTGACGAGCTAAGGAGAGAGAGTGGGGGGGCGAGAGATTTAGTTGTGATCTTGTCGAGCTAAGGAGAGAGAGGGGGTGAGAGATTTAGTTGTGATCTTGTCGAGCTAAGGTTAGAGGGGGGGGGGGGGTGAGAGATTTAGTTATGATCTTGTCGAGCTAAGGAGAGAGAGGGGGGGGATTGAGATATTTAGTTGTGATCTTGTCGAGCTAAGGAGAGGAGGGGGGGGGGGGTTAGAGATTTAGTTGTGATCTTGTCGAGCTAAGGAGAGAGAGGGGTGAGAGATTTAGTTGTGATCTTGTCGAGCTAAGGAGAGAGAGGGGGGGGTGAGAGATTTAGTTGTGATCTTGTCGAGCTAAGGAGAGAGAGGGGGGTGAGAGTTTTAGTTGTGATCTTGTCGAGCTAAGGAGAGAGAGGGGGGGGGGGGGGTGAGAGATTTAGTTGTGATCTTGTCGAGCTAAGGAGAGAGAGGGGGGTGAGAGATTTAGTTGTGATCTTGTCGAGCTAAGGAGAGGGAGGGGGGGGTGAGAGATTTAGTTGTGATCTTGTCGAGCTAAGGAGAGAGAGGGTTTGGTGAGAGATTTAGTTGTGATCTTGTCGAGCTAAGGAGAGAGAGGGGGGGGGGGGAAATTTAGTTGTGATCTTGTCGAGCTAAGGAGAGAGAGAGGAGGTGAGAGATTTAGTTGTGATCTTGTCGACCTAAGGAGAGAGAGGGGGGTGAGAGATTTAGTTGTGATCTTGTCGAGCTAAGGAGAGAGAGGGGGTGAGAGATTTAGTTGTGCTCTTGTCGAGCTAAGGAGAGAGAGAGGGGGGGGGGTTGAGAGATTTAGTTGTGATCTTGTCGAGCTAAGGAGAGAGAGGGGGGGAGATTTAGTTGTGATCTTGTCAAGCTAAGCAGAGGGGGGGGGTGAGAGATTTAGTTGTGATCTTGTCGACCTAAGGAGAGAGAGGGGGGTGAGAGATTTAGTTGTGATCTTGTCGAGCTAAGGAGAGAGAGGGGGGTGAGAGATTTAGTTGTGATCTTGTCGAGCTAAGGAGAGAGAGAGGGGTGAGAGATTTAGTTGTGATCTTGTCGAGCTAAGGAGAGAGAGGGCGGGGGGGGGTGAGAGATTTAGTTGTGATCTTGTCGAGCTAAGGTTAGAGGGGGGGGGTGAGAGATTTAGTTGTGATCTTGTCGAGCTAAGGAGAGAGAGGGGGAAGATTTGGTTGTGATCTTGTCGAGCTAAGGAGAGAGAGGGGGGGGGTGAGAGATTTAGTTGTGATCTTGTCGAGCTAAGAAGAGAGAGGGGGGTGAGAGATTTATTTGTGATCTTGTCGACCTAAGGAGAGAGAGGGGGGTGAGAGATTTAGTTGTGATCTTGTCGAGCTAAGGAGAGAGAGGGGGGGGGGGAGATTTAGTTGTAATCTTGTCGAGCTAAGGAGAGAGAGGGGGGGGGGGGGGGTTGAGAGATTTAGTTGTGATCTTGTCGAGCTAAGGAGAGAGAGGGGGGTGAGAGATTTAGTTGTAATCTTGTCGAGTTAAGGAGAGAGAGGGGGTGAGAGATTTAGTTATGCTCTTGTCGAGCTAAGGAGAGAGAAGGGGGTGAGAGATTTAGTTGTTATCTTGTCGAGCTAAGGAGAGAGGGGGGGGGGTGAGAGATTTAGTTGTGATCTTGTCGAGCTAAGGAGAGAGAGGGGGGGGGGAGATTTAGTTGTGATCTTGTCGAGCTAAGGAGAGAGAGAGGGGGGTGAGAGATTTAGTTGTGATCTTGTCGAGCTAAGGATAAAAGGGAGATGAGAGATTTAGTTGTGATCTTGTCGAGCTAAGGAGAAAAGGGGGATGAGAGATTTAGTTGTGATCTTGTCGAGCTAAGGAGAGAGGGGGGGGGGGGAGAGATTTAGTTGTGATCTTGTCGAGCTAAGGAGAGAGAGGAGGGTGAGAGATTTAGTTGTGATCTTGTCGAGCTAAGGAGAGAAAGGGGGGGGGGGGAGATTTAGTTGTAATCTTGTCGAGCTAAGGAGAGAGAGGGGGTGAGAGATTTAGTTGTGCTCTTGTCAAGCTAAGGAGAGGGGGGGTGAGAGATTTAGTTGTGATCTTGTCGAGCTAAGGAGAGAGAGAGGGGGTGATAGATTTAGTTGTGATCTTGTCGAGCTAAGGAGAGGGGGGGGGGGTGAGAGATTTAGTTGTGATCTTGTCGAGCTAAGGAGAGAGAGGGGGAGGTGAGAGATTTAGTTGTGATCTTGTCGAGCTAAGGAGAGAGAGGGGGGTGAGAGATTTAGTTGTGATCTTGTCGAGCTAAGGAGAGAGAGGAGGGTGAGAGATTTAGTTGTGATCTTGTCGAGCTAAGGAGAGAGAGGGGGGGGGTGAGAGATTTAGTTGTAATCTTGTCGAGCTAAGGAGAGAGAGGGGGGTGAGAGATTTAGTTGTGATCTTGTCGAGCTAAGGAGAGAGAGGGGGAGGTGAGAGATTTAGTTGTGATCTTGTCGAGCTAAGGAGAGAGAGAGAGGGGGGGGGAGATTTAGTTGTGACCTTGTCGAGCTAAGGAGAGGAGGGGGGGGGGGAGATTTAGTTGTGACCTTGTCGAGCTAAGGAGAGAGAGGGGGGAGATTTAGTTGTGATCTTGTCGAGCTAAGGAGAGAGAGGGGGGGGTGAGAGATTTAGTTGTGATCTTGTCGAGCTAAGGAGAGAGAGAGGGGGGGGGTGAGAGATTCAGTTGTAATCTTGTCGAGCTAAGGAGAGAGAGGGGGAGGTTAGAGATTTAGTTGTGATCTTGTCGAGCTAAGGAGAGAGGGGGAGGTGAGAGATTTAGTTGTGATCTTGTCGAGCTAAGGAGAGAGAGGGGGGGGGGGAGATTTAGTTGTGATCTTGTCGATCTAAGGAGAGAGAGGGGGGAGGTGAGAGATTTAGTTGTGATCTTGTCGAGCTAAGGAGAGAGAGGGGGGTGAGAGATTTAGTTGTGATCTTGTCGAGCTAAGGAGAGAGAGGGGGGGGGAGATTTAGTTGTGATCTTGTCGAGCTAAGGAGAGGAGGGGGGGAGAGATTTAGTTGTGATCTTGTCGAGCTAAGGAGAGAGAGGGGGGTGAGAGATTTAGTTGTGATCTTGTCGAGCTAAGGAGAGAGAGGGGGGGGGTGAGAGATTTAGCTGTGATCTTGTCGAGCTAAGGAGAGAGAGGGGGGGGTGAGAGATTTAGTTGTGATCTTGACGAGCTAAGGAGAGAGAGTGGGGGGGCGAGAGATTTAGTTGTGATCTTGTCGAGCTAAGGAGAGAGGGGGAGGTGAGAGATTTAGTTGTGATCTTGTCGAGCTAAGGAGAGAGAGGGGGGGGGGGAGATTTAGTTGTGATCTTGTCGATCTAAGGAGAGAGAGGGGGGAGGTGAGAGATTTAGTTGTGATCTTGTCGAGCTAAGGAGAGAGGAGGTGAGAGATTTAGTTGTGATCTTGTTGAGCTAAGGAGAGAGGGGGGTGAGAGATTTAGTTGTGATCTTGTCGAGCTAAGGAGAGGGGGGGGGTGAGAGATTTAAAGACAAGAGCCAGTGCGAACTTTGAATGTTAACGCGCTGTGCTAATAGCCAAAGGATGCTCCATTATTGGGTTCTTATACCATTTGACTGTATATCTTGGCAAAACAAAATGTGATGCTTCACTCAGGCCCCATAACCCCTCTTTACAGGCTCGATATTACGTGTGTTCGCACACTTTGAAACACCCCGTAACTTAGCACCTGTGTGATAGAAAGAGAGGCAGAGAGAGCTTGAGGGAGAGAGGGAAGGAGTGGAGAAGAGAAAGAAAAGAGAGAGAGAGAGAGAGAGAGACGCTTTACCACAAGATATTTAGCGCTAGATTTGTCTGTTCCCCTTGGATACTTAGGCACAGAGGAACTGTGGTAAAAAAAACTGATCTGCCTCAAAACACACGGAAAGAAGTGCTCAAATGAGGTGATCAGCCTCATGCCTCGATCAGCCTCATGCCTCATATGACTCGCAATTAAGTACTCAATGTATAGGCTTTATTGACAGTGCTGTTGGCTATGTAGCTAAACTTACATCTATATATGACTTCAAGGACAGGTTTATTTTATTTTTAAAGAGGGAAGAGAGCAACGCGTTATGGAAAATATCAGCTTGACAGTGTTTCCCCAAACTGTGTTCCATGGAACCCTAGTGTTCTGCCGAGGCCTGGATAGGTGTTCCACGAACTACTGGAATAATTTACTTGTAGAGAATTAGTCCCTCTAAACAAATAAGCAAAGTGTTCCGCTAAATACTCAGAATGTGCGAAATGTTTCGTTAAGGAATAAGTTTGAGAAACACTTCTTTAAGAGAAACTCTCTCGTGGATTTGAGACTCGTTGCATCTCAGGCACTGAGAAACATTAAGAATCGGTAATACAGTGGCCTTAACAATTACGAGCATTGATTAAATAAACAAGTTACCTTTACTGCGGGTAACTCTTGTATCCTAGTATATTTCTTCTTTTAAAAAGTTTCGTTTTCTTTCATGTTCAAACCAATAAACAAACTAATAAGACGATACATGGAAATTACTATTTTATTTCGGTCTTTAAATTGTGTTTCTCTCGAGATTCGAACCATTGTCTCCGGTGAGACTACCTAGTGGCAGAAAGAAACAAAAACCTGGCTACTAATCCAAAATCTTAACTGGGCTCCCGTAAAAATCCTTAAATTTGCCCTATAGGTCGCAAGGTCTGAAAGGGAACTAGATAGATAGATAGATAGATATGTAGATAGATAGATTGAAATTCATGCATGACACGATGGAAGAAGAAGCTTTAAGTTCAGAGCCCTGGTGTTGACATTTCCATTCGCTAACGTTGTTCGTCCCCTTGCCAAGCGACACATTGCCTCCTTGAAGCAACCATTACGAACTTCCTGCTATGGGCCTGCTTTCTTTCTTTTTTCTTTCTGGAAATTGATTCTACGCTTATATTATATTACAAACCGGAAGTATCATAAGTGAGAATGTATTATACTAACCCAATAAGGAAGAATGAGTAAAGAAAGACTCGTCATTATCAAAAAATTGACCAGTTCTCACCCACATTTCATGAAACGATGCATATTGCGTTTCGGCTCTGAACCGGACTCAGAATAATGAGTCAACACATGTTCCGGAAGCTGAAAATGAGAACTACCTTTGGGTAGTGCCTCCATGGTACCCCGTCAAAATAGCGCGGACACAATGGCGCGAACAAAATAGCACGGTCAAAATAGCGCGAACAAAATAGCACCGACAAAATAGTGCAGTAAAATTTTTTTGAGTCATTTTGAAAGAAATACTTTAGATATAGATCTAGTAAAATATGAATAGAGCCAATATTTTTTTTGTTTAAATGTTATCATAATTGTTCAGTCATTTTGCAGGAAACACTTTAGATATCTTAAAACATAAATAAGCAAACATCCTAATAATAAGGTTAAATGAATAATTTTAAATATAACATTTATTTACATTATAAAAGTGTACTTAGAAAACACGCAAAGATACTTGTCAAATTTACACACACACACACACCAACTTTCACAAAGTTAAATTGTAGGAAATGTCACATAAAAATTCCATCACTGGCTTGTCTCCATACATTAGCAATATAGTTATGCATTTTAATCAAAGGTGAAAAAGGGGAATGATAAAAAATTTACAGTACTCTCGTTCTCTGCAATTATGGCATAATTTCAGATGTATTATTATTGAAA